>CM038793.1:187199878-187740117 GCA_021764765.1 Vicia sativa | reverse complement strand
GCATGACTCGTATTGTTTCGTGTTTGACAGGAGTCTCAAGAATTCACCTTCCATCTCGAGGTATCTGGAACGATCAGAGATGACCCACCATATATTCTCTTCTTCACCACATATCGTGAATAACCTTCCTTTTGCCGGCATCAGCCTGGCGGCAGAGGTAATACCGCCCCATGTATCCAAGGGCGCCCAAGTAGGCAAGAGTAAGCCGGACGGATGTCCATGACAAAGAAAGTGGAGTCAAAAGTCCGAGAACCGACTTAATAAAGGAAGCTTCCAAGTACTATTCGCTTAGAACCATCAAAAGTTTCACAACTATATCACCGGGCTTTAGTAACCAACCCTTCAACATCAAGTCGATCAAAAGCATTTTCTAAGGATATTCGAGCGAACCGTATCCACCAAAACATGAGATAAGGTAGTACCTTGCATTCAACAGAGATGCAAGGCTTTGTTATGTTTCCTTCCGGCTGTGGAGTCAAATAAAGATCGATAGCCCAGGCTATTGTTAAAATGTGCTAGCAATACAAACTTCAAACCGTCAAGAGTAGTGTTCAAGGCACGTGAGCATTCTTCAAACTTCTACCAAGGCGAATGAGCCTCGAGCACAAGAGCAGAAAGCAAGTATGGAGATCTTGACTGAGTTCGTCCTAACTGCTCCACAACATTGTAGTCACTCTTCTTGATAATCTTCGTAATCTTCCATTTCTGTCGAGGTGTCTTCGAACTTCCTTGGTACTTCTCGAAAGGTGATGAGTCACCGGTTCTTTCTCTAGCTTGGGAAGGATTGAATAGCCGAATGCGAGCCGAGTCGCAATGTCTTGGAGAGAGATATCCGAGAATACTCTTCCGGTTTTGGTCACCTTACTTGATCCGTGATGTTGTCAATGTCGAATGGTAGCTTCAATCGTAAGATCTTCAATGGTCGAGGGTCTTGCTTGACGCCATGATAGAACACTACCCATAATTCCAAGGGATAGCTTTGTCGAGGAATATGGAACTCGGTCCGGAGAAGTAATAATGAGAGGTGCCACCTAGGCACGTGATCGCAGAGGAAATCCTTATAGGTTAACATCAAGATAGTCTGGGAAATCATCACCCCATCCGGCCACTTTAACATCTTCAATAGGAATCTTGTAGCTTCTGTGAACAAAGGTACTTCACCATGTAATCATACTTTCCACTGGCTGCCCTAAGGTATCCCATACGATGGTGCGCTTATTCACATCTTCGATCTTCAACTTAGACATATCTTCACGCTCTCCATTGTGGTTTTGTAAATAGTATCTCACTGCTATCCATCATGCAATCGAACACGCCTCAACCAAGCACAACCATCGTGTGACGGGCACCAACGACAATTCTCCGGGCATCCCGGATCGACACCGCTTGCAGAAAATTCTTCTTAATAACATCGTGAGGAATGGTCAAGTCATCTATGTTGAAAACATAAGTATCCTCCCAACAAAGATTGGAACTTTGTCATGGTTAGCATAGGCGCCTGATCACATTCGAGTCTCAACAGAGGATCAAACTCAACTGCTTAGCTTCAATCATATCTTGAATCTTGTTCTTCGTGAGCCCAACAATTGTCAAGTCGTGCCCCTGGCTATTGAATGGTAAGCACACTTAGCATTAGGATTGTATCTCTGAGAGGAAGTGTTGATCGAGGAGGATCCTTCAAGCACCGCTTTCAACACGTGTAAGGCTCATGCACAATGGTACGCTGACCAGAACTGCCTTCGTGGCGCTGCTCGGCTACGCTGCTCCTCACCGAGGTCAGGATGAGGATCGAGATCACAACCGCCCCTACGATTGAGCGTCGGTCTTGGCTCGCTTTTCCCGACCATACAAAGATTAGCTTCTTTCACCACCAAAAGATCTCTTCGCAAGATTCAAGATGACTCTATCCGAATCTTTCCACTTTGATACCAAATTACGCGTCATTAATACGCCTCTAATGAATCCATCAAGAGTTTCCAATCGATGATCAAGAATGGGCCTGCTGTTCCATAAACATATCAACCAACTCCCTATCGACAAGGGTGGTCAACTCACCGCTAGATCTCTCCACTCGAGCATACTTTGAACTTTCATCACGACCCATGACATGCTTTGTAGTTGCATGAAACAGTGTCAATTCAAAGATTGTACCATACCGTCAGAGAAAGCATCCGCTAAGTCACCCAAGTACGGATACTGGCCATTCTCTAGTCGATAATACCACCCAATCGAGTCCGACAAACCTCTTGAAAATAAGGCATCCACAACTTTCATCATCAAGGTTGATTTTCCGAACATAGGACTTCAAATGCAATGGACAAGACATGCCATCATACTTGGCAAAAGTTGAACTTTGAACTTGGAGGAATCACCACACCAGGACAAGACTCAGATCATCAAAATTCAAGCCCGACATCTTCAATTTTCCACAAAGATTCAAACGGTCTTCAAGTCACTGACATCATCTTCATCGTAGTATCAAGCATCATGTCATCTCCTCCTTCTTAGGCTCACACCGGTCATCTCATTACCTTCACACTCCCCCTCATTCTGACACTTCCTCTCGAGAGCTCTATCCGACCAACCACTTTAGGACCACCTTTGTAGCGCTCCCCCATGTCGAGAAGACCAACAACCTTCTTCTTTCCGTTGATGAGCTTTTCATCTTCTTGGCCTTGACCAACCGTGAACATCCAAACCGAGCATTCGAGCCGGAGATCTTTGATGATTGCTCAAGAGCCATTTCGCTAAAATAAATAGCGAGAAAATGAGAAAACCAATCTTCAATGTACTGTGATGCAATGTTATGCATGATATGCAATGTTTATGCTAATGCAATGCAATGTTTTCAAGGACCTTAGAGATTTAAATTTGTTAAACAAGCAATAACAAACATTTATTAGTTCTCTTTTATTTTTCTTTTAAGTACAAAAGATAGTTCAAAACAATAAAAGAAAACATATAAACCTAAAGCTCTAAGTCTCCCATGGCGCCTTCCTTGTGCCGAGGTAGGCGCTGATGTTTCGCCCTCGTGAAGTAGCTTTGTCAACTCTAGCACTTTCTTCTCACTTGCATAACATCGAGCTTCAAAGGTATCCCTTTCTTCTTTCGAATCCAAGATCTCTTCAAGTCTTCAAAATCAGTAGGTATGTCGATGGAGAACAAGATAGACGCCACCTATAGCAACAGTTCCATAATTACCGGTAACAGCGTGAATGGCATCATGAGGTTTCGAGCTCGAGCTCGCACCCATTCGAGGTAAGGTTCCCAAGGAATGGAGTTTCGTGCCCCAAAGTCTTGGTATCGCCTTCTTACCATGCCCCGCGTACGAACCTTCGCTTTAATTTCGAGATCGTGGTCAGAATCGAACACAATATCTCGAGAAGCATATCACGGGCCATCTCTTCGAGCAAAACCAAACCGACGAGCTAGAGAAGGTCAAGCATACCTCCCTTATACCAAGTAAGGTACATTAGGGAATTCTCCACAACGCCAATGAAGGTGAAGTCCTTTGAGAGAAAAGATTCCAACTGATATCCGAATGAGAGTGACATTAACCTTGAGACCATCTCAACTTTGTTCATTCTTCAAAACTCGATGGAGGAAGGTGCTAAATAAACCACCGAAAGTAACGGTATACAACACATGAGAGTTCCTTGTCTTTTGATAGTAATGAGAGAGAATGTGATGTCTCCAAGTAAAGTAGGCATCGGATTAGTAAGAAACAACTTATGGCTGACATCTATGAATCGATCCGAGTTAGGAATAGAACCAAACCATAGATTAGCAAGGCCACAATGTCTTCAAATGCATGGAAACTCATAACTTTGAGGAATTCTCGCTTTCTTAATCGTGAACCCAAGTAAACCCTTAACTCCACTTCTAGTTTCCCATTGGCTTCAATGTCCGAGCGCTTAAGATGTAAGGTCGATGCAATGTCTTCATATTAGGAACCTTTTCTAAACCTGAATGGCATTTGGTCAAGAATAGGTATCCCAAGTAGCTTAGAGAACTCTTCCAAGGTAGGAACCAACCGATAACTGGAATGTAAAGCAATGGTGTTTCGATCAAAGAACTGAATAGACATGCATCATATCTTCTTCAAAACCGAGATAACCAAGTCAAGTAGATAACCATGTCTTTGATGAACCGAGCATGATCGGGAATTTCAAACCATTCTTTGAGTGAGAAGGTATACCCATGAAGTTGATTCTGATAGTCTTTCTAGAAGCCATAATCCTACTAAAACAGAGCAAAGATAAACCCTAGGTCCTCGAAATAGTTAGAAATGATATGCAATGCAAATGATGTCATGATGTCATGTTTAGCACACAAACAATTCACACAATGAGCCTAGGTTTAAGGTCATAAGAGGTATAGGTGATTACCCCACCAAAAGTTCGAGTTGGTTCATCCCGTCCTATAATAGTAACCGGTTCTAGGAATCTCACATCATCGATCTTTCTCAGAGGCGCTTATTTCAATACGACTACCAAGTGGTCGATCGAAAATATCCCAAAAGTCTCGATCTCAATGAGCGTAGCATCGAGTATCAACCAACCTTAGTCTCAGACTCAAAGCCGCCATCTCACTACCTTCTAATGGCCAAGATGGGTCAATTAAGGTTCTAAAAGTTTAGTTAGTGCTCGATGACACCACAGAAGCCAAATACTATCCTCAACTCTTGAAATGAGTACGTGGACATCCAAAGTGTCACACTAACGTAGCCATCATGTTGACCGCTTTGATATACGCCTAACTCGCGACGATTTATTGCTACTTACCTAAAAGGAAACCCGATCCGTGTAGGATCCCACAATATAATACCCAAGCAACCCTTAAAGATAAAGCAAGCAAGTCAAACAAAGCAATAAAGGTGATCTAGAAATCCCTAAGGCATTCTCTCTTAGGTGTCTCGCAGAGTCGCCAGCCTGTAATACGTGAACCGACTTTTAGGTTTTTGTATCGCAATGCGATAGCAAGAGTCGCCACCGACTTTTCTTTTATCCATTAATAAGGTAAAAAGTATGAAAAGACCTTCTAGATTCTAGTAAGGGAGAAGGTTATGAAAGTGGAAGGTATTAGCACCCTTTCCATCCGTAGTTATCTACTGCTCTTAGCTTCAGATCACTTTTAAAATTGTGCTTTCCGTGTGTTTCAAAATGTTTTGAAAAGGCATTTCGCTTTGACTTTGTAATGATTCATGTAGGAATGTATACAAAGTGTTCTGAAATGTGTTTGAAAAGAGTTTGAACTTTGACAAAAGCGAGGTGAAAAGTATTTTGATAGAGCAAGCAACTAAAAGTCTTATTACCTACTCGTAATTGGTCGTTGTGTTATTTTATGTCTTTAGAATAGCGCTATCCATACCATTAGTTGGTAGGTAACTCTTTATTGGATGTAAGCGACATTCAGGGACATCGATGGTCATAGAAGCAACTAGAAGTATCCTACATTCGGCGGACTATCATCATTTTCGTAGGCGACAATCGAGGGTCAAGATCATGTATCTGTGAGGCTTACATCGTGGGTCTTATGATCTTTGTATCAAGGGACTATGATGATTTGTTTGAAGGCAACAAGGTTAGAATACCTCTACGCTCGGGACATGACCATTTGAATTGTGAAGGCAACGAGAGAGAATTACCCTAAGGGGTATGTGTGAAAAGAGTGTGTTGATTTTATTATTTTATCTTGAAAATTAGAGTGAGCTATGTTCAATTTTATCTTGCCATACACGCCTAATTACTAGCGCTTATGTGGGAAATTAAATGGGAATATAAAGTGCGGAAAGATAAATCCTACGCTATTACATGGCTTGGGGCGTATACATAATTTAAAATGCGGAAAATAAAAGCCCTAATTAAACTATTACATCCCATAAGCAATTACATAATTGGAAAAAGAAAACGATAAAAGAAATCGTCCGAAACGAATAACTCGAAAAGATGAGAAATCGGAAATACAAAGAAATCGAATAAGAGAAAATGTTAGAAAAATGATAATTTTGAATGAGAAAATATTTTCATGGAAATAACATTAATATGCAAATAATTTTTGGGATTTTTGAGTTAATTTAATAATTAAAAATCAATTAAAAGTGATTTAAATGATAAATTAACAATTAAATTAAATATGCATGCAAAATAATATTTTTAATTTTATAAATTAAATAAACATTTTCTGAAATAATGCAAAAGAAAAATATTTTTGGTATTTTAAATGCATGATAAAATTATTGAAATAAATTAAATTGTATGAAAAAATATTAAAAGAAATAGGAAAATATGAAAAATGTGTTAGTTTGTAAAAGAAGCAAAAATAGTGGTCCTCGTAGGAATCGAATGGAATCTTGCTTTCACAAACCCAAGCCTTTGACCAATCGAGCCAGGCACAATGCTTTGAAACGGAGCGAGTGATCAGGAACAAGTGTCACCTCCGGGACCGCATCGACCCGCTACCAACTTCATCTTCTTCGCTTTGAAATTTTGAAAACATAGCCGGCTTCAAAGACGACTTATAGTCCCTGCAAATTTTCCAAAAATCAAGCACAGTAATATAAATAACATTCAAGGGTATGAATCGATCGAAACATCGCCTCGAACACGATGGCAGGGTCTCGTGGTCCAATTTTTCCGCTTAAGGAAGCCCCAAATCGAGGCCGAAACCCTAGCTATGGTGATTCTCTCTGGCCATGGAAACCAATCAAATTGCCCGTAAAGCTTGCAATCTCTGCCTAATCACAAAACAACAACAAAACATGTTAAAATGCATGAATAATAATCGATTTTGAAAAGTGAACAAACCGAATCGTGTTCTTGCAATTCTTGATGTTTTTGGACAAAGTATAGGTCCGGATCGATCCAGGGATGTCAAGGAACGGTTTGATGTTCGAATCAATTGAATCGAGCTAAAACCTGTAGTCGCTAAGAGTTTAGTAAAGCATTTGATAAAAGTTAGGTTCCCAAGCAATTTTTTCTGTTTTCATTCATGTGGTATGTATTGTATATATATAAGATGGAATTGAGCCGATTTGAGAAGAAATCATCATCAATCATCGTAAAACATATTTGATTTTGTACAAAATCAAATTTTCTTTTGATCAATTTCAATCAATCTTTTCCAAATCCAATCAAATTTCGAAATTTGTCGGCTTTTAGGTTACTTGGATCTCAAGGATGAGAGGAAAATCAATTTGCAATTAATTTTGATTTTATACTTTATTTTTGAATTTAATTTGTATTTAAATGAATAAAATCCAAATTAAATAGAAAAATAAAATAAAATTGTGGCATTGGGCTCGATATTCCTAATTGTATAAGGAACAAGTTGGATGAAGAAAATTAGGCCCATTTGCAAAAATTTTGATTTTTAAATATCTCTTGTGCACTTCTTCAAAATCGCCCAACTTGCACAAGGTGTATTTTGCTCAATTTTCCACATTTTGAGTGTTTGGACTTTTGAAAGCTCTAAGAGTCCTCTAACCAACCTCTTTGGTTTCATCTCAATTGGAGTTTCCATGCTCAATATATCTTCAAACAAAATGTTGACTTTTTGTTGACTTTGAAAAGGACCCAATGTTTTGATCCATACCTTCCAAATGAAGCATTTTTGAACATTCTTGTGAGACATGAAGTTGTAGAGAGTGGAATTTCCTTCAAAACAAGAGGTGGTGGAAAATTTAGAAAGTATGAAGAAGTTATGCTCAACAAAGTTCGTTGACTTTTGTTTGACTTTTGAGCAAATCTTGAGTTTTCTTGATGAATCATGATCAACCTTGATCAAATTATGAATGTAACTTCAAAATGAGGATGTTGACCAAAATTATGAAGTTTGATCAGTATGTTGACCACAGTTGACTTTTTGTCCAATCCAACCGATTTTCAACCATCCGAGCAATTGTCCGAGGAAACTTGACTTGTGAGGCTTGAAACTTGACATGGGGAATCTTTGAAGCATACGAGGAGGCATGATGGCCATGGAGATGTTGAAACCCTCCGAGTCGGAAACACCAAACCCTAATTTTGGTTGATTGTCTAGGAGAGGGTTTGTCGATCAACCTCGAGGAATCCTCGAGCATGGATGTATGAAATATTTTGAGAAGATGGAGGGCAAATTTTGGGGTATGACAAGATGCACCTTTTTAAAGCCCGACATGGTGGCAATCTTTTTAGTCCTCGACGGTCTCTTTACCTGAGTCTGCCTCGCCCGACGCCCTCTCCCTTGTGAGTTCACCTTGTATGCATGTTTCTTTTCCTTATGAGTCCATCTTCACCCGATGGCCTCTTTGTTGTTTGAGTTCGCCTCCCCGGCGTTTCATATCATTAAGTCCATCTTCACCCGATGGCCTTTGTTGTTTATGTTTGCCTCTCGCTTCTTCATATTATTAAGCTCATCTTCACCCGATGTCCCCTTTGTTGCTTGGTTCGCTTTTCCTCGCGTTATTCATATTATTAAGCTCATCTTCACCCGATGCCCCTTGTTGTTAGGGTTTGCCTATGATTTAGTTCATCTTCATCTCGATGTTCTCTTTGTTGTTGGGGTTTGCCTTCACCCGACGCTTCCTATTTCTTGAGTTCACCTTCCTGCTCTTTGGAAAGTATTGCCTCTCCCAAGACTCTTTCTATGGGTAGCTGCCTCTCTCGACGCCTTACCTCCTCGAGTTCACCTTCACCTGTGCTCATTTTTGAGAGTTTTGTCTTCTCCCGACATTTCTTTGGTGTAGATTTCACCTTCTCCCTAAGTGGTTTCTTCTCCGCTTAGTTCACCTTCACCCTGTTCTCCCTTTAGAGTTTTGTCTTCTTCGACATTCTCTGGGTAAATATCACCTTCTCCCAGTGGTATTTTCTAGATAGGTTCGCCTTTCCGACATTCCTTCTAGTTTGTCGTGCAATCATCGCCTCGATGTTTATATCCTTGACAATTGAGTTCGCTTCCCTGCTGCCTTCTTTGAGAATTTCGCCTTTCTCCCGACGCTTTCTTTGGTTGAAGTTCACCCTCTCTGGTTTCTTCTCCGCTAGTGCGCCTTCACCCTGTTCGCTTTTTAGAGTCTTGTCTTCTCCGACATTCTCTTGGGTAAAGTATCACCTTCTCCCGTGGTATTTTCTAGATAGGTTCGCCTTCTCCGACATTCCTTCTAGTTTGTCGTGTAATCATTGTCTCCTGTTTTTTATCCTTGACAGCTGAGTTCGCTTTCTCCTGTTCTCTTTGAGAATTTCGCCTTCTCCCGACGCTTCTCTTGGCTGAATTTCCCTTCTCCGGTGATTTCCTCCTCCGGTTGGCTCGCTTCTCCCGACGTCCAATTATTTTGTTGAGTTCGCCTTCTCCCGTTTCTCTTTGAGAATTTCGCCTTCCCGACGCTTTTTGGTTGAATTTCACCTTCTCCTGATTTCCTCCTCCTGTTGGCTCGCCTTCTCCGGACGTCCATTCTTTTGTTGAGTTCGCATGTATACGCTTGCTCTCTTCATATCTCTACATCATCCTGATGGGTCATTTCAATACAATTGTTCTCTGGAGCGGAATGCCCGAGTTCGCTCGTATGAATTTGTCTCCTTTATTTCCCATCCACGAGTCGCTTCGCGGGTGTCTCTTCATCATCCCTAGTGGGTCGCTCAATACAAATGTTCTCGGAGCGAATGCCCGAGTTCGATGGTATAAGTGTGTCCTCCTTATGTCTCTCCATATATGTTCAAACGGAAACAAAATATAATAATGTCCGCCATTGAGCGAATTTACTGGTTCATTTAAGTATTCAATCATCTTCTACCTTGTTGGTCTGAAGGCTTGCGCCAATCTCACCCTCCGGTCAAGAAGATTGAATAGGGCACCGTTGTACCCCAAAATTCACCCTCTTCTTTCCGTATTGGATTATAATTCGATTGCATAAACATACATTTAGCTGCATGCATATCATTGATCATGGGGTTACCAGTTCAAAACATCCCAAGCACGAAGAAACGGCGTGCTTTCAAACTATCTCTCGATCATTTTGAGCCAAGAATCAATGTTTCTGTCAATGACTATTTGCAAGATTTTTGGTCGAAGCTATTTTGGCTTGGTTCCACAATCTCGAATCATGTCAATATATCCTCCGCTTATCCGTTCAGTTGGAGGTCATTTCACAAGAAAACTGAATTTATTCGCTTATTTCTCAATAACGTGATTTTGGGTTGCTGCACTCCGAGAGCGATCTCACACTCGCCGTGTATTTTCTTATGAATTTTGACCGGCATGTCCCACTCATTTTTATCTATAATTTTTGTTTGAAATCCGAATCAAATTATGTGAGGAAGGTCCCCAAAATTCAATTTCAAGAGGATTAAACTGAATTTTAGTGCTGAACCGTGTTCTACCCACTAAAAATTCATCTCTTAGCTGGAAACTCGAAACTGAGCGGGGTTGATTTCTAAAATTCCGTATCGAACCCTTCTACAACTTTCATTTACAACTCGGGAGCTGATTCCTCATTGTTCAAGACCAGTATTTTATTCTTTCGACGTAATTTTGAGTTGAACCGAGCAATTTTCATCTGGTACACGAACTTCAAAAAATCATATCTCGCTTGTTTTTTATCGAAACAAGATGGGACCAGTGTCAAAAGTTCACAAATTTTGTTAGCTTCGGTTATCTCAAAAACAATCACTTGCAAATTTTGATCAGAAGACTCTCGTTCGAGGCATTTTCTCAAAAGAGCGCATTGAGAATTCTCCATGCGTCGGACGCCAGAAAACTGTGCTGAAACTTCAAAAATTCATATCACCTTGACTGTTCATCCGATCGCGTCGAAATTTTGATTTTTGCAAGCAAAATCACGTTCCGGACATTTTTCGTTTATATTCCGACTTCAAATTATGCACGGACTAGGCTGTTTTGGACTGTGTACGAAAATTATTTTGATAATCGCGATTAGGACTTAATTGTGGATCCGAGACACTCCAAAGCCCAATTTTTCATATTATAAATATATTTTACGACTCACAAAATTGGTAGAGGGAATCATTTGTTAAATTTGACCCAAGAGCTCTCACTTTTCTCCTCTCATGTCACTTGAATTAACTTAGGAGTATAATGTCATATTTTCTTTGAAACTCTAGGATATTTTTTATACCGTCTAATTGTAGTTAAATATAAACTTTAGGATTGTAGGTAAAATTTCAAATCCACTTTTAATGATTCGATTGTAGGAATTAGTTTGATAATTGTGTAGTTATCTAGTTTCTTCGCATGAGTAATTCATAGCCTTTCCTTCACTTTTTAGAGACATTTAGATAGCTTTAGAGCAACTTAGTTGCTGCCTCACAAGGAATTTATTTTAAATACTGATTTCATTTTAAATAATCGCTTTTAATGCCTTGTACTTTATTTAAAAGCCACATTGCTATTGACACTGCTTTGTGCAGGTACAAGGAGCATTATACTATTAATTTGGATGTATAGGATTCATATTTTGATGTTGCACACATGTGTGTGTACTTTATCCGTCTCGCTTGGTTTTCACCATCTTTGCAGTTATCGATTGGATTTGATGTGTAGATTCCATATTCTGCTTTCACATGTGTGTGCCTTCTCCGTGCTTTGTCCGGATTGTAAATTTTATGTGTTCATTGATATACGCGAATGTATAGACATACATTCTTGACCGTGCATATCTACGCACATCCTTTGTCTGTATTATCTCGATAGTTTCTGCGTTTATTGGATATACGTCGAGTGTGTATAGACACACATTCTTGACCGTGCATATTGATGCACATCCTTTATCTGTATTGTCTGGATTATGATCTTGCACAGTGTATTTGCCTCGATGTATGACACACATTCTGATTATGCTTTTGTGTCTCCGCACACTTCTCACCGAATTTCTTTATTGCGCTGCCAGATTTCTGAAGTTTTCCTGAGTATTTTTAGTTATGTGTTCTTCGGATTTAATATCCGCTTGGTATTTATTTTACTTTGTTTACCGCATTTCTTTACCTCTTTTCTAGAGAGCATGAGAAGTAGGATTTGCTTTCCTTGCCATGAAAGTAGGAATAGAGATGTATGAAGGGGCTTCCGAGTTGGAGCATGTCTGTGAACCCTCTCGTTTATTTAAAGACCCGCTTAGGGCAATTCTTGCTAATTGTGTTTGGTTTGTTTTAAATCCTCCATCCGCATAGGGAGGTAATTCTCGAGTGTTTATATTTGTGCTTGCATAGGTCGAGTGGTTAGACACCCACGTGGTACCACCAAGCAAAGTCCCGCTTTTTATATTTCCGCCATCGAGTCATTGATATATGGGCAAGCTTTAAAAAGGGTCCGCAATCAACCCCGCAGTTCTAGTCCAGGTCACCAAGACACGCCAATCGTGTTGCTTCCTTTATCGAGTCTATAAAAAAGTGGCAAGAGTTCCTATTCGACTTCCACGCTTCGGGTTCGATTTATGCGTAACTCGTGATCATTTGCTCTTCACAGAATCGGATGTGTCGGCTCCCGGTTGACTCACTGTATGCTGCAACGCCGAGGCTATGGGACTTCCTCCTTTCCCGCGCTTGTGTGCCATTTGTTTGTTTTCATTGCATTGTTTGTGTGCTTTTGCCAAAGCACTTGTTTGCTTTGCCCTTTGTCGCCTTCGACTTACTTTAGTTAGTGATTCGAGATAGACATAGACTTAGGTTTTAAACCTTTTTCATCCTTTTGTCATCTTTGACTCTACTTTAGCTAGCTATTCGAGATAGACATAGATCTAGGTTGTAAACCTTGCCATGTTCCTTTAGGATTCTCTCGACTCACCTTAGGTAGTGATTCGAGTTAGACCTTAGGTCGTAATCCATGCATGATGACATTAGGGATAGCATTGGATAGTTTCTTGTTTGTTTTACGCTTTTGCATCCATGCATGTAATAAAACTAAAACTTGTTTTCTTTTGTTTTGCAAACCAAAACACTTAATAATGGTTCAAACTCCTTTTTAAGGTAAAACAACCAACCAATGCAAACTTTTTGCCTACGGGTTTTCTTTTGTGTTTAAAACTCTTTTCATAATTAAAAAACACATAACCCACCAAAACAAGTGAGTCGAACTACGGCCCGACTTACCCATTGCATGGAATACGAATATCTTGTCACGGGCTCGATCGAGCAAATTTTGCAAATACTTCTTTCTTTTCCCCGTTTTTTATTCCTTTCTTTCACATGCATACTTTTTAGCATACGATGTAGCAATTAAGCAGAATAGACATAAACACACCCATTAGATAGAAAAATAGTGGATACCGTAGAGTACTACTGGACGGGGTGCTAATACCTTCCTCGTAATAGATTCTCCTTACCCTATCTCTCAACAAGATCGTGTCTATCCCTTTCAGTTTTTGCATGCTCACCTTTCTCCTTTTACAGATAAAACATGGCGATTTCATTGATATAGTTATCTGATGATGTTCACCCATTGTTTCAAATGGCGACTTCACTCGGGATCGATGGCACTTTGCTGGTCCGATTAAGAGTCGATCCTAGCTTTTATTTTTATGTCTATTGGTGTTTATTTATTTGTTTATTTACTTACTTGCTTTATTGCAACATCCTTGTATGCTTGCATTGCATTCTATGTGGCATATTTCGCTTTTATATACCGGTTGGGCTATTGTGTTGTGATCTGCTTCTAGATCAGGAGTTACAAGAGGTAAAAGGCCCTCATACCCCCGCCGACGTACATAGGACACCTAGGAATAGAGTGGAACATGTCGATACCGGATGTAGATCTTGTAGTCCGGCATGTCGTCCATGCTCGTCGAGGAGGTTCAATTAGGCCATCATCTTCACGTAGGTGTTATGATGTTAGTTTCTCTATGCGAACTAGATCCGGAGTTACCTTGACCTTACCCAGCCTTAGTTTCACCCGTGAGTGGCGTGATCATGATTATTACAAGCACCAAGCAGGATGCAGACTATGCTCGATGGTGACTATATTTTGATGGTGACTATATTTTGATGGTGACTATTTATTCGACGGTGATTGTATTGGTCCTTATGTGACGCTCGTCATCGATGGTCGTGAGCCTTATGATACTTGGTTCTTGACACCGGTTCTCGGTATTTTCATGATATTCGAAATGATGCGGGCTTTTGATCCTATGATATTGTGACTTGGTTCTTCTATGGTATTCTAAATTGCGCCGAACCTTGATCCTATGATATTCAGATTATTCAGAGATTATGCAGCCATTATTCAGCGGATTGTACTGATGCTACCCGTTGTTATGCTAAAATTGTGAACCCAGGGTTAATGCACTTGCATAACATGTTTATTTTTAAAAAGAAATGTCGAAAAAATAAATATGTATATATTCAACATGCATATTCATTCATTTCATGCATCCATAATGTATTCAACTTGGGATTTCTTATTCGCACCGGCACATTCCTTGTAGAATTGAGAGTCTTCACTTCTACTAACTGCGTGATCGTAATTAAGTGATGAAACAACTTTGTGGGGAATTGGATGAAATGAAAGAACAAATGGCATTTTTTATAATGGACATGCAAGATTTGGTCAGTGGACAAGAACTCTTGAAATAGGAGAACAATCAATTGAGTTTGGTTATGGAAATTTTGAATATCGTGTTGAGAAAGGAAGACAAACATGCACCCGCTTCCGCAACAAGAGTTTCTATTCCTCCCTATACTTTGGGGGCTTCTTTAAGTCTTGAATCAGGGCATGTATCTCCTCTACCACCTTGTGTTCCGGGATATTCTCGTCGAGAACTAGTTTCTGTTGCTCAGAAAGATCCAAAGGGTAAAGCTCATCAACCAGGGCCGTCACGACCCGAGAGGCAATTCGATCTCATTCTAATGTTATATGCTCAATTAATTTCTCAATTGCTTAAGTTTCAGTTGGTTGAGCTTTGAATTTTCACGATGCATGGAAAGCTTCCGCGTGATTATGATGAAAATGATAGGTGTGATTTCCATTCTGGGGCACCTTGTCACAATATTGAGAACTGTGTGGCGTTGAAGCAAAAAGTTCAGGATTTGCTTGATGAAGGGATAATTCTGTTTACACCCACAGGTTTGAGTGTACAAATTAATGTTACCCCAATTGCCGATGTGACTATTTCGGCTGCTGTTGTGCCTCAAAAGCAAACTTATGCTCCCAAGGATAATCAACAACGACTGAAGGCGCCAAGGAAATTTGATCCTCTTCCGATGTCTTATACTGAATTGTTTTCTCATCTTATGAAACCGAAACTGATTGAATTGCGTACTTGGAAAGTTGATCCAAATGAGTTGCCAAACAATTTTAATGCCAACGCTCGGTGTGCCTTCCATTCTAACGGGTAGGGGCATACTATTGAGAATTGTATGGCTTTCAAGCACATGGTGCAAGACCTGCTTGATTCTGAGGATTTTAACTTTGAACCAGCACCAACACCTGATGCTATTCTACAGCCATTACCAACTCATGGTTGATGCTAATGTCGATGCTATTGTTGAGGATGGAAGTTTGAACTTGGTTAAAGATGTAACCACGACAACTCCTTTGTCCTCTGGAAAGAGAGTTTGTTGAGAAAGGGTGTATTCCTGTGTGGTATTGATCGTGAAGATTGTATGATCCATCCGAAGGTTGTAAACTTGAGAGATAGAGAAAGACCCGCTTGATGCAAAGGTTATCAGTTTCACATTGGATGGTCGGATTTGGGTGTTCTTTTGATTTAGTGAATGTCAAGACGTCAAAGTGCACCGTCTGAAGCAATAAGTCCATTCGGAGACTAGTCTCCTAAAATGATGGAAATTTTCTGTTTTATTTTGCATTCTCATTTGTAATATTTCTTGTTTGTTCATTACTTACTCGTATGCAAAACTTGTTCATTCTTGAATATTAATCATAATGCATTGAATATGTTTGTCTTGAAGTGATCCATTCGAGTTCACTCTTAATTGTTTTTAAATGCTTTTGATGCTTAACTCTTGTGAATAAAGCAAAACCTCTGTAGGGAGGATGATGAACAATATACCAAAAATCTCAAATGGTATTGCTTTCAAATAAAAACTTTGCTGATGATGTACATGCATTGTTTCAAATTCCCAAACACCGGAGATATAAGGGAGTGAAACCCTCGATAACCCCTTGAGTTTTGAAGTAGGAGTTTCTTTTCTATTCAGAGAAAAACCTCAATTTTAACCCAAGTGGTAGTGTTCAATTAACCTGATCGAGCATCTAAATCTTATCAGGAGAGTACATTCAAGGATCAACCATAATTGTTATCCTTCATTTATCAAGAGGTCGAAGAAAATGGAAAAACCCCAATGGGTATTCATTACCCATCAAATAATAAGGTAGTCACACCTTAACAAAGAGTTGAATGACTTAGTTTCACACGACTTGTTCAAAAAAAAGAAGAAAAAAAAACGAAAAGAAAAAGAAAGTAAAACAAAAGAAAGAATATGATATTGCAAATCAAAGAACAAGGTCGTGTGATCAAATGCTAAATGAAAGAGGTGAATGACTACCATGTCCAAAAGTAAGATACCTCGTTGGTTTCCCAATTATTGTAAACTCCCTGTGAAAGGTGGATGCTCGTATTGAGTTAATTGAACGTAGGAATGGAGAACATCACGGAGTATGGGTGGGCACCAAATATTTTGAGCCTAAAAATCCTTTTTTCTAAAACCGTGAACCAGGCCACGTTACAACCCTTGAAAGCCCTAATTGAAGTAGGGTTAATTTGAAAGCTAAACTGTGACGAGAGTATGGTATCCTGACTCCTAGGAGCCTTGCTAAATTTTGAGTTGGTATCACTCCATTTTTTTATTTTTTTTTACTTTCTTTGAACAAAAATTCGATGTTTTGACATCCTTTCAATAAATGTTTTTAATTTCAAGACAAACATAGGGATTTGCATTAGAATTATCATTCATAGAATAAAACATTATTTGCATATGGATAAGTGTTTGAACATCAGGTAAGCTTGCATAATGAGCATCAGATGAAAAACTTGACTATCCCAAGAGACAAACTGCTTCAGGGATGTGTTGAAGATTGAACCATTTTTTAATAGTGTTTCTAATCTGGGGCATGCTTTCTATTGACTCCGTTGAGTATGAGAAGACCAGTTTGAAGAATGATCTGAAACAGATTGTATGGAAGTTTCTGATTACCTAAAAGTTTCTGTTGAGCTATTGCATATAACTTTCAGTTGTTGCCAAGGGGTAGATTGCTTAAATTGTCTTCCTGAGCGCGAAGTATATCATGTTGAGAAACACGATTATGTGTTAGCTTGTATTCCAGATATAAGACAATTACCCTGATGAGGTTTAGTCTTCAAAATATGTGAGTCTCTTTTGAGAAGAATTGGATTATCAAAACCCCGCGAAGCAGGGGCAATATTTCAAATGACGGTACTCAGTTGAGAAGAATTATCTCAGTGTTTGATTGCCCTGAAGGCTGGAGAAACATGTTGATGCTCTGTGGAGTGAGTCATGATTAAACTGGGGCAGTTACGTCGAGATTCTGACAATCTCTCAAAGTGATGATCAATCTGTTGAAGTTATGTCGAGATTCAAAAATATCTCAATTGATGAGTAATATGGGGCATTCAAGTCGGGATTGTATCCCTCAAAGTTCGGTTAAACTGGGGCATTTGTGCCGATGTTGACTAATCTCTTCGAGAATCTATTGATTAGATGAGAATCTTTTCAGAATCCAAAGATGCAGGGGCAAGTTGTCTCTCTGTAATTCTTTCTGTGCTTGGAGACGTTGTTATGACTTGCAACTTGCAGGTACGTGATGGGTTATCAATGTGAGGTCCCTTTTCCCCAATGAAGACTACATCTCAATCCAGGTTCATTTCCCGTGAAGCCAATTCTCAAGTAGAATTCATTTCCAGAAGGGCTTGGAGGCTTAATTTATTACCATTGATTCGTTCTTTGACATATTGATATTGTCGTACTCCCCAGTATAAGTCTCAATGTTGGTTGAGGCTTATCCCCAGTGAGGTCAATCCTCAAGAAGAATTCATCACTGAAAGAGTCTGATGGGTTGGTTAGTTCCCCAGTGATGCACACTTCGACGCATCGACATTATCATAATCTGCAGTGCAAGTTATGGGTACCAAGCTCAGGTAAATCCTCGGTGAGGTCGTTGATACCTATTCTAGGAGAAATTCCCCAATGAATGTCCATCGAATTCTCAAATTATCCCCAATAGAAGGTTGTATCCTTTATTCTCAGTGAAGATGGTATTTGAACCGTTGACTTAGGGTTGATATCCCCAGTGAGTATACTTGACAGATGAATTGTTATCGTATTCTCCAATGAACAGTGCCTTGCCACATCAAAGTTCCCACACGTAGGTGCCCCTACCAATTAATTCTATTCACCGGTGTAAGTCGCATTCTTCCGTGTGAAGTTATTCTGAGCATCTTCAAGAGTTTTGTTCTCAGGTCAACCGTGTTGGGACAAGAATATTCTTTTCCCCAATGGAGTTGGATATCTGAATGTATTCCCCAGTGGAGCTTTCTATCCGAGTCAGATTTCTCTTCCCCAGTGAAGATTAATCATTCATCCGTTCTGGTATTTCTACACCGATGTGCATTCCTCAAGTCTCCCATTGTGGTCTTGCTATTGAGATCTTGTCTCGGAGACAAAGTTGTTATGTTCTCCTGTGGATTCTGGTTTAAAAGCTTCATATCCCACAAGAGGATTGATCCCCGATGAATTCTAATGCTATTTGATTTACTCAATATGCTAATGGTTACTCAGATGTTTGTGGATTTCCTATGAAGTTGTTCCCCAACGAAGTTTCTTTCGAATTCCCATTATGAAGTCTCCAAATTCCCAGGAAAGTAGGAGAATTCTCTTGATAAGTTTCAGTATCCTCGTGAAGAGTAATGACTCTCTCCCGTGAAGTCAAGATTTGGTTGAAGTCCAATTCGTTCTCCCAAGTGAAGAACGCCTCGTATTGAATTGCAATTTATTTTGTAAGTGTTCTCCAAAATCCGCCTCCAAAGGTACCTCTCTCTCGGATGTTAATGGCTTTTCAAAGACCGATTATTGATACTACCACTTTCATTTAATCATTCAAGCATGCATTCATTACATTGCATCTCTCTAAATGTGTAGCATTCCATTGATTGGGAGCATTACGCCATAAAAATTCAAACATGCATATTAAGTGTTTGTCAATTATTTATATCCAGAAGAAATAAAAATCTCTGTGTTTTACCCTCAAGTTTTCTCAACGGATTTCTGCTTCCTTAATCATCACTTCAAATCAAGTGTCTTATGGGAACCTTTTCCCTCTCCAGTGGAGTCTTCTGTAGCGTATTTTACCTCAGTCAGGTCAAGTTATGTCGCCTTTTCCCCAGTAAGTCGTAGACTTTCCTTGCGTAACAAGCCTTCGCTTATGTTACCCGTATTTGTATCGCCGTCAGGGTGTGAGTAAGAGTTGGTGTACAACCTTTCTTACTTTTCAAGTGTTCGAGTATCCATACTTGGTGTGTGGTAATTCGGATAATTGCCACTCTTGAAGAATTATACCCGCCTTGGCTGAGGGATATTATAGTTCTTGTGCTTTACAAGTACTTCAGAGTCTGCTTCGTCCTCTTTACCCTATAAGTGCATCTTTGTAAAGATGTTCCTTTTCCTCTGTAAGTTGTAGACTTTTCATGCTTATGCAAGTCGTTGGTTATGTTACCCGTGTTTATCCCGCTGTTAGGCTGTGAGTAAGAGTCAGTGTACAACCTTTCTTACTTTTCAAATATTTGAGTATCCATACTTGGTGTGTGGTAATTCAGATAATTGCCACTCTAGAAGAATTATACCCCGTCTTTGGCCTGAGGGATATTATAGTTCTTGTGCGTTGCATGCACCTTTTTAAAGCCCGACATGGTGGCAATCTTTGTTAGAGTCCTCTCGATCGGTCTCTTTACCTTGTGAGTTCGTCTTCGCCCGACGTCCTCTCCCTTGTGAGTTCACCTTTGTACAGATGTTTCTCTTCCCCTTATGAGTCCATCTTCACTCGATGGCCTCTTTGTTGTTTGAGTTCGCCTTCTCCTGGCGTTCTTCATATCATTAAGTCCATCTTCACCCGATGGCCCCTTTGTTGTTTATGTTTGCCTTCTCCTAGCGTTCTTCATATTATTAAGCTCATCTTCACCCGATGTCCCCTTTGTTGTTTGTGTTCGCCTTCTCCTGGCGTTATTCATATTATTAAGCTCATCTTCACCCGATGCCCCCTTTGTTGTTAGGGTTTGCCTATGATTTAGTTCATCTTCATCTGATGTTCTCTTTGTTGTTAGGGTTTGCCTTCACCCGGCGTTCTTCCTATTTCTTGAGTTCACCTTCTCCCGGTGCTCTCTTTGGAAAGTATTGCCTCCTCCGACTCATTCTATGGGTAGCTGCCTTCTCTCGACGCCTTACCCTCTCTCGAGTTCACCTTCACCTGGTGCTCGTTTTTGAGAGTTTTGTCTTCTCCCGACATTTCTCTTTGGTGTAGATTTCACCTTCTCCCGGTGGTTTCTTCTCCAGTTAGTTCACCTTCACCCGGTGTTCTCCCTTTTAGAGTTTTGTCTTCTTCGACATTCTCTTGGGTAAAATATCACCTTCTCCCGGTGGTATTTTCTAGATAGGTTCGTCTTCTCCCGACATTCCTTCTAGTTTGTCAGGTAATCATCGTCTCCCGATGTTTATATCCTTGACAATTGAGTTCGCCTTCTCCCGGCGTTCTCTTTGAGAATTTCGTCTTCTCCCGACGTTTCTCTTTGGTTGAAGTTCACCCTCTCTCGGTGGTTTCTTCTCCAGTTAGTGCGCCTTCACCCGGTGTTCGCCCTTTTAGAGTCTTGTCTTCTCCGACATTCTCTTGGGTAAAGTATCACCTTCTCCTGGTATTTTCTAGATAGGTTCGTCTTTCCCGACATTCCTTCTAGTTTGTCAGGTAATCATTGTCTCCCGGTGTTTTTATCCTTGACAGTTGAGTTCGCCTTCTCCCGGTGTTCTCTTTGAGAATTTCGTCTTCTCCCGACGTTTCTCTTGGGTTGAATTTCCCCTTCTCCTGGTGATTTCCTCCTCCGGTTGGCTCGTCTTCTCCCGACGTCCAATTATTTTGTTGAGTTCGCCTTCTCCCAGTGTTCTCTTTGAGAATTTCGTCTTCTCCCACGCTTTTTGGTTGAATTTCACCTTCTCGGTGATTTCCTCCTCCGGTTGGCTCGTCTTCTCCCGACGTCCAATTCTTTTGTTGAGTTCGCATGTATACGTTTGCCCTCTTCATATCTCTATACATCATCCTGGATGGGTCATTTCAATACAATTGTTCTCGTGAGCGGAATGCCCGAGTTCGTTCGTATGAATTTGTCTCCTTTATTTCCCATCCACATTGAGTCGCTCTTTCGTGGGTGTCTCTCTTCATCATCCCTGGTGGGTCGCTTCAATACAAATGTTCTCGTGAGCGGAATGCCCGAGTTCGATGGTATAAGTGTGTCCTCCTTATGTCGCTCCAGTGTATATGTTCAAACGGGAAATCCAAAATATAATAATGTCCGCTCGCCTTCAGAGCGCGAATTTTATGGTTCATTTAAGTATTCAATCATCTTCTACCTTGTTGGTTCGAAAGGCTTGCGCCAATCTCACCCTCTGGTCGAAGAAGATTGAATAGGGGGGGCAGCTGTTGTACCCCAAAATTCACCCTCTTCTTTTCCGTATTTCTGGATTATAATTCGATTGCATAAACATACATTTAGCTGCATGCATATCATTGATCATGGGGTTACCAGGTTCAAAACATCCCAAGTACGAAAGAAACGGCGTGCTTTCAGCTATCTCTGATCATTTTGAGCCAAGAATCAATGTTTCTCGGTTCGTACAGCTATTTGCAAGATTTTTGGTCAGGAAGCTATTTTGGCTTGGTTCCACAATCTCTGGAATCATGTCAATATATCCTCCAGTTTATCTGTTCAGGTTGGAGGTCATTTCGTCAAGAAAAACTGAATTTATTCGCTTATTTCTCAATAACGTGGATTTTGGGTTTTCAGTGCGTTTCGGGCACTCCAGAGAGCGTATCTCACAGCTCGTCAGGTATTTTCTTATGAATTTTGACTGGCATGTCCCACTCATTTTTATCTATAATTTTTGTTTGAAATCCGGAATCAAATTATGTGAGGAAGGTCCCCAAAAAATTCAATTTCTCAAGAGGATTAAACTGAATTTTAGTGCTGAACCGTGTGTTCTACCCACTAAAAAATTCATCTCTCTTAGCTGGAAACTCGAAACTGAGCGGGGTTGATTTCTAAAATTCCGTATCGAACCCTTCTACAACTTTTATTTACAACTCGGGAGCTGATTCCTCATCGTTTAAGACCAGTATTTTATTCTTCCGACGTAATTTAGAGTTGAACCAAGCAATTTTCATCTGGTACACAAACTTCAAAAAATCATATATCGCTTGTTTTTTATCGAAACAGGATGGGACCAGTGTCAAAATTTCACAACTTTTGTTAGCTTCGGTTATCTCAAAAACACTCACTTACAAATTTTGATCAGAAGACTCTCGTTCGAGGCATTTTCTCTGAAGAGCGCATTGAGAATTCTGCATGCGTCGGACGCCCAAAAACTGTGCTGAAACTTCAAAAATTCATATCACCTTGACCGTTCATCCGATCGCGTAGAAATTTTGATTTATGCAAGCAAAATCATGTTCCGGACATTTTTCGTTTACATTCCGACTTCAAATTATGCACGGATTAGGCTGTTTTGGACTGTGTACGAAAATTATTTTGATAATCGCGATTAGGACTTAATTGTGGATCCGAGACACTCCAAAGCCCAATTTTTCATATTATAAATATATTTTACGACTCACAAAATTGGTAGAGGGAATCATTTGTTAAATTTGACCCAAGAGCTCTCACTTTTCTCCTCTCAATTAATTCACCACCACCCTCTTTTCTTCCACCTTCGTTCAAACACCACCGTTATTGCTCACTCTCTGGCTCACCAGAAACATCCTCATTGCTCACTCTCTCGCTCACCAGAAACATCCTATCACCATCGCACTCTCCTCTCTTCACCACCACTAACAAAATATAACAAATTTCATCTTCCTCTCTCTTTCTAACAACCTCACGGCAGCCATAACATAACCACCATCACTCTCCTTCTGCTCTCACTTCTAACTACCATTCTCTCTAACCATCATTCACTCTCCTTCATTCTTTCCACTGTCAACAACTCCTTCTTCTTTCCTTCTCATTCACCATAGCAACCATGAACAGAACATCTCTTCCATCGTTCTCTAACCACATTCATCTTCTCCCTCACCCTTAACAACCTTTAACCGTCTAACAACCGGTAACCCCCTTCTTCACGGGACAACCACTCTCCATTCTTGGCCTTCACGACTCATCACACTCATCTTTCTTCTTCGTTCACTCCACTCTGAACAAGATCGCTGGCCATATGAATTCTCGACAACCATTCTTCAACATGTAATCCGACCCTCCCTCTCTCTCGAAGTAACCACCATTCGCGAACCTCCATAACTCTTTCTTTCTTCTCCCCGCCATAACCATTCATCAACCTCACTACATCACTATCACTCACTTCGACTCTTCTCTCTTAGCAAGAAACAGTCACGAAAAATCAGTTACAAATACTAAAAACCACCTCACAATGACGGATTCGACAAGTTCTAGATCCTAATCGGTATCTTCGCTCAATTCACTCGTGATCTCACTCCTTCTTCTCGGCGCCGTAAGTGATCATTATCATCGCCTCGAACGTGGAAGCCATTAAAGAATCTACTGCAGACTCAGTAACAAGACTATGACGGTTTCCGATCTTGAATTTGTGCGTAGATCTCCCTGTGATTGAGTGAGTTTTAGAAGATTTCGAGGCTAGATTCGGAATCCACGCGGAAACCGAGTAGAACGCACTCTCTGAACACTTTTTCTGTGGCGTCAGTAAATTTCCGCGTTGAGTCACGAGAAGACTGCCCTGATCTTGCTCGCACATGCGTGTCCACCTCTAACAGGTACATGTTCATTTTCCCATACTGGCCAATCAGATACTGACACGTGCCATTATTTTTTTTTATTTAATAAAAATTAAAGCTGAATAATTTAATTAAAAGTCTTGCCCAATTGATAAATGTATGTATATACATAAACGAAAAATATAAAAACGTAGCATGTTATTTTTTAAAAAAATCTGAATAATAAAAATAATAAAAATGATGTTTGGACAAACAAAAAAAAGAAGAATGGACTTAGTGTTGTAGACTGTTCTGGGCTTAGCGAATTGCTGATACACCCCCTGCGTTTTAGGCCCAGCGCACCAATTAACTGAATCTAGTTCATTTAGAGAATTCTGGATTACACCCCCCTGTTTCCATGTTATACAATTTCCATGCAATTTCAATTTAACTCCCGATTTCGATTGTTTTGAATTATAAAAAAATATATAAAAATAGTTTCTGATACTTTAGGATTTTAGAATTTTTTTTTTTTTATATTTTTTTTTTAATATTTTTTTTAATTAATTTTTTTTAATTAATTTCTTTTATTCATTTTTAATAACATAGTTAAAAGTATGTTTCTCTCATGTCACTTGAATTAACTTAGGAGTATAATGCCATATTTTCTTTGAAACTCTAGGATATTTTTTATACCGTCTAATTGTAGTTAAATATAAACTTTAGGATTGTAGGTAAAATTTCAAATCCACTTTTAATGATTCGATTTCGTAGGAATTAGTTTGATAATTGTGTAGTTATCTAGTTTCCTTTCGCATGAGTAATTCATAGCCTTTCCTTCACTTTTTAGAGACATTTAGGATATCTTTAGAGCAACTTAGTTGCTGCCCTCACAAGGAATTTATTTTCAATACTCCGATTTCATTGTAAATAATCGTTTTTGCGTCTTGTACTTTATTTAAAAGCCACATTGCTATTTCTGACACTCTGTTTTGTATGCGAGGTACACGGAGCATTATACTATTAATTTGGATGTATAGGATTCATATTTTGATGTTGCACACATGTGTGTGTACTCTTTATCTGTCTGCTTGGTTTTCACCATCTTTTGCAGGTTATCTGATTTGATTTGGATGTGTAGAATCCATATCTGTTGCCCGCACACATGTGTGTCCCTTCTCTGTTGCTTTGTCTGGATTGTAAATTTTTAGGTTCATTGATATAATGTGTATAGACACACATTCTTGACCGTGCATATCACGCACATCCTTTGTCCGTATTATCTAGATAGTTTTGCTGTTTATTGGATATCGTCGAGTGTGTATAGACACATTCTTGACCGTGCATATTGATGCACATCCTTTATCTGTATTGTCCGGATTATGATCTTGCAGTGTATTTGCCTCGGATGTGGACACACATTCGATTATGCTTTTGTGCCTCCACACTTCACCGAATTTCTTTATTGTGCCAGCAGATTGAAGTTTTCGGAGTATTTCTTAGCTTGCGTGCTCTTGATTTAATATCCGCTTGGTATTTATTTTACTTTGTTTACCGATTTCTTTACCGCTTTTCTAGAGCATGAGAAGTAGGATTTTACCGCTTTCCTTGCCATGAGAAGTAGGAATAGAGATGTATGAAGGGGCTTCCGTAGTTGGAGCATGTTCGAACCCTCCGTTTATTTAAAGACCCGTTTAGGGCAATTCGTTGCTAATTGTGTTTGGTTTGTTTTAAATCCTCCATCCGCATAGGGAGGTAATTCTCGATGAGTGTTTATATTTGTGCTTGCATAGGTCGAGTGGTTAGGACACCACGTGGTACCACCAAGCAAAGTCCCGCTTTTATATTTCCGCCATCGAGTCATTGATATATGGGCAAGCCGGAAAAGGGTCCGCAATCAACCCCCACACGCTTCTAGTCCGTGTCACCAAGACACGCGAATCGTGTTGCTTCCTTTATCGAGTCTATAAAAAGTGGCAAGAGTTCCTATTCGACTCTCCACGCTTTCCGGGTTCGCATTTATTGCGTAACTCGCATCATTTGCTCTTCTTCGGAATCGGATGTGTCGGCTCTGGTTGACTCACGGTATGCTCGCATCGCCGAGGCTATGGGACTTCCTCCTTTTCCTACGCTTGTGTGCCATTTGTTTGTTTGCATTGCATTGTTTGTGTGCTTTTGCCAAAGCACTTGTTTGCTTCGTCCCTTTTGTCGTCTTCGACTCTACTTTAGTTAGTGATTCGAGATGGACATAGACTTAGGTTTTAAACCTTTTTCATCCTTTTTTGTCATCTTCGACTCTACTTTAGCTAGCGATTCGAGATAGACATAGATCTAGGTTGTAAACGTTTGCCATGTTCCTTTAGGATTCTCTCGACTCTACCTTAGGTAGTGATTCGAGTTAGACCTTAGGTCATAATCCATGCATGATGACATTAGGGATAGCATTGGATAGTTTCCCTTGTTTGTTTTACAGTTTCTTTTGCATCCATGCATGTAATAAAACTAAAACTTATTTTCTTTTTCTTTTGCAAACCAAAACACTTAATAATGGTTCAAACTCCTTTTTTAAGGTAAAAACAACCAACCAATGCAAACTTTTTTGCCTACGGGTTTTCTTTTCTTTTGTGTTTAAAACTCTTTTTCATAATTAAAAAAAACACATAACCCACCAAAACAAGTGAGCCGAACTACGGCGCTCTGACTTTCCCATTGCACGCGGGAATACGTAGGTATCTAGTCACGGGGCTCGATCGAGCAAACTTTGTAAATACTTTTTTCTCTTCCCCGTGTTTTCTTTATTTTCCTTTCTTTCACATGCATACTCTTTTAGCATACAGATGTAGCAATTAAGCAGTAAATAGACATAAACACACTCATTAGATAGAAAATAGAAGTGGATACCGTAGAGTACTACAGACGTGTGGGGTGCTAATACCTTCCCTTCGCGTAATAGATTCCCTTACCCTATCTCTGAGTCGCAAAACTGTGTCTTATCCCTTTCAGGTTTTCGCGATGTGTTCACCTTTCTCCTTTTGCGAGATAAAAAACGTTCGAAGGCGACTTCATTGATATAGTTATCAGATGATGTTCAGCCGGTTGTTTCACAAGTATATGATGTGCTAATTGAAGGTGAATGCTTGAACAATCCATGATATCTTCACAAGTAGCAAAAATGTTAGTAGCATGAGTGAGAAATAAAAATAAATGAAATGCAATTACTATATTACAGTATAATTCGAATTTATTTATCGATGAATATAGTAAGGTATAAAAATAAAAATAAAAATAAAATAATGTGTAAATAATTATATTTATAATACTAAATATAATAAATATATATATATATATATATATATATATATATATATATATATATATATATATATATATATATATATATATATATATATATATATATATATATATATATATATATATATATATAAAATTAACCTAGTTCATCTACACCAAATAAATAAATGAAAAGAAAAAGCAAAAATACACAATAGTACATGTGACGGACCACTCATTCATGTCACATGGTTGTTTTTTATCAACCACTTATTTTGTGACACGTAGCATTGTAAATAGATAAATAAAAAAAACAAAAAAAAACATAAGGTATAATATAACACAAGATCTAAAAACGTGAAAACACACATTCACTTCTCTCAACCTTTTTTCTTTGTTTAGCTTTTAACTTTTACTATGTATCTTCTCAAAGTTAGTTATGTTACTCTCTTTTTCCAAAAAGCACAAACTAAAACCAGCAAATCCACAATATAACATATACAAATCCAAATCCAAATAACTAACACAAATAATAAATAAATTGAAAGTTTACCGACACTGTTGGCGAGATCGGAAGAGTGACCGACGGAGGTGAAGGGACAATAGTGTCGGTGGCGAAAGGGAGTATTTTCCAGCGGTGAGGCTGTGAGTGATATACGGAGAAGGTTGTTTTGAGAGCTACAGTGGAGGATGGTTGTGACAGTTTGAGAGAGTAGAATATGAAAAATGAAAAGAAAATGTTTTGCGCAGCTTTTGTTCTCCGCCTCCCTGTTTCCAATTTTGGCTTCCGTTCCCTTTTTTCAATTTTGGCCCCCCTTACTGTAGGTTAGTAACATACATATATACTAAAATAATTAGGTTTTTCAACATTTTTTCAAAGGCCAAAAATGCTCTTTTGACAAAAATGGGCCACAAAGCCCAAAAGATTAAAAAATGAACTACCCAAAAATATTTTTATTTTGATTTTTTGAAGATAAAAATTGAATACCTAAATTTGTCAAAAATGATATAAATTCGAACAATAAATTATCCGAAAAAATAAAATGATTACATTAAAATAAACTACGGGTATCAAAGATTGAAGAAAAATTATCAAAATAATTAAAATGGAAATAAAATAATAATACAAAATACCCGACTTTAAAACATTTACAGTTAAAAACCAAACTTTGAAATGTACTGAAAAATTAGGGAGAGCACATTTTTATGATCTACGTGATACGTAAATTTATAAAACAGTGAGTAAAAGATGAAAACTTGAAATATTTTCTCCGCTAATTTTTGCACAGTGTCAAATCGCTTTTAACAGTCTGTTTATAAAACCGAAATATCGATATCATCGACATATAAATAATTTAAAATGATGCAATAAGCAGGCAGAAAGATAAAAATGAATGAAGTGGAATAATAGGTATTTTATAACTAAAAATGATGCGAATATCGATTTAGACTGACTTTTGATCAGTTTAAATACGACGAAATGATGCATATGCAATGAGTGAGTAACTGTTTTTTTTATAAATATAAATACAATGCAAGTAGAAAAATAGCAGGGTAAAATTTGGGGTGCAACACTGTCAAAGACCCTTCTGCACTTCTTCTTGATGTCACATGTTTTAGGAGTGTTGCCACTGAATATCTTTGCGACCACCTTAGAACATATCTCCTTCAAACCAGACTTTAGTCCTTCCAAAGATCTAATGTCCCGCCCTTTAACACTAGCAATTACCTTAGGCATATCATGCCTCGGAACATAGAGGAAATACAAGCTATTTATTACATTTCTCCATACATGTAATTGTTATAACTTCTCAATAGTGCAAGTTCCAACCCCGCTGCTTATATTTTCAAATTGATTTACAAATAAAGCTTTAGTAAACATAATAGACAGTTGATCCTTAGTGTCCATATGCTTTAGAATAAAAACATTTTCTTCAACAAGATTATTGATTAATTGATTATGACTATTAAGGTTCTTGTTCAACCAAGTTGTATGATATATCTGACAACCTTTAGGTCAGTAGAGTGTAATATCATGACATTCTGCTTGATATTATACTTCTTTCACATTTGTTTCATCCTTGTCAGTTTAGAGAAACTACCTATTGTTCCAATGATGCAATTCAAGATCTTCTTTTGTTGAATAATATGACTCATCATTGGTTCAAGCTTAGAAACAATATATGAATTTGATATTTCCTCAATGATGTAACCATTATTCAAGTGTATTATAATGAGCTTCTGGGACTGACCTCCAGTAGAGTGACCTTTGCTGACTTGAAAACTCACTGATTCAGTGTTTGTGAATTCATAAATCACCTCCCTTAATGCCTCACTAGTTTACACACAAGATGTTTCAACATTGTCTTTGACATTCGTCTTTTCTTTAGTAATTTAATCATCAATTACCACATTTTATGGACTCCGTTGTAAATCCAGTTCTAGAGTTAAACACTTTATAAATCTTGTTGCTTGAAAAGTAACTCATGAATATTCCTTCATCACTTATTGGATTCATCTTACCATTTTGGACCACTCTTAGTCAATGCATAGAATTTACTTCCAAAGATATGAAAGTATTTTACTTTAGGCTTCCTTCCTTTCCATAGCTTATAGAGAATGGTTGAAGTACCTCATCTCAAACTTACCATATTGTGAATATAGCATGCAGTATTCATAGCTTCAACTTAAAATTCCAATGGCAATTTCTTAGCATGAATCATGACTCTAGTTGATTCTTGTACAGCTCTAGTATTTTGTTCAACAATTCTATCTTTTTGAGAGGTGATGGAACAAGACAATTCATGACTAATACCTTCAGAATCACAAAATTCAGATAATTTTGCATTATCAAACTCCTTGTCATGGTCACCTCTAGCCTTGACAATTATACTATTCTTCTCCTCTTGAATGTTTTGACATTGAACTTTGAAGACTTCAAAAGTATCAGATTTTTCTCTAATAAAGTTCATCCAAGTATACCCAGAAAATCCATCTATAACCATATAGACATACCTCTTTCCACCAAGGATTTTTATATGTATTGGTTCCATTATATCCATATGAAGAAGTTATAACACTTTGGAAGTAGTCTGGCGTTGCAATATTGGGTGTAACATCATGTTTTGCTTTCCAATTTCACACTCACCACAAGCTTTCTTTTCCTCAACCTTGAGATCTAGCATTACATTAATATCTCCTTCAGAGAATATTTCCTTCATTCCTTTTAGATGAAGGTGTCCAAGCTTTTGATGCCATAACTTTATTTCATCTTCATTGGTTATCAAACATATAAAAGAATAAGAAGTTATTTGATTTTCCCGTAGATAATAGTTGTCTTTAGACCTAATGTCTTTCATCAGAATAACATTTTTCTCATCTTTGACCATACATTCTGACTTTGAGAAGTTGGCTAACAATCGTTGATCACACAATTGACTAATTCTAATAATATTAGCATTTAATCATTTCACAAGAAGAAAATATTTTAAACTAGGAGAACTAGCACACATCAACTTTCCAACTCCTTTGATTTCACCATTAAACCCATCACCAAATCTGTGAGATAAGATTTGAGCAACAACTTGTGGAACCCTGTCATATATCTAGAGCACCCACTGTTAAAATACCAATTTTCACTAGTTGAGTCTTTCAAGGAAGTATGAGCTATAATGCTAATATTTATATCCTTAACACTTCTCTTTTTACTCACTTGATTAGCCTTAGATTGAACTGGAGACTTTTAATCTCCATACAAATTAAAACAAAAAAGTTTTTATATGACCATACTCACCACAGTAATGACATCGCTATGTTGAGGATTAAGATTTGGATGAAGTTACATCATGTCTTCCAGGATGTTGTAACATTTGGTTGGACATGGGAATCATTCTCTTTTTTTTCAGAAGGACATAACTTTTCTACATGCATTTTCTTTTGTAAACTATCAGAAGGATAATTACCTCTTGTATCTTCTGCCTTTTTCAACATATCAGTTCCATTCTCCATAATGTTATTAAGCTTGAAATTTAAGAGAGTTGCCTCATTTTGTAAATAAGAGACAATACATAGTAATTCCTTCTTCTCATTCTCCAATTCAGTTATGATTTTTCTCTATTCTACCTCTCTCTTAAAAATTTCTTCACACTCATCACAAGTATCCTTGTAGGACATATTCAGATATTCATAGAGATTACTCTCATCACAAGCGTCTACTTTATTTGTCCATCTTCCAGAGAGAGTCATCATAAGTATGGCAGTCTTAGAGTTAGCTTCATCTTCTAACTCATCATAATCTTCATCATACCAAGATATAGTCAAACCATTTTTCCGCGTCTTGAGAAAGGTGAGACATTCTAGTTTAATGTGACCAAAACCTTCACACTCATAACATTCAATGTTTTTGCTTTGATTGGAATTTTCTTCAGTTCTAGTATTCTTTTGAGGATCATAGTTATTACTGATGTCAGATGAGTTGCTCTTGACATTTGGTCTTCCTCTTCTATCCATTCTCTTCAGAATTCTATTGAATTGATTCCCAATTAACACAATGGTATTGGACAATCCTCTATCAGTATCCACATCAATTTGACCTTATTCATCTTCAACATTGGATACAAAAGCTATGCTCTTTTTCTTTTTCTCGGACTTGTCACTAATATCCAATTCAAAAGTTTGAAGTGAGTCACTAAGTTCACCAACTCGCATATTGTTGATTCATAAGCTTCTTCAATGGCTGACACCTTTATGTCAAATTTCCTAGGTAAATACCTAAGAATCTTTCTAACAAACTTTTCTTTTGACATATTTTCTCCCAAAGAACTAGATGCATTTTCTATTTCAAGAACATTCATATGATAATCTTGGATGGTCTCATCATCATTTATCTTTAGATTATCAAATTTAGTAGTGAGAAGCTAAAGTCTTGACATCTTCACTTTAGATGTACCTTCATGAGTTGTCCTGAGAATTTCCCAAGCATCCTTGGCTATAGTACATGTATTAATCAACCATAACATATTATTTGCTTGCAAATTATGGTCCTCAGTTGCCCTCTCTTTCCTTTGTTTTTTAGCCATTTTATCTTCAGAAGAGTGTTTCTTCTTCCTTTTATGGATTTTGGATTTGTGGGAGCGTCAAGGAGACTGATCATCAGTTGATGGCTAAGTATAAAAAAATATATGTGTATGAGTCAAAGCAATGGCATTGGTCGAAGTTATATGGTTAGACAAGATACTTACCTCAGTCCTCTCATAACGGTGTTTCTTGTCCCTCTTAGACTCTTTGGATTTGTTGGAGGGAGCAGTCGAATCCGTTAAGCATTTCAGACTCTGTCACACAGAAGAAACATTAGTATTTTGAAAGCCATAAAGTATTGAATATAATGAAAATGCTCGAATATATTTACAGGAGAATCAGTCTTCTTCAAAGAAGAGGAAATCGGTTCATCATCAAAGAGGGTGTGAATACGAGTGAACTGTAAGGTGTCGACCAAGTAAGAAATACTGAATTAGAAAAGTATATTGACATAGGTGTAAAGTCATACCTTTGAGGTCGAAGGAACTTCTTTGTTAATGGTGTCGATAGGTAAGGTCGACGGGCCTTCCTGGTCGGTTTTGATGGCAGGAATTTTCTTTGGAACTACCTGTTGAAGAGAAATAGCTAGAAGAAAAATAGCTGAGTCAAATAAGTGTGTGAGTAGAAATTAAAAAAGGAAATTAAGCTTTCCAGAAGCTGTTACCATTGGGTACTACATCAAGCTCTCTCACATATTTAAGGTTAATATGCAGAAAACATGGGTAGTCATGTAACCAATGCTTCGTCGGATCCACCATGTTGGCTTTCTTTTTGTAAGCATTTTGAACATTGGACCAAAATCTATACCACCAATCTGGGATAGGTGGGCAAAATCCAATGCTAGCGGGCTAATCGGCAAAGGAGGAAATTTTATTTTTCCAAAGTGAAGTGCGTAAAGATACTTGTCTTTCGTGTAACCAGAAATTTTAAGTTGTGGAATCCTTTTAGTTACCTTCTCCTTTAGCTCTTGGGCCGCATCATGGATGGTTCAACGAAGATTATCTGGTAAGTACACCACCCTAAAGTATTTTTGGAAAGCTTGAATCTGCTTGATGTTAGTGGCCTTACATTTTGTTGTCTTGCCCTGAAAATTGTCAAGAGCAATAGTCAGCTCAGCCATTTTCCTGGCAGGATCATTAATAAAAGTAACAAAATATGACTGCCACCAGGTCTCAAATTCCTTAGTCCAGTAATATGATGGCCTAAAAGTGGTTAAGGTAAGTTTGGCTCTGTGTAACCAAAGGTTGTCGACATCTTCTTTAAAAACTTCGCAAGGTCGGTCGTTTAGGATGCCGGTAAGTAGCTCGTGATAAGTATCGAGAGATTTAGGGACAAGTTGGCAAAGTCCAAACTGTCAAGCTACCAAGTTGGGTTGGTAAGCCACTAGACACAGACTCATGTTGGTGATCGCATAAGTAAGAAATTGAGGAGTTAAAAAGCGCCTCCAGTATATCAAAGAATTTTGCCGATCTGCTTCTTGGACAGGTGGGAAGGATTTGGTGAGCCATTCTGGGCCACTCTTACCATCAGAAAATGGAGCCATAGATGGTGTAAAATATTCTCTTGTCAACATAATATTGAACAGTAGTTTGAAAACTTCATCATTTGGGGAGGTTTTATCGACAGGTGTCAGGGGGAGATAACATGGCCAAACAATGTCAGTTCGATCTTGGGAGATTGATACCTTCTTTTGTCGAAGAGGCTTAATGTCTTCAGAAAAAGTGGCATTTAGCCATAGTTACAAAAGCCATAAGGGGTCGTGAAACAAAACACTCTTTTTCTTTGGATTATTACGGTCAAAAAATTTAATTTGGTTCGTCACGTCAGTCATAGAGGGGTGGCAAGATAAACGAATTGTTTGGCTATCTGCATCGACCTGGAACAAAAGACGAAGCAAGATAGCTAGAGAGTTAGGAATGCAACATGTTCTTCATCAGAAATGTCGTCAGATTCTCGTCGGTGATGATTAATAAAATTATTGTATGTGGGATGTTTGGTTTCGCCAACGTCGAATTTTATTGCTATGAGAGTGTGTTCAGTATGGTTGAAACTCTGCCAACGGGTTTTATTCCTGTCAGGGCCGCGCAGGTCGAGAAGGGTGGGAGTTATCATGCCACACTTAGTGTGGAAAGTATTGGTCGACCCCTCCCAAAAGTGCAATGCGGCCAATACCATACCGCCAGAGTAAGGTTGTCCAAAACGAGAAAGTTCCAACAAGTTGTAAATACCCATTTCTTTCCATTGTTCGCCTTTGCTAGGCTCCAGACATGCCATCCAAACACCAAATTTAGGGCAGTTCAGAGGAGGAGCATTTCTAAATTTTTTGTCAATATATTGTAAAGAAATAGGGTTTGGAGAAGCAATCAATGGACTACTTTTAGTGTTAGTTGAAAAGAATGCGCCTTCATCATCAACATAAATTTCAGAGGGAACATCTACAGGAAAAGGACCCATAAAAGCTAGGGGTTCCTTCTCAAGATTAAAGGGAATCAATACGTGAGATTTCCAAATCTTCGTTTTCTCTTTTGAAAAAGGGGGTTCTGGCACAAAGGGTTTGCCATCAACATGGCGTGTTAGGTAGGTTTCTGCTGGAGCAGTTTGGATGTGTTCGCTTGCCATTGAAAGGAGTTGAAGGAGCTTGGAAGTGACGAACAATGGAGGTTGTTTGATTTCTGGGTTTTTTCTCTGAAAAGAGGAAGAAGAAAGAAGAAACACAAGGGAAGCGAAGAGGAAGAGAAAAAGAAAAAAAATGTTGAAGTGAGGTTATTTATAGCCAGTGTCGGACAGAAGGAAATAAATGGAAAATTGTTGTCATTTCCTAAGTCCAAATCGTGTCAAGCTAGAGGACACATGTAGCGAGATTGCAACATAAGCGTGGTGGGTCATGTGTGCCACTGAAAGCGTAATCATGGTGAGCATTTATGGACCCACGTCTTGAAGCGAAAAGTGTGATATGTTACCATGATTGCATTACGTCACGGGAAAAGCGGAACAGTAACCTCCACTTTTTGGAGTAGTGGGAACGACTCGGTCGAATGGGGATACAACACTTCATAGATGCCATTATCTCATTCGGTCGAAATGCGAAAATTCAAAAATGGCATCTCTGGGGGGCATTTTGTTATCCTAAAATTTCTTAAGATATTCAAAGGTATGTATTAAATGCAGATGTCCTTGTGAACTAAGGGTTAATCCTTAAAGATAAAGGTTATCCAGAAGATTAGAATTTATGACCAAGAAAAATGCCAAGACAATGATGTCGAAGAGGAGGTACATCGACCAGATGGATAAAGTGTAGGATTTGGTCGATTCGACCGAATGTTGAATAACGAAGGAAGTAGTCGAAGTTGAGCCTAATCGATCGTATAGAATTCTGGACTTAGAGAAATTTCGTTATTTATGCTCTTGTTAAAGGAAAGTGTCGAAGTTGGGAGCGATTTTCTTTTAGAAGCCAGAAGCGGAAAGATTCAAACTTTAAAATTGTGGGCAGTTATCAAAAGCTTCGTGTGTTGTTTAAGCGCCAAATAGGTGGCAAAATCTTGTGAAGCGGTTTCTTCAAGTTTTAAATGTCATCCGTAGATTGTTTCTAGGCAGTTATTTTGTAAACACTATAAATAAGTCATCTCAATGTAAATTTTGTGTGTTCACTTGTATACTAAAAAATACTTGCCAAAGCTCTGCCCAATTTCGAGCGTCAGGAAGAAAGATTTGCGAAAGTGTTTGATGTACGTGAATCACCACCTTTATTTCAATGCAAAACCTTTACATTTCAGTTGTTTTCTTTGAAACTTTTACTTGCATTCTATTTACTTTTCAGCAATCACTTTGTGTCTTCGTGTATGTTGATGTTTTTTTGGTTACAAGTTTCGAGTTAACAAAAGAGTTTGTCGACCCTTATTTCGTTTAGAACAGACCTGAATTCACAGTCTTCTGTCGATCATGAGTCATCGTAGTAGGTCAAAATCGTAGTGAACACTCATATTTGTCAAAGATATTTAGGTTTTTGTCTCCGTCGATCACGAGTTACCTGTCGGTTAAACCAGAACTATTATGTGGAAAGTCGTTGTACTTATTCCCTTAGTCTTAGAAAACCGTTTCTTAGGCAAGGATTTCGACAAAATCTGTACAACTTCAAAAATCTTAACACATTTTTTAAGATCAACCGGTCGATCTTGCGAGTGACCCTTAGTTTTAGGACTTTGGGAGGACCAGCGGTTGTTTACTATTTTCCACGGTAAACAAGCCCAAAGTCAAAAAAAAAAAAAAAAAAAAAGAGAAATGAAGTTTTTATTTTAAAAATATTAATTAAATTATTCTGATTTTAAATAAAAGTCTATAATAATTATTTAAATAATATGAATAATTTTGTTTGAATCTATATAAATATCTGGTACAACACTATCACATATCTCAAATCTCAGTACATATTAAGCAGAGGGACAACAAATTAAATGTGGAAATATAACAATTAAAATACGACGCAGCTTCCTAACTGTAATACGACGCATGCTGCCGGCCGCTGTTTAAGATAGGTCACATTCACTTACTTATCCTACGATGCACTGATGTCATCATCACGGTTGAAATTTATTGATTAAGTGCTAGTATTAACTCATACTCTAATTCTTTAATTTGATCAATAATTAATTAAGATTTATTATTGATAAGTAAATTACTATACATCTTTACATGGTACTATTAAAATATAATAATTAAATTAAATATTTAATAAAATATTATAACAATTATTCGCCATGTTTTGAAGATTGTCTTTTTGACGAAATTACTCTTCTTATTTATAACTTTTTTGAGTTCAACCAAATATTTTTGTTTTGGATTTTGTAAATTCAATTGATTTGTAATTTCTCAATTGATTTGTAATTTCTTTTTGTCGAATTTTATTCTTGAGTTCTTTATTTAATCTGGTTGAAAACTCATAGTTCTCTTTTATAATATATCTCTTATATAAAAAAAAATCTCACTGCTAACGTGAATAAATTTTGATTACCAACAAATCAGTATATCAATAAGTGACGAATTTGGTAATTTTCAACATCATTATGAATTTATTACCGTAAAATTTTTAAAGGGGTTTAAGGATATATATCAAATGCAAACATCCTTATAAGTTAGGAGTCAATCCTTAACGAATACGGGTCCTTCAGAAGAATTTATGAAATCAAGTTAAGGATGTTAAAAAGAAGTGTGTCGACCAAAGGAATAAGCAAGGGAATTGGTCGATTCGACCAAAGTATCAAATAATATGAAAAGTCGAAATCTGCGGCCAGAAGGAAGAAGGGCCAAGACAAAGGTGTCGAAGGCGAGCTACATTGTCTGGATGAATAAGATAAAGAATGTTGGTTGATTCGACAAACTGTGGAGTAAGCAAGAGAAATCAGTCGAAGATTTAGAAACTATCGAAAATGGAGTCTTTTGGACTTAGAGAAATTTCATTCTTTCTGAGGTGTATCGAAACTAGGAGTGGTTAGCCCTTTGTAATCACGAGCACGAAAAAATCAAACTTTGAAGATCGTAGGCAGTTGCTTCAAGAGATCGTGTATTCTAGGCACCAAGTGGATAGCGAAATCCTATGAAGTAGTTACTTTTAGTTTAAATTTCATCCGTAGATTTTCTTAGATCTTGTAAATTACTATAAATAAGTCATTTTACTGTAATTTTTGGGGTGTTCACCTGTACGCTCAAATCGCTTGCCAAAACTCTGCCCAATTTCGTGCGTAAGGAAGAAAGAGTTAAGCTTTTGATGTACGTGAATTACCATCTTTATTTCAATGCAATCAGTTTATCTTTTCATGTTATCTTTTGAATGTCTTTACTGTTTCGTATTCACCTTCGAGCAAAACCTTTACATTTCCGTCTGCTTCGCGTGAACTTTTCAACACTGTCTGTCGGTCACGAGTCACCAACTAGTTAGTTTGTTGAGTCTTATTTCGTCCAGAACCTACTGTCGGTCACGAGTTACCAGCCAGTCGGTCGAAATCTGTGTGTGGAAAGTCGTTGTACTTGTTCCGTTAGTCTTAGAAAGTCATTTCTGGGCTAGGGTATGTTTCGACAGAACCAGTGCAACATCAAAATCTTAGCACGTGTCTTATGATCAACTGGTCGATCTTGAGAGTAACCCTTAGTTTTAGGACATAGGAAGAACCAGTGTTTGTTTACCATTTTCCAAAGTAAACAAATTGGCACACCCGGTGGGACCAAGTGCTAAGTTTTAGAGTTTGTTGTTAGATGTCATAGGTGCATGAGACTTAGAAGTGGAAATTTAACCAATAACAAACCACCTACTAGAAAGCGTACACCTAGGATGTCAAACACTACTTCTGCTTCGAACGTGGATGAAATTCCATCGCGAACTCTGGGTACATCTGACCCAGTTGTTACGCAACTTACACCATTTCCCCATTAAACAACACAACTGTATCAGGGTCAACTGCGTTAGTGTCAGTTTCTCTTCCCCATACCACACTAGTGAGTCTAGGGTCTGTGGTGGTCACGAGCGCCATTCCGAACACAACGATACCTCGATTTGGTACTGCTACGAATCCTGCTTATGGAATGTCGTATTCCTTAATGTCGGGATATCAGTCGATCTCAAGTGCAACGGTGTTGTCTGATAATGCACAAAACACGACTTCCCCTTTGCAAGGATCTGCAGTAGGGGAAATAGGGCAATGTCTGCACAACAATTAATGCCACACTTAAATAGTACATTTGTGGCAGTGTTAAGGCAATAGATGAATGATAGTAACCATGAGTTGGTTAATATGTTAACTAACCAAATGGGTAATGTGTTTAACCCTATAGTACAAGAATCGGTTGAGACTAATAGGCAGTCCGTTGAAACCAATCGACAAGTAATTGCACAGTTGGCACGTTTGTGTAACTTTTTTGGTGCTCCCTAAGTGCTTGGCCGCCTGTTTGACAGGTCATTCCTACTCAAGGAGATATGGGGGCAATAGATGAGGAGATTGTGTATCAAGGTCAGGCTGCAACGCCTCAAAGAAATGTTGTTGTCGACCCACCTGGGGTCTTAGTTCGTAGACAATAAGAGGTTGGCCAGGTTCTTGATCAAATTCGACACGAAGAATTAGCTGTCGAAAATAATTTGACCAATCTTGTCGAGAGAATGATGGCCAGAAATGGTATGAATACCACACTAAAAAAACCATCTTACTCATCCCCTTTGTCTGAGTATATTCTGTAAACTGAAAACCCTAGAGGATGGAAGATTCCTAAGTATACTGAGTTTGGGGGAGAAACAGGGGAATCGACAGTTGAGCACATTTCTAGGTACTTGACTGAGTCGGGGGATATGGCGAATAATGAAAGTTTGAGAGTGAAACATTTCCCTTCATCCCTTACTAAGGATGTCTTCACGTGGTTTACCACCTTGCCCCTTGACTCTATTGATTCATGGTCGAAGTTAGAGAAACTTTTTCATGAACAATTTTACGAGGGAGATTCAAAAATTAGTTTGGTCGAGTTATCAAACATTAAGAGGAAGTTTGTTGAAACAATAGATGACTCCCTAAATAGGTTTAGATCATTAAAAGCAAGGTGTTTTACCCAAGTGCCTGAACATGAACTTGTTCAAATGGCTGCATGAGGTTTAGACTATTCCATTAGGAAGAAAATAGACCTAAATTTGGTCAAGAGTATGTCACAATTGGCTGACAGGGTTCGACACCTTGAGCATTTTCGACTAGAAAAAGTTAGACATACTAAGGGTGAGGCTAAGAAAGATAAGGTAGCCTACGTCGATTATGATTACATAGATCCCATATATGAAGCCAACTACATCTCGCCGACTGAGGAAGATGTCGATGTGGCTGAATTGAAATCAGGGCCTGCATATGAATGCAAGTCATTGTTTCCTGCCAAAGGAAAAACCCCTGCTGCCGAAACTAGTTCAAAAACCCTGCAAAAACTTATACTTTTGATGTTAGTAAATGCGAAGAGATTTTTGATGTATTAGTAAAAGATGGTCAAATCTTAGTACCCCCAAATGCTAAATTACCACCATTAGGACAACAACAAAAAAGAGGTTTTTGTAAATATCATAACTATCTTGGTCACACAACCTCTCAATGTTTTCTTTTCAGGGATTTGGTCTAGAAATCACTCTAGGAGGGTCGACTGAAGTTCGCTGCAAGAAAGATGAAAATCGACACTGACCCTCTGAGACAAGAAGAGACTTTGTTTGTTGAGCCTGTCGACATCAATATGGTGGATGTTACTGAATTTCCTGATGACAACATGGTCGAGGAAAGCACTGGTGAAAGCCCAAATGTTAAGCTAGTTGATGTCTACCCAAAAGATGATGAAGATTTGCTGGAATTTCTTTATCGTTGCAAGAATAAGGGCGCCCAAATCGGTTTGTGCCCCAGATGCAGTGCTCTGACTGATAGGGTTGCTGCTGAAAATTTCCAGAAGTTACAGCTGGAGAAAGGGAGATCCCAATAGAACAAAAGGGACCCCAGGAAGGCTTTTCAAGCCAAGCCAAAAAGTTTCATCCCATCAGCTGTCGCACCCAAGCACTTGGATTAAGCCCCAAATGGTTGTGGGGGCATCCAATGTTGTCGATGTTGTAAGGAATGCGAAAGGGAAAGCTCCGATGAGTTACCGACTCGAAGTTTGATCTGAGAAAAAGAGCCATGTATCTGAAAATTACATGGGAAAAAGTCCTACGAGTCGAACCCAATGGAGGCAATTTCAAAGGAAGAAGCAGGCGGAAAGACAAGTTGTTGCTACTGCTAGGCAAACTGTTGTCGACAAGGATAGAAATAAGAGGCAGTATAGGGTGAAGGTCGACCCTGCTATCAGGTAACAGATTAAGGAAGTTGCCAACAAACTAGCCTCCAAAGATTTCGATGAGGCAACCGACGATTTTGCCTCTGACTCGGAAGAAAGTCTTGACATTTTGGTCAATGTTGTATCCATGCTCCTTGAGTAATACAACATCCCGACTGAAGTGGAGGACACTGATGATGTCGATGCTGCAGAAATGGCTTTGCACAAGCCAACTTGTTATTTTGTTATGAACAATGGTTCTATTGAGAGCCAAAATGCCTTTCTCGAAAGGCCTGACATGGCTATGAGAAGCCATCTGAAGCCTCTGCTGATTATGGCAAAGGTCGAAGGAACTGCCATAACAAGGTGTTAGTGGATTGTGGCGCTACAGTTAATATAATGTCACATCATATACTGAAGAAAATCAGTAAATTTGACACCGATATCAGGTCTCACAGCGTGGTCCTGTCGGACTACGAAGAAAGAACAAAGACTACTATGGGAGTAATCCAGGTAGATATAACTGTCGACTCAGTGACTAGGCCAACAATCTTTATGGTTATCTAAGGGATACCAAGCTATAATTTGTTGGTAGGAAGAGAGTGGTTACATGGAATTGGAGTTGTACCATCTTCCATGCACCAACGCTTGATAATTTGGCGAGAAGACGACATCGTGGAAAACATTGAGGCCGACCAGGGTTATTTCATGGCAGATGTTAATAATGTCGGCCGTAATCAGTTTGACAGGAAGCTAGCCAACATTGCTCCTTGTCACCCAACTGAGGAAGTATATGCCAACTTAAACGAGGAATTTGTTTCCCTAAAACTACATGAGACCCATGGTTTTTTGTGGGACGTGGAACCTCTGGAGGATCCATATGCAGAAGAACCTGTGCTGACAGGCTGGGGAAACGACCATGACGGTGATGTTTGAGCTATAGGCTCTAAAAAGGATTTCGACATACATTATCGAAAACAGAATAAATTCGGCCCTAGAAGCTGGAGAGAATATGGTTGTAGAAGCCAATAAACTTCAAATTTTAGAAGTTATTCGCTCGAGCCAAAACACCGATAAAAGTAAAGTCGAGAAAACGATAAGCGATTTTGACCGCATACGACGACGACCTCTGGGTTTTGAAAAGGATCCCATGGTACCAGAAAAGATGCAGCCACAAGATCCCTTAGAAGAAATCGATCTTGGCACAAAGGGTGATAAGAGACCAACTTATATTAGCGCCAAAATCGATCAACAGCTCAAATTTGAGGTAATATCTTTATTGAAAGAATTTAAAGATTGTTTTGCTTGGGATTATAACGAAATGCCAGGTTTAAGCAGGGAATTGGTCGAACTGAGGTTGCCAATAAAAGTTGGAAAAAAGCCAGTGAAACAAACACCTCGACGCTTTGCTCCAGCAATTATGTTGAAGATCAAAGAGGAGATAGAAAGACTCCTCAAAATCAAGCTCATCAAAACTGCAAGGTATGTCGAATGGTTGGCCAACATTATGTCATTCATTAAGAAAAATGGAAATTTTAGAGTGTGCATTGATTTTAGAGATTTAAATGTTGTCACTCCTAAGGACGAGTATGTTATGCCAGTGGCTGAAATGCTAGTTGATTCTGCTGCTGGTTTTGAATATTTAAGTATGCTTGATGGTTATGCTGGTTATAACCAAATTTTTATTGCAGATGAAGATGTGTCGAAGACAACATTTCGTTGCCCGGGGGCGTTAGGAACCTATGAATGGATGGTCATGCCATTCGGCTTGAAGAATGTCGGAGCAACATACCAAAGGGCAGGAGATTTCCTTGGTTTTGTAGTACATAAAAAGGGCATAGAAGTCAATCAAATCAAGACCAAAGCCATCATGGACGTCAAACCTCCGTCGATCAAGAAGGAACTTCAGTCTTTGTTGGGTAAAATAAATTTTCTAAGGAGGTTCATATCCAACTTAAGTGGCAAAACTAAAGCATTTTCACCACTGCTTCGACTAAAGAATGAGGAGTTCATCTAGCAGAATGAGCATCAAGAGGCTTTCGACAAAATTAAAGAATATTTAGTGAAGCCTCGTATATTGGCACCTCCAGTTAGAAATAGGCCTATGAGGTTGTATATAGCATCCTCAGAATCGACTATAGGAAGTATGTTAGTTCAATAAGAAGAAAGGCGTAAGAGCGAAAAGAAAGAGAAAGGAAAATGAAGAGGTGAGGCCATTTATAGCCAGCGTACAATCAAAGGAAATGAAGAAAAGTTTTTGATTTTTTCCAAGTTTTGAATCGTGGAAATGGAGGGACACGTGTAGCAGGATCCTAACAGTAGCGTGGTGGGTCATCTCTGCCATAAAAAAACGCCATCATGGTGCATTTAATGGACCCATGTCTCGAAACATAAAGTGAGATACGAGGTCATGAGTGCCTGACGTCACGGAAAAGACGGAATAGTAATCCCACTTTTTGGAGTAGTGGAAACGACTTGGTCGACTGAAGGTATAAAGCTTAGTAGATGTCATTATCTTATATGGTCGACAAAATAAGGAAATTCGAAAATGGCATTTCTGGGGGGCATTTTGTTACCGTGAAATTTCTTAAGGGGTTTAAGGGTATGTATCAAATGCAAACATCCTTATAAGCTAGGGGTCGATCCTTAACGAATACGGGTCCCTCAGAAGAATTTATGAAACCAAGCCAAGGATGTCAAAAAGAAGTGTGTCGACCAAAGGAATAAACAAGAGAATTGGTCGATTCGACCAAAGTATCAAATAATATGAAAAGTCGAAATCTGCGGCCAGAAGGAAGAAGGGCCAAGACAAAGGTGTCGAAGGCAAGCTACATCGACTGGATGAATAAGATAAAGAATGTTGGTTGATTCGACAAATTGTGGATTAAGCAAGAGAAATCAATCGAAGATTTAGAAACTATTGAAAATGGAGTCTTTTGGACTTAGAGAAATTTCATTCTTTTTGAGGTGTATCGAAGTTAGGAGTGGTTAGCCCTTTGTAATCACGAGCGAGAAAAAAATCAAACTTTGAAGATCGTGGGCAGTTACTTCAAGAGATCGTGTATTCTAGGCGCCAAGTGGATAGCGAAATCCTATGATGCAGTTACTTTTAGTTTAAATTTCATCCGCAGATTTCCTTAGGCAGTTATCTTGTAAATTACTATAAATAAGTCATTTTACTGTAATTTTTGAGGTGTTCACCTGTACGCTCAAATCGCGTGCCAAAACTCTGCCCAATTTCGTGCGTAAGGAAGAATGAGTTGTTAAGCTTTTGATGTATGTGAATCACCATGTTTATTTCAATGCAATCAGTTTATCTTTTCATGTTATCTTTTGAATGTCTTTACTGTTTCGTATTCACCTTCGAGCAAAACCTTTACGTTTTCTTCTGCTTCGCGTGAACTTTTCAACACTGCTTGTCGGTCACGAGTCACCAACTAGTTAGTTTGTTGAGTCTTATTTTGTCTGGAACCTGCTGTTGGTCACGAGTTACCAGTCAGTCGGTCGAAATCTCTATGTGGAAAGTCGTTGTACTTGTTCCCTTGGTCTTAGAAAGTCGTTTCTGGGCTAGGGTATGTTTCGACAGAACCAGTACAATATCAAAATCTTAGCACGTGTCTTAAGATCAACTGGTCGATCTTGCGAGTAACCCTTAATTTTAGGACATAGGGAGGACCAACGTTTGTTTACCATTTTCCAAGTAAACAGAATTCAAGAGTTGTTATTAAATATGTTCGAGAGAAAAAATTAGTGTTTTGAGAAGAAGGCCAGTGAACAACAACTAGGGGTGGGAATAGGCCAAACCGGTCTACAGGGGCCTATAGACTAGCTATTTGAGGTCAGGTTAGGCCAAACCTATTTTCTTAAAATGCCAGATTTAAACTTTTTCAAAAGACTATTTAATTAAATAAGTCTGGGTTAAGCTATTAAAAAGTCTATAAAATCTTATAGATATATATATATATATATATATATATATATATATATATATATATATATATATATATATATATATTAGATAAAAAGTTAAATAAACTAACACATATATACATATATTAGAAAAAATGTTAAATATGTCGGCCTATATATGAATTTATAGGCTGACTTATAAGATTTTTTAAGTAATATAAATTTATTAAAAATCATAATAAAAAAGAGATTTTTAAATTGACTTTCAGTTTTGACAGCTGTATCAACTCATTGATGGTTATTCTTAACACTAGAGTTTAAATTAAACCCATAATACTGTACATAATTAATTGATGGATAACAACGTGGTGACGCAATGGTAGATACAGCTCAATCTTTATGACGTAATAGACCCCGCATTCATATGTCATGCAACGTGGCTTATGACGCTTACTTCGTCCCTATCCTTTTTTTTTCTTTTTTCTTTTTATTTTTAAATTGCCGCACCTATCCTCTTTTTTCGGTAATACTCGTCACTCTTCTTTGTCAACGTCTGCCACACACACTTATTCTCTTTGCATACTAGTACTCCTTATTAGTACTATACGAATTTTATTTGATGGATTTATTTATATTTAATGATAAATTATTAATTAATTGTTAATATATAATCACGATTATTTTTTTATAAGAGATTTATAGAATTTAGCAACTTGCATAGGCAGTAAATCTTTTTTTTTTTTAAATAATTTAACTTGGGTGCATGTATAAAGGTGAATTCAAAACTTATTAGTATTTTTAAATACTTTTAAAAATTATCTTATATATTTATATATTTATTTAAATTTTTAGAATTTTAAAATAGGAAAAATTTAAATATTATATTTTAGGTGTAGTTTTTAATTATTTTTGCAAGGAGAAAAAATAAGTAAAAACTTTAAAATTATTATATTTTCATTAAAAAATATAACTAATAAAAAAATTAATTAATTAATTATATTATTGACAGAAAATATTACATAATACAGTTGATTTTGTTACAGTTTTGATATTGAAGAATGATATTTCAATATTAAAACAATTTTTACTCTTTAAAATTAAATAATAGATAATAAATTTATTTTATAATAAATTATTCAATTATACTATGTATAATTAGAGTTTATAATTTCATATTATTTTATTATATAAAATATCTATATTAAAATTTAAATTTAAATTATTAAATTATAAATTTATTTATGATATGATATTTTTAAAATATTTAAAATTAAAATTAAAATTATTAAATTTTGAATTATTTGTGAAATGATATTTTTTAAATATTTAAATTCTAGTTATATTTTATATAGATTAATTTACCCGGTTCGACATATTTTATATCTATATAATTTTGTTATAAAGACTGGTATATTCAACCAAGTTATATGATTTAATCCGATTTAGTTATTTGATTTGATTAGTGATCCAATGATTCGACCAATAAACTAGAGATTTAGTATCTTCGTCGGTTTAATCTCCGTCCGATTTTTAAAACATTAATTTAGAATGAAATTTATGTTTTCAGTTTCCTAAAAATGGGAGTAACATAGTTTTGTGAGCAGTGATATGCACAAGTGGGGATGGGATGGCCGTCCAATAGCGTAGCATGACCAAACAATACCGCGTAATCTTACGAGCTATGACGTTATACATTTATTATACTAATATATAAAAATAATAATGAGATGTATAAAAAAATTGAGAAAATGGGTTATGGATTGAAAGTGTAAAATTAATGACTTAAACAATGTAAAATTATTTTACTGTTAGTATATATATATTTATTAAAAAAAATTAATTTGTAAACAATGAAAATGACATTAAATATAAACACTCATAATAATATAAATGTAAAAAGTTAAATTTTGCAATTCAAAAAATAGTACAGGCGTTGTTTCTTATCAGTTTCTCTTTTATTTTTGTATTGATTTAATTTTTTAATATATAAGTAAGATATACAAAATTTTGGAGAAAAACTTTATAGGTAATTTATAAATATCTTGCCATATTTTCTATCCCCTTATTTATATTTATACTCAACCCCTTTCATAAAGCATTACCTCAATCCAACCATCACAAAGAAAAAAACCACACATTTCTTCTTGTCTCAAATTCCCTCAAAACAAAACATCATGCAACAAGCAATTCCTTATAGATCATATACACACACCACTTCCACCTCTCACTTCAATGTTATCAAACCAAACACATTAACAACAAAGAAACTCCAGAATTCCATCAACGATTCATCTCATAATAACCCCTTCTCATTTAATATTAACGAAGACCATAAAACAATAATTCATAACATGGTATCAGAGAACGCGGTTATAGTCTTCGCTAGGCGTGGATGTTGTATGAGCCATGTCGTGAAGCGGTTGCTTTTCGGTCTCGGTGTTAATCCGGCTGTACATGAGGTTGAAGAAAAAGATGAAGTTGATGTTGTTAAAGAATTGGAATCAATTGTAAATGATGATGGGAAGGTTCAATTTCCAGTAGTGTTTATAGGTGGAAAATTGTTTGGAGGATTGGATCGAATTATGGCCACTCATATTTCTGGTGAATTGGTCCCTATTCTTAAACAAGCTGGGGCTTTATGGCTCTAAGAACTCATTATTTTATTATTCTTCTTTTTTTATTATTTCTGTTCTGTCTCCTTTCGGATATATGTTGATTCCTTCCTTTGGAGTTTATAGAGATATATACTGTTATAATTAAGGAGTGTTTTTCAAGTTGTTTTTTGTCTTTGGAATTGGATGCAATTTCAAGTCATAATATTCCACACCACCTAATCTAAATTAGGTTACTTTAGTTGAGATGGATACAAACCCTGGATTACTAGGCTCTTTCCTTTGGAAATCAGAGTACAAAAGAAAAAGAAAAAAAAACTTTATATATATGCCCTAACTAACATTTAAAATTTTATTCTAACTTAAAATGGAACCGACGCAAACAGACATTGTTAGATATTGCAGTTATGCCGAATTTTCAACAACTAAAAAAACTATATTAATCTGAGTTTCAATTACACGACAGATTTTCATGGTGATGTGTTACATTTTGTGCGATGTTGTCTAAGATGTCACTGCTCACGTAAGACACGTGAAATAGAATTATTTGCTGATATAAGCCAACTTGGGATTTGCGGTTTAGGAAATTAAATATACTCACGAGGTTATGTATTTATTTTATTTGCTATTTGTAGAGAAAATTAAGTCACCAACAACAACTTCTTATTTAAAATAATCTATAGATAAATATTTTTTAAAATATTGCAACAAAGAATATTAAACATATATATTTTTAAAATATTTTTTTCAAGCAAAATAGAACTGTAAGAAATTCGCACATGATAATGTAGAGATCGACCTTTGATGAAGGTTTCAGACTTTATAGATCCTAATCTCAATATCTCAAATTTAAATTTTGTTAAATCCTAACAATTTAGAGCGAGCAATAATTAAAAAAAAATGATTTCATTACATTCATTCTATATCGAATGGAATGAAAAATAAATATTTTATTTACAAATTTAAATAATAAAATTTTATTAATCATAATTCTATTTTATTCTATTTCATACTATCTATCAATCAAATATGGGAGTTTTTTAAATTAAAAGAAGTTTAACATCTTATTTCTCGTGTTTTAATATAATTTTATTAATAACCATTTACTATTTTATTTCATTTTATACTATCAATCAAATACTTTTTCCGGTCACAATTATAAACCAAAATAATTACTTTCGCACAGATTAAAAAAACTAGTTAAATATAATTAATTTTCTTGATTTCATGTCCAATCAAAATAAAATTTACTATATTATTCTTAATGATATTTGATGAATTATCTATTAACATTAAATTTTTTTATTTTATTTAAAGGTATAATAGTATTCTCTCCGTCTCATAATAAGTGTCATATTTGATTAATGCACGGTTTTTAAGAAAATGATTACATGTGTGTTGAGTTTAGATTAATTGATAGAGTAGTTGAATAAAGTGAAAGTTAATAATAGAGTTATAGTAGTGAAAAATAATAATAATTGATGTATTAAAATAGTAAATGGATAATTATTTTGAGACCAATAAAATATGTAAATGAAACAGTTATTATGAGAATGAGAGAGTAATACATCTAAGAGTTTTTTTAGCAAGAGTTGACGAGAGTTGTCATTTTAGCAGATAACGGTCCTACGTGAACTTCAGCTCCACAAGCAACTCTAATGTTAATCAATGTACGTATCAAACAGATAGAAGACTATTTGCCGCCCCAAGTTCTCTGACTTTTTTACTTTACTGTATTATAATACTATATAAATTGATATTTTTGAAGAAGAAAAAAATAAGTTCATGTTATTAAACTTGTAAAATGTTATTTAACATAATATAAATATATAATTATGCAATGAAAAAAATATGTGAATACTATTTAACATTTTAGAGAAGTCTTCCTGTGTGAATATAGATGTTCTAATTTGTAAACTTATTGACTATCAAACTATCAATAAACGGAAATTATAATGCTAAACCATGATTTAACCAAAAGTAAAAGAATATTTTCATGTCAAAACAAGCCATGATTTGAAACTATATCCTAACATAACATGACTCTAGCCATCGGTAAATTTGAACTTTAAATATCTTCCTCATTTCTGGCTAAATAACAACTATATGCCTAACCTGGGGTTTTAAGGCGGATGGTCAGCTGTATTGTAAAAGACTGTGATTGTCGGTGAATCCTTTCTTTGCATGAAGATATTGCTGATTAGACTGACAATAACTTTGACCGAAAGAGTTGAAGTGTTTCATGCACTAGATTCTGTACACGATGGTTAGAGTTGCAAGTACACTGTTTTAAACCTCAACCAAATTGGATCAGATTTCAGAGTATAAGGTAAAAAGGAATGCCATTTTTCATTCACCAGGCCACTCTCAAAACCAGCTATTGACACATCACAGTATACATCAGCAAGAATTATGGCGCTTGACTAATCAAAGCGTATCAAACCATGAATCAAAATCATCGACAGCTTTTGACATGTTTTGGGATTGTGAAGAGAGCACGCTGGGGCTGACAGGCTTTTCTTCTTGTGGCCGTGATAAAACATTTGGCTTCATCAAAGTGGATGTTTCCTCTAGCAAGTCGTCAAGTGCATCATCTAGACTAGCAGTAATTGATGCAATTCTGGTCGAAACTGGTTCTTTAATTGAAATCTGAGGATGTTCTTTAGAAGAGACTCCGAACGGAGCAGTAAATGAAGCATTGGACTTGGACTCATCAAGCGTATCTAGAAGCATATCCAGTTCCAATTCAGCGGCTGCCTCAAACGTTGAGTGTTTCCCTACTGTATATTTCAATGAAAGTTAGTTTCTGCACTCTGCAATTCTTTATTTTAACACAACTTCCAACCTGCTGAAAATCAATATTACCGTTGTTCACAGGAACGAGAATGTCATCGGACAAGGCAGATATAGAAGCAGCATGGCTGCTACTACATGAACTAGATGATGTAAACTGATCTGCTGCAGAATCATCTACATTTAATTCTTTAGGCATCCTCTTAGCTAGTTCATGGTTCACTACAGTTTCCTGCTCGCCAGGTTCAGGTTCTTCATTGATGCCTACTGCTAATTCTTCCACACGCTGTAAAAACAACTACATCAATACAGGGAAATATATTGAATTTCTAAAATGATTCTTAACTTAAAATTCCAAATGTCACCAGTTACATGATACTCATATTAGTGTTCCATCCACATAATAGCTATTTCTACTCATATTAGTGTTCCATCCACTTAAAATTCCAAATGTCAACAGTTACATGATACCACATATTAGTGTTGCATGATTTATTTGACTTCATAAATCATGGCTGCTTCTACCATTATAGCACTGCATGATCATAGTCATGCGTGCACCAATGATGACAGGCAGTAGATATAGTCAATCTTATAAAAGCGCATATGGTCATGTTTTAGTATGATGATCAATCAATATTTTAATTGAGACATGGCGTAAATTACAAATGCATTGAATAGAAAAAAAATTAAGTAAGATCAATGGCAATTAAAAAAACAAGGTGAATTGATGATACAAAGACTTGGTTTATCAAAAGTAAAAAGGGGGGAAAAATCTCAGGGTCCATCTGGACCAATTCTTACTTAAACCCTAAATCCCAACTGAGCCTAGATATAACCAAACCAAGCTGCACACGGTAGAGAGAAGAGGAATGATCAGAAACAGAAAAAGGAAGAAGGATGCCGTGTCACAGGTGGCAAGAAGGAAAGACGTGGTGCCACAAAAACAGTCGTCGGAAGAGAATTGACGTGAGTCGTAAATGGTTGTCGTTTGGGACGAGAAGGTCAAGAGAAGTGGAGAAGAAACACAGCAGAATCGAGAAGCCTCAAGAATGTTTCAAAAAACGACCTAAGATCCATTTTATTAAAAAAATAGCGCTTTTTTCTTCCAAAAAACCAGCCTAATTCAGCAAAACACTAAACAAAAACAACTCAGCAAACAAGATTAAAGAGTTTTCTCTGATTCCACTCGCATACCATACCACCACTGAAGCCTTGAACATTGAATCTTGCAATCCTACGCCTTGACTACACTACAATATGACTCGAACCTTATCAACAGATAACACCAATTCACAATTGTATTTTCATGTTATAGAGGAACAATAATGCATCATAAGTAGAGCTTTGTATCACAGAATATACAAAAATGGTTTTTCAAACTAGAAAGACAATGAGGCTAAACTTGGCTTGCATAAATTATTCTGCACAAGTATTTTATTGCAGCAAAACAACAGTTACAAGTACAACAACCAAAACATTTTCTATTTAAATTAAGGGAAATGCTAGCAAGTGCCCTAAGGACATTCTTTTAGGGCTTAAAACAGTAAGTTTTTATGGAAATTTGTGTATTTGCTGAATTGGAAATTGAAATGTTCAACTTTTTTTAAAGAATAACTTCTTTATTTGGAACCCTAAAGAGTGCCCTTAGGACACTCATTAGCAAGACCCTTAAACTAATAATAACTAAAATGCCGCAATATTTTTTCTTTTGTTTACGGAATTCAAAAAATTGTACAAGAAAAATGGAGAAAATGAAATGATTTTGTAATTATTAGTGAAAGCAGTAACAAAAAAAAAAAAAGCATATTAGGATTCTACAATTCCCATGTGTAAGAAAACACCGGAACAGAAAAATGCTTAAGTGAACCTGAGTAAATCTTTCTATTGCTCTAATTTAGTTATCACTTTTGTCAATACGTATTATGACACTATAGATTCGATCAGATAAGAAATAAAATCTGAAGCAAATAAAACATGAAGGAAAAACAATTTGTGACGCACGCAAAAAAAATTGGGAAAAGGAAATTAAGAAAAGATGAGGAATGTAAAAAAGAAATACCAACTCGGAGGGCAACAGGTCAGGCTCAATAAATAATCTCTTAGATAAGTCAACTTTTGCAAGCTTTTGACCAATAGCATGCAAATTCAAGGAAACCAACGATGCCTGCATGAAAACCCATTTCATGGTAAGGAAAAATACAAAACAAAGTTGGAATATAACTTGTTAGAAACCAGAATCTCCAAATCATTAATTAGTAAGAGAACTAAACATATATGGATAATAAGAATATTATGGTATAAAGTAAAGAAACATTTTCTGCCACCTCATCATCATCTTCTTCTTACTTTTCCTCAAATAGACTCTCCACAGTACAGTATGGGTTTATACTACTGACCTTCAATTCCAAGGTTATCAGAATCGAGATCTTGCATAAGATCGGGAGGGGGCAACAAGATCGTAACTAAAATTGGAAGACCATACCCAATTTATTTTATAGGATCGAGAGGGGTAGCAAGATCCACAATAAAAATATATTAAATAGTGCATAAGCTCACCTGTCAAGCATAAAACCACCCAGTCTCAAATCTTAAACATAAAACCCACCAAGTCTCAAATCTTAAACACAAAACTACTAAGTCGATGAAATAAAATACTTAGGTTTGAGGCTAGAACATTCCTCCTTCATTGTCCCCCATAATATAAACTCGTTCATCGTCATTAATCTCGTCCATCCAGTCCTCCTTCAAGGTCACTTTCTATAGCTTTGGAGACATCAAACTCATCTACAAGTGCAACTAGTTTAACACTAGTACAACCAATTTGATCAATATGCATCAAATTTTCATCTAGATCAACCACGTTTACATGAGGAACACTTGCATTTTCTTTCTCAGCTACATCGCATCATGGAAATCATCAATGCTTAGCTCTCGTTTATTTACCTTTGAACCTTTTTATAGGTTAATCTTGTATACCATTCCATACACAGATCATTCATAGTCTTTTGCTTCAATTAAATATTATTTTTTTGGTATGGACCTAAAGAGATGAAATGTAAAATTTAAATTTAAAATGTATAACACATACTAGCTATAAAAATTAAATATGATGAATTAAAAAACATATGATCTCGGAGACACTACAACTCCTCTAAGAGCCTGAAAAACTACACGTCAAAAGTTGCAAAAAATTGTTAAATTCATCAAATATAATTTGTATACCTATTATATGTTATGCATTTCAATTTAATAATTCATCTCTTTGGGTCCATAGCAAGAATAGAAATCAGTTAAAGCAAAAGACTACGAATGATCTCGTGTATGTGATGGTAAATACAAGATTGACCAAGAACAAGGTGGAAAGGAAAAAACAAGATCTAACCATTAATGATTTTCAAGATGATGAGGATTTGTTGTATGTAACTGGTGAAGAAAATGCAGGTGTTATCCAAGTAAATGTGGTTGATTTAGATGAAGATTTGATATATATTGATCAAGTAGTCGTACTAGTGCCAAATTAGTTGCACCTTTAGATGAATATAATGTCCCAATTGCGCTATAGAAAGTGACAATAAGGGAAGAAATGATGATGGAGGTAATGGATTGGAGGACATGTTGCTTCTGATGATGATGATTTTCAACAAAGTAATCATAATCACAAACAAATGTTGTTCTTTCTAAAATAGTGAGGAGGATAATGTAGTTGCTAAAGTTGTCGAGGCACAAAGGTGTCCGAGAGAGTTTGACTACATTTCGCACAATCCTCCGCCGCCTCTAAGGGTTACGAGGGTTATTGGTATTGGACAGGAGTATCTTTTTCAGCCAACCAAAAAAGTGCTTCCTAAATTATATTATTACGGCTTACTACAAAATATACATTGATTTATTAAAGATACTTATGTTCTATAAGAAGCACTACCTACTAGTACCAGTACTACGCATAAAACTTTACATGATGACAACTATCTCTACCACATTCAAAAGGAATCGGCAACCATTTGATCTTATTGTATAATGATATCAACACTAGTCAACAAAATAAACAAAATTACCTCCTGATTTGCAATAGTCTTATCCTGTACAACAAAATTATCATCCCCATCCCATGATACAATGCCCTCTCCTCTAACCGAAAGTATAGAGCTTAATCCCACACCAAACTCCCCTGCAAAAAATAATCTCAACACCATTAATCCTAAACAAAATGTATCAGCGATCAATTACTCGATCACAAATGCTCAATTATCATCCTTATCCAACATTAATCACAGAAGCAAACAATAAACACATACAAGGAAGAACTCCGTTGAAGTCGTCGAGGGTTTTATCAGCATGAGACTGTGCCTCCGCAACAAGATGGCGAAAATCAGCGCCCTTACTTTTAGGAACAACAACATCTAGGGTTTTGCTTGAACTTCCAGGAACGGAATCCGGGTCCTCTTCTTCATATCGGTCCCAATTTCCGGGAAGAGCAGAAGAGCCCTGAGAACGAGAGCGATTGGTTTTCTTCTCAATTGAATGTGGCTTTGCAAATGCATCTTTTGCGTCGTCGTTTTGGTTTGGGGCTGAAGAAGAAAACGAAGAGTGTGATTGAGCTTTGAGCTTTTGATTTCCGTGATACTTTTTGTTGTGTTGTCGTGTGTGATCTCGCTTTGATTTTGCTAAAGCCTTTACGTCCATTGATGAATTTCGCTGAAGGTTTTGGGGATTTGTGTGTTTGTGATGGCTTGGAGGTTTTTCGGAATTGAATTCAATCGAGTTAAAGGTTCCTGCAGTTGTTCAAACGCTGTCGTTTTGCAGTGCTTTCCGTTTCAATCTCTCCGCTTTTCAAAGTGTGTATATACTTGTTTAAATCGAGCGACACGCACTCATATGCGGTTGTTATCTATAATCTATAATATAAGAAAGGAAATGGTTGTGAAAAATTCATTCTTGTCTCTCCTTTAAATTGTGATAAATCATATTTTAGAGGATAAATTGAGTTTAATCTAATCAAATCTGAATCGATTTTTAGATTTGGTTAGAACCAAATGTGATAGTTTGTCTAATTTACACTACAAATAATATAATATAATATAATTTTCTACTATTTGGTTTGTTTGAAAGTGGTGTTTTGGAAAAGGTAAATAGATATTTTCAAAATTGTACCCGCGGAAAGGAGTTTGTATCACAAAAAATGGTTTCCTAGGCAATGTCACTTCACTTCCAGCCTGTTGGTATTATCCAACACACTGTCTCCATCAACATTCTTTCCTTCAACACACTCTCTCCTTCAACATCCTTTTCCTTCTATGTGATATTATTCTCTGATCTTCTTCATCAAACAACCCTGGTTTGAACAACAAACTGCGAAGGTAAGAATAAAAGTTGCAGTTCTTTAATATGTCGTTGCTTTTTTTTCCAGTTTCGTCAGTGTTCTTTCATGTAATAGAGTTTAATGTTGATTTTGTATATTTTTTTGATCCATAGTTGATAATGGCTAGACCCTATGAACCGGTAAAAGATATAAATGATAGCAAGGAGACATAGAAGATTTCAGTTCGTATCCATCACAAATGGGTTGTGGTGAACAAGAACAAGGAGCATTTCGAGATGGTTTTGGTTGACAAGGATGTAAGAATATTGTTTTTATCGAATGCACAATATTTGTATTTTATGTATGGTTCGGAAAATCTAGAATGGTTTGTGAAAGCTTGTCGGATCTGTTTTGTATGGTTATATTGTTGGACACCAAATAATTGATTTTGTAAAACATGAAAGGATTGTTATTAAAGTTTATTCCTGTTTAGGCTGTTTAGATAACTACATGAATGTATCATGAGTATTTCCATATTTTTCATGCCATGTTATTATAGCACGAAAATGTATCGATTATTTAGATCGATTTATATAATTTTTATCTGCATTTTAATTAATTATATTATTCTTTATTCGTATTATGCCGATATTTTCTATGTTTTTAGGTTTTTACCAATTATAAGGTGAGTACGAAGAAAGTCAAGAAAAGACGGATAAATCACACTCAAAGTCCACAAAATAGAATCATTTATTGAAGTGTGTGGTGTATGCCAAGAAATAGGGGGTGTGAAAGAAGCAAAAAGGAAAAATGAATTAAGGAAGCAGGCCCAACCCACTTCCACGCGCTTCTCACCAAGCCCAAGGGTGTAACGACCATTACACCCCTTCCAACAAACCCTATCGACCGTCACGGACCAGGGACAAAGCTTTCTCACTAAGGCAAGTTGTGGTACTCGTTACGCATGACTCAGTCAGCTCCGTAGCGACCGCTACGGAGGAGAAATAGGAGGCGAGAAAATCTCAACAACTCAGTTTCCAAGCGTGCCACTACCTCTATAAATAGGCTGCTATGTTTCATTCCAAACACATTTTTTCTTCTGCAATTTTATATCGTTACTCTGCCAGTTTTACTTTCCCGTTATAATTTTATTTCCGATTTCATTTAATTTCTAGTTTTGATTTATTAGCTCTTTCTTTTCTCGTAGCAATTTCCACATCGGGGATTGCTGTGAATCTTTGTCAATTCTAACCTTACGTTAGAGTTGCGCCTTTTTATTTCTTTCATCGCTTTTGAATTTTCGGACAACGAAGGGCAGATCTCACCGACTTGTGCGAGACTCCTGGAGCTTGTCAAATATTCCGCCTTTTATTTTCAGGTTTATTTTAATTAAATAATTTATTGGTTTATTTAATTGTTCTTTTATTTATTTATTGGCTAAATTAATTGTTTATCTATTATAAGCCTGATTTATCCGCAATGCATCTTTTATCTGAACTGTCTATTTATCATTGTTGCGCTATAACTGAATTGTTTAACATGCTAGACTAAATTTCGTTATCGGTATGTAGGGTCACATAGCCAATGGGGTTTAGCAACACCATTCGATTTATTCCGTTTTAAAAAAGATTAATTTTCTGGTTTCAATTACTAGTTCTTAATGTAACTGTTTTGTTACGAGAGTAAAGTACAGATTAGAATTTAGGATCAATAAAGCGAGAGTTTGAGATTTTAACTGGACATTAGTAATTGAGCATCAACTTAAAATACAGCGAGAGTGCTTTTAAGTTGATTAGGTTTTATTTATTTTCAAAAATATTTTTAAACTCTAATTGAAACAGCGAGAGCACTCACTTAGGTTTGATTATAGGATTTGAATTAATAAACACGAGAGTGTGAGAAGAGGATTTTTAAGCAAGTATTTCCTATTGAAACACGTTTTGATAATACAACTTAAGTGAATGAGTTTCTAAATTCCTATGCCCGACCATTACATACCGATATTTTCATTATGAATCTAAACTAGATCTTAATCAGTTAGGTTCCCTAAAACCAAACATTATTTATGTTATTAGCCTTAGATTTACATAGTAACCTAAGATAACGGTAGATCAACATTTAGTCCCTTGGGATTCGATAATCTTTAAAACTACACCCGATAGGACTGTATACTTGCGGTCTAGATTCTATAAGACGTATAAAGTCTCGATCACATTCACTGATAAAATGATTTACTGTTACAAAGTTATACAGATAACTTAATTTGATAACTTGCTTACCACACGAATCTAATATATTTTTTGATGCCTGTTTTGATATCAGGGTTCAGACATACATATGAGGGTTCTAAGTGTTGTAGCCAAATTGCACGATTCTGTCATAACGGTGAACGACAAATGTACTATTTCTAATTTTCAAGTTTCCTTGAATGATGAGTTGTTCAAGGCTTCGGAGCACAAATTTTTGGTCACATTTACAGGTGGTACATCAGTTTTTGAGAAAAATAAACATGAAATCCCTCATAAACCACTATAGTTCAAACCTTTTGGTGATATCCTCACTGGAAAATGGAAACACGGTGTTTTGATAGGTATCTTCAAACTCCTATATATGTCTACACACAAACAAAGTACATATAATCATTCATTATTTGGGTCATATAGACTTGTGTTGATAAAGTTCAATTTAGGTTGATGTAACATAAGATTGAGTTGAGAATTTTTGGGGTTTCAAATAAGAAAATCAAGTTGGGGTTTTCCTCCCAGATCATTCGGATTTAAAGGTTTTGGACAAAATTACGCAATTTGGATTCGATTGAGCGAAGAAATTTGAAGAATGGTGCTTCTTACAAAAGATTAGCATGAGACGGTGGATCAAATTAGTAAATATTGAGATACAATACGTTCGCAATTTGGATTCGATCGAATGAAGAGCTTTGAAGAACGATGATTCTAGAAAAGGAGTAGCGTGAGGCGGTGAATCGAATTGGAAGTATCGAGTGACAATAATTTGCAATTTGGATTCGGCTGAGTGAAAATTTTAAAGAATGATGGTTCAATCAAATGAGTAGCGCGAGACAGTGGATCAAATTTGTTTGTTGGGTGACTTGATCAAGGTGAGATCTTTATTGGGTGACTTGATAAAGATGATATCAAAGGAAGAGAAAGTGTTTGGATCAACATCAAACTTGGGGTTTGTAGGATTCAATTGCTACATTTCTCTTATAAATAATATTTTACAAAGTAAGATTTATTATCTCAACCCCATATAGAATTAGGGTAACTAGTTACATACACACACACACACACACACATATATATATATATATATATATATATATATATATATATATATATATATATATATATATATATATCATCTACTCCTATATACTTTCTATAGCAAATTGTTAAATTCATTGATTGAGTAATCAATACATATAAAAAACCCTTTGATTGTTATACATGAAATTGTTTTGTTGATTACATTACAATCAATTAGATTGTAAGTGGTATTTCATATCAACAAAGTTCAAAGGAAAATTTGAAATAATTTGCTAGCTTTTGTTTTTATCAATAATTTTATTAGAAATTGGTTAACAACTGTGATCATTATAAAACGATTGATTGGGAAATTATTGTATTTAGGTTTATCATTATTTTTTTATTTTATTATGTGGTTTATGCATATTCGAATTTCCAATAGTCATTTTAGTTTAGACGAATTGTTCGATCTAGGCTTAATCTTCTGCTTGCCATAGTTTTTGTTTTACTTTCAAAATAAAATTTTAATTATTAAGTTTTTGTTTGGAGATGTATTAACCCCATCTAGATAAGTTTTCATCGTCTAACAGATAATGTGTTGCGTGAAGTGTTAGGGCTTTAATCAGCATTATATATATTAAAGATTGATGTGTGCGTGAGTATGATGATAAGGTGGTTTGTGGAATAGGTGATTTTTGTGAGGTGATTTGTTATGTGCATGGTTCAATGAAATAAGTATCGGATTGAGGTTCAATGACAAAAGTTGGTTGACTTGGGTATATTTCCCAATTACTATTGGGATTGGTGTTTTGAAGAGAAAATGTATAATGTGTTCATGGAAGTTGACATTTATGAATATACAAATTTTATTGGAATTTAGGTCAACATAACCTACCTAGGAACTCATAAAAATAGATTTTTTGCTCTCACATTAAGTTTGGATTAATGGGATTGTAAAATAGATGCAAAAGCAAGACAATCAAATAGTTTAAAGAGAAATATAATGATCTTTTCGAGTATTGGTGCGAGATCCATGTTACTCATAAAAATGGCATGGTTGAGTGCACATGCCTTATAGTTTAGGAAGTCTGGATTGATATAACAGGGCTCTCCCAATATTTAAAATGTGTTAGTGTTTTCTTTCTGTTCTCCCATTTTGTTAACAAACATGTGACTTTTGATATTGGATATCTTTAAAAGGATGATAAGGAAAAGTCAGGGCCACTCTCTATCCTAATGATTTGTGGGGTAGTTTTGTGTTGGTTTTCAATCATATTTGTAAAGCTTTGAACATGTAAAGAAACTTTAGATGTGGTTTTAACTAGTATGATCCATATGAATCTACTAAAGTCATCAACTATTGTTAGAAAATACTTGTGTCCATGGATAAAATATGTGGAAATCGCTCCCCAAATGTCAAAGTGCAAAAGTGCAAATTTAGAAGTAGCATGAGATGAATTGATTTTATAAGTATTCTTGTTTTGTTTTACAGAGTGAAAAATGTCACACACAAATTTATTATAATTAGTAGTAGAGGAATACAATTTATACATATCACTCATCATGAGATTAGAAATATATCCTAACTTAATATTCCATATGGAATTTTGAGGAATGGTGTTGAAAGATAGAGAACTATCAACATAGTTTACATGTTTGTATTTGAAAGGTGGATTAGAAACTTGTGCAAGTTTAAGATTCATCATTAGTTTTTATTTTTCATTCACATGACTAGTCAAACCAATGATCTTCGAGTACTTCACATCTTTTAAAATATAATGAGTTTGTGAAAATTTGAGTGGCAAGTTTAGGGATTGTCATAGTTTTGATGCATATATCATATTAAGCTTGAATTCATTTGAGTACAAAACATTTGTAATAAAAATAATGAGGTATTTACTAATTAAATGCATAATTTACTTGGACTAGATTACCATTTTGTAAGTTGATACTTATAGATTTAATTCTACAAAAGGAATAAAAAAACATGCAAAGGATGGACATATATGATCATTAGCTCCTGAATCAATGAGCCAATAATTTGAGACATAATTATTACAAATAACGCTTTTAATCTCAGTCACATAATGCGTTTTACCTCGAATAAAATATCGTGATAAGGAATGATGTAATAAAAAGTTTCCACATAACACCTCAGTGATTAAAAGCCTATGGGTATTGTTATAAGCTCATGGGTTTGAACCCCAACAATTATACTTTTATTATTTTTAAAATTAGCGTTTCTTTTTTCTCGGTTTATTCAAAAAACCCGAGGGGTGTGATTTATTTTAAAAAAAATTTACACATAAAATATTAAAATTAAAATAAAAGTCAAATTTTCTAGGGTTCAAGATAAAAATCAAATTCCCTGAAGATTTAGACTTTAGATCTTCGAATTATTGAATCTTGGGAATGATCTTCTATTTGATTTTACATGCATTTGTTTATGATAAAAAAGGGTACAAATAATTAATATCAATAATAAAAAATATTTTCGGTACAACTAAAAATTTAATAAAACAGGTTGGTGCATATAGAAACAAAATTAATCTAAACTCTCACCTCGGTCATGATAAAACGCCGAGGTAATAAGCAATTTTTAAATTACATTTTTTTCACAAAGCATAAAAATTAATCTAGAGAGTTTTTATTTTCTGCAATCCATCCAAGAGATATCAAATGGACGGTGGTAAATATTTCTCCTCTTTGGGGCCCTTTATAATATTAAAGATTAGGGAAAAATCTGTTTAACAAATGTTTTTATAGTAAAATATGATTATTATACCCCCTCGGTTTATTTATAAAACCGATGTATATTTTGATCTCCTTTTAACTATCACCTCAGTTAAGTTTAAAAATTAAGGTGATAGTTATTATTATTTTTTTGTTTGTAATATTACATTGTCTACACAGAATATTAAAATAAATTATTTGCAACAAATTTCTTCAATGATATTTCTTCACTTGCAATCCATCATAATGGTGTTGGTGCTTGAATGATAGAACTTTGCATCCAAGATTGATTGTTGATGTTATCATTATCACTCCTTTCACTAGCGTATACATGTGAAAACTTTGAATCCATTCAACTTCTAATAAGGTGTTTGTTCAAAAAAAAATAAAAATATTTATATACTTGCAATTCATCAGCAAAAACTTTTAGGAATAAATTTTTCAATGTTGTAAATTCAAGAAAATCATAGTTGTTTTCTTCGAATTACAATATTGGAAGAATGTTCAAAACCTTCAACAACAACAACAGCAAAAAAATGTTTTGTTCAGGATAGAAGAATATTTTTTTTCTTCAGTTTTTCAATTCATCCATGTACCTTGAAATGCAATAAAAGATTAAAGATATACAAAGTGGTTTGATCAAAAAGTCAGTTTAAAATATCATAACTCACTCATTTTTCAAATTTTTTTTAGTGATCCTTCAAGCATATGGCTCTCGTTGACATCATATACAACTTCTCTTTACAAGTCAAGAGCTAACTATATTTAGAATATCATCAAAAATTTGGAAACATTATAGGTCACTTTCAGAATCGGCCTGGACCCGAACAAGCAGACCTATAGTTTAGGGCCTCAAAAATGTTTGGGCCTCAAATTTTTAGAGGTATAAATAAGAAATTATAATACTAAAATATTAAAATATATATATTATTTGCGGAATGAAAACAGTTGTTAACGCGCAATGTAGAGCTTCGGTTAATGGTTTGGTGAAGAATATTTGGGAAGCTAATTGTTGTGGGTTCAATACATGGTTGAACTTCGTCTATTGACCTTTTATTTAAAAAGAGAATCCTAACTATTCAAGGCAAGTTTATCACATACAGTATAGTTTATAATTTTTAGTATAATTAATATAAATACATTAAAATATATATAACTTCTGTACTTTTATATATTGACCTATTTTTTTAAAGTGTAAATTAGCAACATATATTGATACAATAATGATAACATAACTAAATTATCTATAATATTTTTATTGTGCTAATTAATTTTAAAATTTTAAATTATATAATATTTTAATATAGATTTTAACTATAATATTTAAATAATATTCATAGCACTCAATATTTTTGCTAAGATCCGCCATTGTATGTATTAATATGTCAATTAAATTTTTTTATTATGAAATAATATTTATATAACAATAGAAATTTAAAATGAGATAATATTAAAAAAAATTATGTATTTTTAAGTTATAATTAAATATTTAAGAGTTGATCTTACTACCAACTCATTACTATTAAATTACAGCTGTGTTTTAATTTTTTTATTATAGAAGATATATTACTAAAATTTATCTTATAACAATATATTAAAAAGTTAACTATATTACTATTATTTTTAATTAAGTTATCATGATTAAATAGATAATAAAAAAGGATATATGTGAATTTTTTGATCGACCTATGTGACAAGATGATCGTTTAAGCATATTTCTTATTTAAAAATATTTACATAAATTAATAAAAGATGATTGTTTTTGAATTTTTTGTGTTCCTTATTAATAATGGTCGATTTTTAAAATTGGAACATAGTCTCTAAATTCTTTTAGACGACCTTGTTTATGAACTTATGATTGACCAAATAGAACTCAGACATGACAAAAACTTGATAAATAACTAATTTCAAATAAAAATTATGAAAAATAATTGTATGAGAAAGTCTGTATTTTGATTAATTATTCTGTTTTTTATTAGGGCTCCATATTTTTTTGCCCATGACCTCTAAAAAGTCAGGACCTGCCCTGATCACTTTGTGGACTTAGTGAGTTTGACCTAATTTCAAATGATTTTTGCTCAACTTCTCAAGATCACAACTCTCTCAATTCTCAACATCTTTGAGTGATTATTTTTGCTACTTATAATTGGTGATGTCCTATAAATGTTTTATTCAAGGTTTAAAGTCCAATTATGCTTGGAAGACCATGAAAAGTATTGAAACATTACAAGTCATTTTGGACTTAGAAATTTCAAGACTTCTATTTTTCAGATTTTTATGCCAACTTCAACATGTCATAACTTTTTACTCAAGTATCCAAATGCAAACTTTCTTGGCATACTCTTTGACATGAAGAGAGACAATGCAAAAATAATGAAATAAAAAATCTTTTTGTAAATGCGGGCATACAAGATTGAAGTAGGGTACTTGAAACTAGATTTTCGCATTGAAGTTAGATTTTCACATTCACTAAACTTTGTTTATTGGCCAAATTGAGGCATATTTTCCATCTAAACATGTTTAGTGATGTTTCATGAAGCGAAATGACTCGTAAAACGCAAGGTTAAGCCGAGTTTTGATGCACATGAGATCACATTTTACTTACATTATGAGCAATTTCATTTTGCACGAGTTTGAGATCAATTCACACGTATGAAGCAAGAAATCACTTTCCTATAAATAAAGCAACATCCCATCATCATTTCCCAAACTTTTGAGAGCCAAACAACCCCTACTCCAACTCCAAAATTTCACTCAAAATTGTCGAGATCGTATTTCTTCCACAAGCCATCTCAACTCAATCTTTTCATCCACACACCTTCCTTGCAACCTCACGAAGATGACACAACAAGAACCAAGGTCAAATACTCCATATAACATTGGATGATGATGATTCATCTTTGTTTAATTAGGTTTGTATTAGTACTTTATGAACTTTCATCATTTCAAATCTACCTTTAAGTGATCAATTGATCACTCAAGGTAGTTTGGATTAATGAAAATTTGTCCTTAGTTATCGTGAAGAACTTGATTGATGTAATGATATCATCTCCTTGACTTAGTATTGACCATCTTTGCTTTTAAACCATGGTGTGCATTATATTCAATACACCAAATTATTTTGGCTCGACCTCAGATATGTGCAATTTCTATATAAGTTCACTTACGATTGCTTAACATAGCGCCAAATTATCCCGAATTAGAAAACTAATTACTAACATTAACTATAATTGTACTAACATTTAATTTTCCACAACTTTACATTTATGTCATTTAAATTTTCCGCAATTTACTTTATGCGATTTACTTTTTGCATTTTATCATTCACATCATTTTATTTTATGCCTTTTTCTTCTTTTATTTATTTTTTTTTCTTATTCTCTTAGTCCATTTGGACATTTTATTTTTATTTTGAAAATATTAATAATCATTAAACCCTAAAATACTTAATGGTTCTTGGACAATGGTAACTACCCTTGATTTTGCATTGAAGTTTTGGACTTAGATCTAGGTTTTTGATTCTTTACTTTGGAGGTTGTGACTTGAGATCCTTATTCATATGATACCTTGATCATTGGGTTTTATCTGTCTGTTTTCTTTTGTGTGTTTTGTCTTATGCACATTGTGATTCATCTGATGTCGAGCTTGCACCTGAGACACTAAATTTTCATCAAATACTTATAATATTCATATGATTACTTGTTGTGTGGCTTAATCCAAAGGGAGTGGATCCATAGTTTGATTTATGTCAAGATGATTGCTCTAACTTAGTCATATCTTTTCTACCTTAGCTTTTACTTTATGCTTTAGGATAGTTCCTTCATCTCTTGATCATCTTCTTTAATTTTCAAATCTTCTCTCTTTTTCAAAACCTTCTTGTTTTCTTAAACTTAAACCACTTTCATTAAATAAACATTGACTTTGTCAAGTACATTTTAAAACTTCTTTTCTTAAATAAATGCTAAAATACTTAAGCATATCAAACAATTTCAAAAGACTTAAAAAACACATAAACTCATTCAAATCCTTTGGCCATTTTGGCTTTTCATTTTAAAATCTTTATCTTAAAGATTATACATGAGTCCTCTCCATAGTTGAGATGTAATAATCCTATCTCCATAATATTGATTGGTGTGATGTTGATTCTTTTCTACTTGAAATAATTAGTGGCATACTTGTTTATTTATATCCAAGTTGGAGCCCTTTTTCATTGTGATGCAAAGATCCATCTTTCTCATGTTTATGGAGGATTTTTGAGTATTCTCCTTAAGATGACAAAATGTTTCTTAATTTAAAATCAACCAACAAATAACTTTGTTCTTTTTTAGAAGAACTACAAGGTTCTGATTTGTTCATTGTATATTGGAGATACGTAGGCACAGAACTCTTAAAGTTTTGCCGAATCAAAATCATAAAAACCATTTATTTTCTCATCTCCACAATCTTTTTGCAAACAACCAATTTTTATCCAAACACACATATTTTCAAAAGGTTCCTATGGAGTACCATGGATGTTTAGTGTGCTAATACCTTCCATTTACATAATCAACCCCAAACCTTGTTCTCGTTGTTTTATTAGTTTTGTTTTAAAAACTTCTGTGGATTTTATTCGCTGTTTCCCATTTCTTTAGAAACAATAAAGTGAGATGGTGACTCCTATTTTATGAGTTAAGTTAATCAATAGTTTAATCTCAAATTTTCATTGCTAAACTTGTTGTAAAAGGCAAACAAGCTGATCATACATCTTTGGAGATATAACAGGTGTATGATCCGCATGAGTTTGTCAGTTAGTGTTGCCATTAGAAATTTGGCCACCATGAGGCCAGTTGCTATGTGCATTGGAAATTGAGGTTGGTTTATGAACTTGATGGAAGGAAGGGTTTCAAGAAACAAAACTTGTGTCTTCACAACTGCAAAAACTGTCATTTAAACTAGTTAATAATTGGATTGCTTGATATTCGATAATGTAATTTTTGGTAGAACACATAGAACCACATGTGCATTAGTGAAAGTATGTGCAAGTGGAAATTGGCATGTGCACACTCAATTCATCCCATAAAGCTTCCGTCTCAATACAATATTGCAAAACTGTTTTGGAACCTTGTTTAAGGGAATTAAACTGAGATCATAGATTTGAAACTCTAACTTTATCGATCTTTGAAAATCTTTCATTAAGATCATCAAAAACTTAAATTACATTATCACCTAACATGATTGTTTGTATAATTGAATCAAAAATATAATTAATGAGCTAAGAATGTACTAGATGATTGCATCTTTCTCAAGTTGAAAGATTAAGATCATCATGATCCGATACTAGTATAGAATGATCAACCATGAATAATTTGTTCTTTGCATCAAAGGCAATTCACATGGATCTGATCCAACTAGCATAGTTAGATCCATCAATTTGGTTCAACTTGTTGTATTCTTTCATCCTTTCAATGAATTAGTCCGGCCAGGTCTCAAATGAGTATGTGAAATGAAGTGCTTACTCTAGTAATGTAGATGGTATAAGGCATCCCGGTTTCAAATAAAATTGAACAAAATGTCACAGATTTGAAACCCATCCAACACATATGATACGACCATTGGGATTTGGTGTTGGAGCAATGCGTAGAGGGAAATAAGTCTTCGAGAAACCGTATCTTGTAAGATTAATACACACCCTCTCATACACACTTGCTATGAGATGACCCATTTCAGGGATGCACATTCATTTATCCTATGGTGCAAATCCAACCTTGGGAGGTACAAGTGCGTGATATATTTCTTTAATATAATCTTTACTCCCTACCACACGTGTGTATAATTCTCTATTTCCCGTCAAATCTCTGATCAGGGTATCTCGGGAAATATGGTAATACTCCCCCTATACCGAGCAAACTAGAAACAACTCGAAAACCACAGTTACCGTCACCTTCGATATTGACGATCCGTTCAATGTACTTGGACATAAAAAGTGGCATATGATCGATGAATGGTATTTTGGATGAAGTCGGTGTAGAAGGTGGTTAGCTAATACGGGTTCCTTTGAAAGCACTTTTATGAGATTTCGATGTAGGTGAATCGAGAAAAACTTTTTCAATGTGTTCAAAATATGAAGGACTCCTCGTAATTGAACTGTCGTTCGGTGTCGGTTTTACCTTCTTAGGTGCCCTTTTAATTTTTACCAGATGTGATGGTGGTTTCAAATATGTGGTCTTTGAGAACGCAACCTTCCTCAATCTTTCAGTAATAGAACCGAAAATAGAATTTCGGGAAAAACTTTTTCAATGTGTTCAAAATATGAAGGACTCCTCGTAATTGAACTGTCGTCTAGTGTCGATTTTACCTTCTTAGATGCCCTTTTAATTTTTACCAGATGGGATGGTGGTTTCAAATATGTGGTCTCTAGGAACGCAACCTTCCTCAATCTTCCAGTAATAGAACCGAAACCAGAATTTCGGTTTAGAACCAGAAATATATCTCTCGTACTATTTTTTGCATTTTGAAAGGTGAAATCACATTTAACGTATTTTATGTAAAATATGATGCGAACCGAACATGTATTTTTAATTTTCCGAAGAGTAATTTCAAAATTATAGAGTATCTTTTTTATGCGGGTGAGGTAAGAAATTTCCTGCTCTAAAGTCTAAATCATTTAATATGTATCAAAAATATATATAAATATATATATATGCACTTTCCGCGAGTGCATGAAAAGAAGAGCAAGTGGAAAAAGTAAGAGAAAGAAAAAACTCACAACAATAAAAGATATAGTGTGTCTCCTCGATCTTCTTAGGTTCATTCATAATATGCATGCACAAAATTTTAGCCAATCTAGTTGTACTAAAAGGGTGAATGAAAAGAGTACATTAATTATTCAATTTTAATCTATAACCTAAAGGCCTATTTGTACTAGAAAGAATAATGCTACTTTTTCGTCACTTGAAAATAAATTCTCTTTTAATTAAGCCCAGTTTGACAAAGACAACAACCACAACAACAGATATGAAAGTAATCAATAATGGAGTTCTCAAACTTGTCCTTTGCTTTGCCCCCACTACTCCACAATCACATTCTCTTTATAAAAAAATTAAAATAAAGCCACCATTTTTAAAAGGGATCAGCTTTCAGCTTTCAAAAGAATATGCATGGATCTCTCTTTCTCTCCTTTAAGCTCTTCAATATTTTTCTAACAACAAACTTTTCATACTCCATCATGCACTCATTTCCCACCTTTTCCTCCTTGCAAAGTTTTCAGATACTCTAACTTGAGTTTCTTTTCATCCAACTTTTTTTATTAAGTCTAGACATCAGTAACCGCTCAATCATTATTAGATGATCTAAATTCAAAGCTAATATTTTTTAGATAATCTGATCAATATTAGATCAGACGACCCTGATATTCTGAATACGTGAATGTGTGATATGATTGACGGAAATTCGTAAAAAATAAAAGATAATAATTCATAAGTGAATATATATACATGATGATAAAATCAAATCCATCCGTTGATTGATGAAGGGTGACAAATGGTTTGCACACCAACACCAAGAAAATCCCTAGTTTGCCCTCCACCTCCATTCTCTTCACTTTGGACATGTCTACGTTTAGAAGGGTGCATTTGTGAGAAATCACATGCAGTAGTGTTATGATGATCTTCCTCATTTCCAAGACTAATGAGTAATGAACTTGAACCATACATACCAGCACCTCCACCAAACTTGTTCACATCAACATTAGTATTATCACTGCATTTCAAACCTAAGCTTCCGAGGAAGGATGTGTCGGTCGAGGTTACTCCAATTTGAGCAGCTTTCTGTAACAAAGCTGTAGCAGACATGTTTGCTGATGATGTTTGGTGTGATGATGGTATTTGGTGTTGTGAGCTATACAAGGAAGATATTTGTTGGCTTGTAGCATCATGATGAATAGGAATATCCTTAACATTAACATTAACATTAACATTATTGTTTCCTAGTGGAAGTGAAGTTGTTGTGCTAGTAATTAACTCTTGGCTACAATTTATGGGAAGTTTGTTTTCAAAAACCCAATTCAGCTGATAATTATTCGAGTTCGGATTCTCGATCCCACCGTATACTAATCCTCTTGATGATGAGTCAAGATGTTGATTAGCATTAACATGAATCTCATGCAAATTAGTGTTTCCATTGGTGGTTATCATTGTTTCATGAGGCTGAGAGGTTTGGTTCATCCAAAGGGAAAGTCCTCTAGTTTGATTGGTTGTTGTTTCATGATGATGATGATCAGGAGAGGAAATTGTTTTGAAAATTGATGGAAAATGGGTTGACATGTTGTTAGGGACTAAAGATGTTCCCATTATGTTGTAGTTACCAATGGTATTCCTTAATGAGTTGTGGTTTATTTCTGATGCTGCACTTACCCTTGCTGTTTCTTCTGCTAAGGCATCACAGAATGCTCTATGAGTTATGAAGCTATCTCTCCTGCTCAACCAAAAATATTCACAAACCATTAACAAAATATCTAAAAATAATAATAACAAAAATTGAACAAGTTTGAGTTCAAACGGAACAATCATTGATCAGACTTGACTAATATTTTTTTTATGTAGACAAAGTGGTAATACCCATTAGAAACTCAACACAAAATAATGAGTATTGGTGATCACGCCGACCTAACAATATCGGCTTTTGCCATCTGAGATAGGATTTGTGAACCGATTAAACCTTCTCGACAAAAGTCAAAATGAGAGAGACTAGAAACATTTGTACTACATGATGACTTTTAAAATCAAGCCTATGTATGTTAAATGAGGTTAATGAAGTGAGATAATTCCAAACCATGAACTTTTGTCGTTTAGGGCAAAGACTACAAAAAAGGCTTATAAAAAATTTGTTTGGCTTAATTAATCTTTGTTCAATTGAATTACTTAATTTGTTTTGGACTAATTAAACATCATTCTCTTTTTACTCTCAAAAGCCAAATAACATATAGTCCAACCTACCAAACCACTTTTAAGAAAACCTCAGCGAGCGCGCAGATGCAGATACTAATCTTTCAAAGTAACGAAATCTTCTTTATCGGACGTTGATAAGAAAGTTGTGATCAGAAAAACACTGAGAGATATTGGATAGGTTAGTTAGTTAGTTAGTTTACCTTGAAAAGATAGTTCCACAGTCACATTTGTATTCTCTAGTACCACATGTTTTGGAATGAGCTTTCCAATCTGACTGAACAGCATAGCGTTTTGAACACTTCTCACACTTCCACTTCTTTTCACCGTGCTTTCTACAAAAGTGCTTTTTTATCCCAGTTAAGTCACCAAGTGCCCTTGAAGGATCATGATGAACACAAGTCTTTTCTGGACAGACATAAACTCTCTTCTTTATTTCCTTGTTTGTTCGTTGCTTAAGCTTCCATGGAAGATTATGTCCCCGTCTATGTAGTTGTAGATTTTGGTCTCTTTGAAAACCTTTTCCACATGTTTCACACAAGAATCTGTTTGTAGCCATTAAAGTCTTCGGAGATAAAGCTATAACTTCTGCTTCAGGATCTGTATGTAAACAAAAGATCCTCATAATAATAAATCATCATTTTATTATCAAAAAGTAAATTAACTTTGAAGTTTGAAAAAGAGAAAAATTAACATGCCTGGATTTCCGGGTAGGTTTCTTTTTCTCTTCAAAGGAGGAGGATTAATAGAAGCACTAGTTGTTGAATTTTGAAGGAAATTAACATTTGTGATAGCTACTTCATCCATCTTTGTTAACATGTTAAGTTTGTTTGATTCAAATTTAGAATATAAGAAACTCAAACAAAGAGAAAAATTAACTTAGGCTTAGAGAATATGGGAAGATATAGGTTTGTTGTTAGTTATATATATGGTTTCAACCCTAGACAAAAGGAAGTGATGAAATATGCAACAAAGATGGGATTTCTCTCTCTTCATATGCATGTTTTATTTTTAATATTTGATATAATTATCTACTTTTGAGGTGGAATAAAAAAATGGAAGATGCTGTGGGAGGCGGTGAAAAGTTAAAGGAGACAGAGAGAGTGAGTGAGAGAGATAAAGGAGGAGGGAGGGAGGGAGAGGGAGGAAGCAAAGGTGTATGATGACACATATGATGAGGTTGGAAGAAAGTTGATCTCCATTTGGAATGATTATCCCATAATTTGTTTTGCTTTCTCTTTCTTATTTTTTAAATCCTTTTTCATCCAATAACCTTTTCCATGTTTTTATTATATAGTTTTATATCTATTGTGTGTATGTACTATCAAATAGTAAGCAACTCCTAAAATTTGAAAATTTTCATACTTTTAAAAGGCTCTTGCCATTGTTAGTATATACTTATACACAAGCCATGATTTGAAACAAAGTTAAGTGTTCAAAGTCACTTGAGTTACCTCTCTCATCCACATTTACCAAGGTAATTTTGGATATGGTAATTAAATGCGATAAATGTTGAATAGTGAATACAATTTTTTTTTTAAAAGACTTGAAAATATTTTCAAATTCATAATCAGATAATAATGTTGCGTTCACAACTACATCTGCATCTGCAGTAATCTGTATTAGAATTTAACTAATTACATCTGATTATATGTAGTTAGTCGCAGTAAGAATTACAAAAAGAATTTTTTACTGCAACAGTCATCTGTATTAGAATTTAACTAATTACATTTGATTATATGTAGTTAGTCGCAGTAAGAATTACAAAAAGAATTTTTTACTGCAACAGCCAAAATACGCATTAGTTTCTATAACAACAATTTAAAACCTTCTTTGCAACCCTAATATGAAATCGTAATATACCCAAAGACAGTTGGTGCAAGTAATATCCAAGATGGATTGAATACGAAACCTATTGCGTACCTATTTTGATGTCTGAACCCAAATAATTGTAGTCATGTGGGTAATAGTAAAATGTTGTTTACCTTGTTGTTATAGTACATGTACATAAAGGTTACATAATCATATGTATAAAACAGGTTACTGAAATATGGGTGATGGTGAAGGACCCTCGTAGCTAAAGCCATTTGAATCAAAGCAAGTGCTATTTTCGTACTAAAGAGGAAATCATTATGTCTCATTTGTGAGTGTGACTGGAAAGAGAAGGCAGCCCAATCACAAGCACCTTCTTTAATGTTCATGTTCCACAAAAGGCAAATATTGTGTAGTATCTTTTAAACCTAGTCAATATGAATGTGCATGTCATTTCTCAAAAAATTAAGATTGATAGATACACACCCATTAAAATGCTGTAATTTTTTTTCCACTACAAGAAAAAATATAAAGTTGTCTGGAGTAAAATCCTTCGCAATGCACGAAATATTATGAAATATAGTAATTCAAAATTTGTCCAAGACAAGTAAAATTTAATAAAAAATTATTTCAGATGAGTCTGATATTTGTATCTATATATGTGGTTACATATGAAGCAGATACACATACATGAACAATTAACACGAGAGACTGATACTAATATTAACACATCAATATCGATAATAATTTTAAAAGCAAAATAAATTAAATGTAGTCACAATGACACTACTACTAACACAAGTCTATTTTAGAGGTGTTAGTGCTATAGAATGATTTACCTAATCTTATTACCTGCTTGCTTATATATGCCCTAGGTTTGAAATGAAAGAGAAAGATCAAACAAATATTGGCATTACATAAACATATCGGACGGCTAGCTACCAGTTAAAATTGTTGTGAGAAGAAACAACCATGCACGTGTGTCCATATGCACTCACACCAAACTGTCAAGGATGGTAAAATCCAATGAATACGACGAAACAACACATAAAAGGGAATAATCGTCCAGATCACAACATGACCATGTCTCACATTTGACTAGATTAATTTCTACCAAGTGATTTTTTTGCAATTTTTATACATGCATCAATTCAATTGTTTAATTGATTAATACTTATTTTTTTGTTGTTATTCATCAATCAATGTATTTTATCATTATTATCACTAGTATACTATTACTATCTTCACATCATTGTGGTGCATGATGTAGCCAAGTAGTGAAAATATACTTTAAAAATTAATTAATTTCTTAACATGACTTGAAAGTTTACAAGACCTTGATTCGATTTGGTTGTCAATTTTTAACATGTAGTGAACATTTTATAAATTACCTCTCCTTATCAATTTTTAGAGGGTAGATATTTTACTTTATACTAGCTTTTTCTCAGCATCTTTGACGTACGATTTCTTTTTGTTTATAAAAGATTTAATTTAGTTGGTTGTGTTTAACATAAGCTGTCGAATATCTATGAAATAAGGTCCACCAATAGAATGGATTAAACTGTTAAAACAATGTTTTTATAGTAAGTTACATTTTTTTTTCAAAGATACTACTTTTATTTTATATATACGCACTACGCCAAAATTCGTTTTTACAGCACTAAAAAGATAACGCTTTTATCACAAAGCGCTGTTATAACTTATAAAAAAAATATATTAAATAAAAGCGCTGATAAAGGCTATCTATAGAAAGCGCTTTATAAAAGCGCTGCTAAAGGCTGTATATAGACCCAACCTTAAAAAATGCTTTTTACAGAACCGCTGCTAAATGTTAACCTTAGAAAGTGCTTTTAAAAAGTGTTGCTAAAGTCCTTAAATTAGACCCACATTTGAAAGCGCTTTCCGAAAGCGTTGCTATAGACCAATGAAAAGAAACCGCTTTCTAAGGAAAAAGCGCTGCTAAATCTAGCACTTAAGAAAGCGCTTTCCAAAAGCGCTGCTATAAGTCATTTAAAAAAAATTAAAATAAAACTTATGAATAACTCTGTTCTTCATATTTTTCCTCTTCTTTGTTCGCAACCACGATTCTCCCTCTTCTCTTTTCCAACGCTAATCCCTCCGACTCCGTTCGTAAATTCGACCGCTCTGTTCACCAAGATTCTCACAGCCACGACATACTCCCTCTGTCAACTAACCTCCCTCTACCGGCGTTCATCCCTATTGTTAAGGTAACCTCTCACAGCCACAATATCTTTAGGGTTTAGAGTTCTAAATTATCAGGTCTTACACAATTCCTTTTCTCTAAATTATAATGTTGCCAAATATTTCAAGATGGTTGGGTGAGGAAGTGGTTTTGCATGTTTATGGAACAAGCTATAGCAAATATTGATGAAGATTGATTGGTTTTCGGGACAAGAGAACACAGATTGACTGATATAGTTTGATAATTTCTAAGGTTAGGAGTGATTAGTAGAAAATTACTATATTAATAGGAGCAATTACATTTTATTTAGAATAAATAAGGTAGCTTAACCGGAAAGGATGCCATTTAGACATGAAGGGCAGCTGAAACCCTTGGAAGTTCTGTTGTACTATCATGTAATTTCCTTTTATATATATCAGTCAGGTGTAACAATTTACTGAATCGTGAGATAATTACTACTGATGTAGTCTACATGTAGTGAATATTAGCATATATTAGAACGGTTGCGTTTGGTAACATAGATTGAATTACCTGGTATGTCTGTCTATACATCTAAGTGTTGGATCAGTGGCGGAACCAGGATTGAATGATTGAGGGGGCCAAATATATAAAAATAACTAACAAAAAATAATAATAGCATTTTGAAATCAATTTTTTTCCTATTATTTAGTTAGGGTTAGTATTTTGAAATCAATTTTTTTCTATTATTTAGTTAGGGTTAGCATTTTGAAATCAATTTTTTTATTATTTAGTTAAGGTTAGCCTTTTGAAATCAATTTTCTTTCTATTATTTCGTTTGAATTAGCATTTTGAAATCAATTTTTTAGCTGCATTAAAAATATTTATTCTATTTACTTTCACTTTTTTATACTAGCAAAAATTAAATTTATAGATTGTGTTCTTAAAAAATTTTGTATGCGGGAAAAAAAATCAACAACAAAGAAATATATGTATGACAAAGAGAAATATATGTATGACAAAGAGAGTAAAATTATATTTAATTTTTTTAAAGATTTTTTTATAAATAAAATAGGATTGGATGGACATTATTCTTAATAAATAAATTGAATTGAATTTTATAAAAGAAATTAGTGGATTATTAATATATTATTTTGATAATTTATTAACAATTCAAATCAAATTTATTTTTAATAAATAAATTGGATTCAATTTTTTTAAATAATTTTAGTGGATTATTAATATATTATGTTGATAATTTATTAACAATTCAAATTAAATTTATTTCTATAGAGAATAAGGGAGTGAAACTAACATAATATTAAATTTGAAAAGATTTAACTAAATATTAAAAAAAAATTGAAAAAAGGAATTTAACCAAATATTAAAAAAAAATTTGAAAAAAGGCTTAGTAGGATTTTGTAAAAAATAGTACAAATAATGACCTTAGTAGGATTTGATCGGATGACCTAAAGATAAATGAAAACAAACTTATGTGCTCTTTAAATTTTTTTGCCGATAATATATTTATAAATATACATTTTAATAAAAAATTATATAATATGACTATTTTTTTAAAATATTATCGGTCCTAGTATAGTTCCGCCACTGTGTTGGATACATAGTCTCCTCAACTCATGGTGGTCTTTATACATCTAAGTGTTGATGAAGATTTTTCTAATGTTTTGTGTTAACTATGACTTCTTTTAACTGTCTTCAATGACATGCTTTCTGTTTGTGAGTAAGAACTGTAGTTTTAATTAATTTGTGTTTTATTTATCCCTTCTTTCAGCCTAGGAAAGCCGAGGAGAAGAAGCAGTAGCTAAAATTGTTGATTGTATTCACGGCTGGAAATTGTTCAGATCCCAAAAAGTGTCTTGAAGTAATTTACAGCATCAAGGTATGTTACTTTTATACATATACCATTCTTTTACAATTTCTGCAGAGTCTCAGTTTTGCAATAACTTTTATTTGCATGGTTGGTAATTTGGGAAGCCAATTCTTATTTACCATTATTTATTAGAAAACTGAAATGAAATGATACTGACGCTGGTTGAGATCAAAACGACGAGATTGAAATGAAGATATACGTAGGTCATTATTAGTGGTTTTGTAAACTAAAAGTGTATCTAACTTCTGCAGAATATATCCTCGTTACAAAATGATTTCTCTGCACATTGCTTGAGAATTTAACTGATGAACTTACCAACTTTGTAAATATTTTATAGGGGTTACTTGTGAAGAGTGAAAGTCTGTCCGTTTACAAGAATCTTACATTGTGCGGGTCTAGAAGTTGCTTACTTCTCTATAGGTAATTAGTTGTTCTCTCTCGCCACTGTAATTAGTTGTGCTTTGAATGAACCACTATGATGGATCATTTTCACTTTAATTAGTTGCTTACTTCTCTACTTGTAAATGAACTGTAATTAGTTGCTTTGAATGAAATGTAATTAGTTGCTTACTTCTCTACTTGTGAAGTGTGAAAGTCGGATCGTTTCCCTACAGGTAATTTTTTTTTGTTTACCTTAATTAATAAAACTATGGATAAGGCATGGATGTATTCCAATCGATTGACGAAAGAGTACGAGAATGGGGTATCAGAATTCATTGTTGTGCACGCCAAAGACCCCAGTCGAATGACATGTCCTTGCTTAGGTTGCTGTTATGGGAGTCGGGTTGACGCGGTTCAGTTGGAATCGCATTTAAAGAGGCATGAAATTGATAGAAGTTATACATGTTGGAATTTGGATGGTGAGAAAAGTAACAAGAATGTTGAATAAGGGGATAATACGACATATGCTTCAAACAACAATGACACAGACACATACGATTATGATCGAGTCGAAGAGATTGCAGAAGCACTTGAAGAAGATCTTAAGGATTGTCCCAAAATGTTTGAGAGGTTGGTAAGCGATGTAGAGAAACCGTTGTATAATGGTTGTACAAAATTCACAAGATTCTGCGGTATTAAAGATTTACAACTTAAAGGCGGGCAATGGATGGTTGGATAAGAGTTTCACAGAGTTATTAGCCCTTATGAAAGATGATCTACCAGAGGATAATGTTCTTCCCAATCGAACATATGAGGCCAAAAAGATGTTGTGCTCTATATTGGCATGAGCTATGATAAGTGTAACACCCCGAATTTAATTAATTAGTTAATTAAATTATTTAAGAATTCAATTATTGGATTTGGACGAAGTTGAGAATCATTGGATTTTATCGGTACTATTTAATAAGCGTGTTTGTATTATTAAGTTCAAGTCGGATTTTATTCGGTTAGTCGGAGAATTACTAAAGTTGATTATGTTGAAGAAATAATATTAGAAATATTATTATTATTAATAATGGACTATGTTACTAAAATTGAATTGGGCTTGAATTGTGGTGTCGCAGAGTAATAAGGAGGTGTGTCTCTTAGGCCCAATAAGAATATGAGGATTTTATTATTAATAAGTTGGTTTTAAATATATAAAAAAAAGGAATTAGGTTTTGGGAAAAAGAAAAATTGTTATACGTGGAAAGTGGGAGAAGGAGGAAGAGGCACAAAGGTTGGAGAAACTGCCTCCGGAAGAGGATTTACAGACCGGAAAACCAAATCCGAATTCGACCGGAAAAATTAGAAGGCAAACAGGGAGTTGAACTGCTTTTGAATCCAGGTAAAGGTGAGGTTTTAACTCTCTAAACGGGTTTATGATGAATCGTATGTGGGGATGAAATTATATGAAATTATCTTTGTTTGTGTAGATTGTGTGTGAATTAAATTGTTGATTTTATATTGCTGTCGTTAGTGTTAATTGAATGATAATGATAATGGTTATGTGAAACTCTTGGTGTGATTGAGAATTAGTGTTACAGACAGTAATCGATTTGGATCAAGGAGTTAATTGAATTAAATTTACGTGAATTAATATTAGGGACGGACGTCCTATGTGAAGGTGAAGAAAGGAGATTGGAGACGGTAGCTACAGGGGTGGGGCGAGCACCCCGTGTACTAAGGAAAGGGGAGACGGGCGTCTCAGTACAAGGTAAAGGGGAGGCGGACGCCTCCTTGTGTGGAAGAAGGAGTGGGGTGACCGCCTTGTAGTGGGTGAGGGCCACATTATACTTTGTTTTGCTGTTTGCTGTTTAGTAGACACCAGTACTTAGCAGTAGGTGATACTTTAATGATAGTACAATTTTGGAATGCAGGGAATCAGTATACCAGTGATATAATTAGATATTAATTAATGTTAGCAAGTAATTGTGGTACAAGGTTGGATTGGTGGCTAGTGGTAGTAATTCAACAAGTGAAATCATATGAACATATTGGATGGCAGTGAATGTAATTAATAACTTGGGGATAGCAAGAATAGCATGATAAAAGTAGTGGTGGTGCTAGAATGTGATAAAGTGAATACCTTTTTATCAGAATGGCTTAATTAATAGCAGCGTGTATGTTTGCTAGCAGCAAGAGAAGCAGTGGTATGAATTTATCAGATAATGGTGTAACAGCATTGGTAGCTAAGTAATTAAATTCATTAGACCGTAATTGTGGAATTAAATACACCATAGTAGTAGAGATTAATTAACGGAAGCTATTTAATAATTAGTAGCAATGCAGAGAATTAAGAACAGTGCCGATTGAGTCGAATTAGTAAATTAAGCGGTAAAAAAATTAGTTGTCCGGAGTTAACCAAAATTTATCGTAGTAGTTCGTATATAATAGTAGGTAATTATGGTGGTTTGTTTTGTGGAATTATGTGAATATGTCGTGTTGTTGTTTTCTTGTGATATATCAGTGATACATATGTTGTTGTATGTTATTGTGGAATTATGTGAAGTTCCAGGACGTTTTGCACTGATATTAATTTGCGTTGTTGTTGTTGTTGATTTGTTGTGTATTTGTTGTTGAAGTCGAGGTCACATGGCATACATTGCATTATTAAGTTGGCCGTGATGGCACCACGTTGAAAGTTGAAGGCTTATGCCTTGGCCTTGATGGCACCATGTTGAAGGCTTATGCCTTGTTGAATGCCTGGATAACCTGGCATAATTTTAAGTTGGGAGTTTTACTCCGATGGATCCACATGCTTGTGCATAGTTAAGTCACATATTGAGTTGCGGGGTAAAGTTGTTGTTATTATTCGTTGTCCATTGATTGTCGTTGTGCTGTTATTGATATAAGCTGTTGTTGCTGCAAGTTGTTATTGCTGTGAGTTATTGTAGTTATAAATTTTGTTGCTATAAGTTGTTATTGTTATAAGTAGGTGTTGTTATTAAGTATGTTGTTGTAGTTATGTTGTGTTGATTTAAGTTGCTTCGTTGATGATTATGTTGTGGTTAACTGTGAAGTAAATTATGTTGTTGCTAACGGTGAAGTGGTTTTTTGTTGTTGTTAATTGAGAAATTGTTGTGATGTGTTAATTGCGATGTGATAATTTTGTATGATTTAATCATAGCATATTATTTATGATACACTTGTTTATATTGTTGGAAATCTCACCCCTTCTGCTAATATTTCCCCTACCATGGGAAATGAACAAGTACTCAAGGATAACCGTGGAAGTTCGAAGTAGCATTATGAAGTCGTTAGTTGTTGTTTGTTCGAATTGGTGTCATTGCTTTGATACGTAACACTCGGGGGGATGAACGTTGCTTAATTTGTTTTAGTTGCTTAAATTGTTGAAGTTTATGAATAATGTGAATACTTGATCATGTTGATTCTTGAAGTTGGTTTAGTAGAATAATTATGCTATGTGAAGTTAAATAATATTAATAATATTGTGAAATGTTTTGAGGTTGAATAAAAGATGTATTGTTGTTACTATTGAAAAATTATGAATCTGTGGTTTAGATTGATTAACCGAATTAATTGAAAAGTGTTGTTATAAGTTCATCCATGATCTAAGTGTTATGTATCTGTATAGTTGTGAACAAATACATATTGTTTTGCGAATAAATTGTGACATCCCTTGTATGTTTATTTTTCTGCACTCTGATTTGAATAATATTCGAGGGGTAGATTTGGGGTGTTACAATAGTGGTATCAGAGCAGTTTGGTCTGTCCGACCAGTGTTGTCTAACGTTGTTTACTTCCTTTGTACGCGACAAGTGTGTGGAACACTGTCGGTACTTGTTATTTTCTGATTGTTGTTGCAGGAATTAAGTTGAAGCTAAGTGGGGGAGAAGCTTCGCTTCTCGGATGTGTTCGGTCATGAGATATTAGATTAGTATGCTACTGATGGACACAGTGCAAATGTTGTAGGAGCTTGCTGTTTCTTGAATTCAAAGGTAATACGAATTTAAGAATTTGGTTGTTTAACAAGTTAGAATGTCTTGGAAAAAGAATACTGTTAATGTTAGTGACGACGATTTATTCTCCATTATGGTTGTCGGATATCTATTGACAAATTGAGGAACTGATCACCCTTAATCTCTTATTGATAGTAGACGGAATTGTATTAGAGGGTATATAATTGTCTTACTATCTTAATGGTGAGTAGATCGATGGATGTCGTATCGATGAGATTGTCAAGACAATGTAGTGGTGAATGTTGAAGGAATTTTGAGACTAAATTGATAATTATTAATTGTTTAGTTGACCGAGGTTTGAATGAGCACTACTAATTAAGGTGGATAATCAGAGTTGCACAACAGAAGCATGATGTGCCAGAGTGTTGTAGGTTCGTAAAATTTGCGGATTCCATAAAGATGTTATTGTGGTTGTTGGTTGATGGTGAGTTATGCGCATATTCGTTGAGTTAAGATGTTAAGTTGACTTTATAGTGATTTTATTTCCGCTGTCAGGATATTGTTGTTGGTTATCGTAAGTAAGGAATAATACTCCAATAGTATGATGAAGTTGATTTGGTCAGTTGTGTTGATGTCACTATAAGGGTGATACGACGAAATGAATAGAGTTGTTGGTGTTTGTAGATAATTGACATGTACAATTATAGAAATGAAGTTGTATATAGGATTAGTGTTTAGAACGTCGTTAAGGATGATGGGATGTTGAATATTCTGGTATAAGTGTATTATGGTTGTTGCTAACTTAAAAGTTGACATGCCATGGTATTAAGGGAGTTGTTGATGAGTTATTAACGATTATGTCACGAGGATTTTGAATGATGGACATGCGTGTATTGGATTGAAATCATGTTGAGTTGTTACTATGTCGGAAAAGTAGTGACCAAAATGTTGCCAAACGCGATTGAGGATCAGGAAATCAGAAACGAGGTTGAGGATGGTTGTGTCAGATAGATTTTCGAGGATGAAAATATCCTAAGTGGGGGAGAGTTGTAACGCCCCAAATTTAATTAATTAGTTAATAAAATTATTTAAGAATTCAATTATTGGATTTGGACGAAGTTGAGATTCATTGGATTTTATCGGTACTATATAATAAGCGTGTTTGTATTATTAAGTTCAAGTTGGATTTTATTCGGTTAGTCGGAGAATTACTAAAGTTGATTATGTTGAAAAAATAATATTAGAAATAAGATTATTATTAACAATGGACTATTTTACTAAAATTGAATTGGGCTTGAATTGTGGTGTCGCAGAGTAATAAGGAGGTGTGTCTCTTAGGCCCAATAAGAATATGAGGATTTTATTATTAATAAGTTGGTTTTAAATATATATAAAAAAAGGAATTAGGTTTTGGGAAAAAGAAAAATTGTTACACGTGGAAAGTGGGAGAAGGAGGAAGAGGCACAAAGGTTGGAGAAACTGCCTCCGGAAGAGGATTAGTAGACCGAAAAACCAAACTGGAATTCAATCGGAAAAATTAGAAAGCAAACAGGGAGTTGGACTGCTTTTGAATCCAGGTAAGGGTGGGGTTCTAACTCTCTAAACGGGTTTATGATGAATCGTATGTGAGGATGGAATTATATGAAATTATCTTTGTTTGTGTAGGTTGTGTGTGAATTGAATTATTGATTTTATATTGGTGTTGTAAGTGTGAATCGAATGATAAGGATAATGGTTATGTGAAACTCTTGGTGTGATTGGGAATTAGTGTTACAGATAGTAATCGATTTGGATCAAGGAGTTAATTGAATTAAATTTACGTGAATTAGTATTAGGGACGAACGTCCTATGTGAAGGTGAAGAAAGGAGATTGGAGACGGTAGCTACAGGGGTGTGGAGAGAGCCCCGTGTACTAAGGAAAAGGGGGACGAGCATCTCAGGGCAAGGTAAAGGGGAGGCAGACGCCTCCTTGTGTGGAAGAAGGAGTGGGGTGACCGCCTTGTAGTGGGTGGGGGCCACATTATACTTTTTTGATGTTTGCCGTTTAGTAGACACCAATACGTAGCAGTAGGTGATACTTTAATGACAGTACAATTTTGGGATGCAGGGAATCAGTATACCAGTGATATAATTAGATATTAATTCATGTCAGCAAGTAATTCTGGTACAAGGTTGGATTGGTGACTAGTGGTAGTAATTCAACAAGTGAAATCATATGAACATATTGGATAGCAGTGAATGTAATTAATAACCTGGGGATAACAAGACTAGCATGATAAAAGTAGTGGTGGTTCTAGAATAAGATAAAGTGAATACCTTTGTATCAGAATGGCTTAATTAATTGCAGGGTGTATGTTTGCTAGCAGCAAGAGAAGCAGTGGTATGAATTTATCAGATAATGGTGTAACAACACTGGTAGCTTAGTAATTAAATTTATTAGACCGTAATTGTGGAACTAAATACACCATATTAGTAGAGATTAATTAACGGAAGCTATTTAATAATTAGTAGCAATGCAGGGAATTAAGAACAATGCCGATTGAGTCGAATTTGTAAATTAAGCGGTAAAAAAATTAGTTGTCCGGAAGTAACCGAAATTTGTCGTAGTAGTTCGTATGTAATAGTAGGTAATTATGGTGGTTTGTTTTGTTGAATTATGTGAATATGTCGTGTTGTTGTTTTCTTGTGATATATCAGTGATACATATGTTGTTGTATGTTATTGTGGAATTATGTGAAGTTCCAGGATGTTTTGCACTGATATTAATTTTGTTGTGACACGGTGATGTTTGTGATGAGAAGATGAATATGTTGTTGTGATATGTTATTGAATACATTGATGACGTTGTAGGTCGTATGACCAGTGTTGATCTAAGTTGATGTCATTGAGGCATATTATAAGTTGTTGCTGATGCGCGTTGTTGTTGTTGTTGTTGTTGATTTGTTGTGTATTTTTTGTTGAAGTCGAGGTCGCATGGCATACATTGCATGATTAAGTTGGCCTTGATGGCACCACGTTGAAAGTTGAAGGCTTATGCCTTGGCCTTGATGGCACCACGTTGAAGACTTATGCCTTGTTGAATGCCTCGATAACCTGACATGATTTTAAGTTGAGAGTTTTACTCCGATGGATCCACATGCATGTGCATAGTTGAGTCACATATTGAGTCGCGGGGTAAAGTTGTTGTTATTATTCGTTGTCCATTGATTATCGTTGTGCTGTTATTGATATAAGCTGTTGTTGCTGCAAGTTGTTATTGCTGTGAGTTATTGTAGTTATAAATTTTGTTGCTATAAGTTGTTATTGTTATAAGTATGTGTTGTTATTAAGTATGTTGTTGTAGTTATGTTGTGTTGATTTAAGTTGCTTCGTTGATGATTATGTTGTGGTTAACTGTGAAGTAAATTATGTTGTTGCTAACGGTGAAGTGGTTTTTTGTTGTTGTTAATTGAGAAATTGTTGTGATGTGTTAATTGCGATGTGATAATTTTGTATGATTTAATCATAGCATATTATTTATCATACACTTGTTTATATTGTTGGAAATCTCACCCCTTCTGCTGATATTTCCCTTACTATGCATTTTGAGGTTTTTAGTTAGAGTCTTATCTTTTGGAATTTTCTCTAGAGATCGTCAAGCTGTCGCATCTTAGAGTTTCTCGACTACACTCAAAGTCAACTCGGAGATACAATACTCGTGCAAATAGAAGGAAAGCAATGGAAGATTTTGAACAAGAGGATATTGAGCTTCGTGGTACAGTAACCACACTTCAAGAGGAAGTGGAAAGACTCACTGCTTTTGTAAGCTCGTTGGTAGCTGCGCAGAATCAGCAATTGACGCCTAACAGTCAAATTCAAGCAACGATGATTTCAAAAATTACTACTACTCTGGATTCTGCTGTTGCAATTAGTAATCCGCTTTTCACTATGCCAAAGGGTTACCCTTGGGGAATGCCTTTCAAATTTGACGTAGTTTTTCGTCAAAATACAAAATCGGAAACCACAATCGAGGTTTCTACTGCGTAATTCAACGTTCATCGCATACCGGAGTAACCTTTCCTCAAGTCACTATGTCGGTTTCTCAACTGATTATGATGAATTCAGCTTCCGTGGTTCACGCTATTGTGAACAACGAAGTTTATCATGACAACATGGATCCTCGTAGCCGTATAGAAGATCTCCAAGAACAGTTTAACAAAATACAATTAGAGATCAAAACAATCCGTAGAAAGGATTTGTTTGGGAAAAATTCCCACGATCTGTGTCTGGTTCCCAGTGTGAGAATACCAGCCAAGTTCAAAGTCCCCGATTTTTAAAAGTACAGAGGCAACTCTTGCCCGCAAAGTCATCTTGTGATGTACGCTAGGAAAATGTCTACTCACAACGATAATCATCAATTGCTCAGTCACTACTTCCAAGATAGTCTTACTGGCACTGCTCTAAAGTGGTACATGGGATTGGATAGTACTAACATTCAAACTTTCATCGACCTAAGCGAATATTGTGTTCGATAATATAAGCACAACTTGGACATGGCTCTAGATCGAGATCAACTCAGATCAATGTCTCAAAGGGATAAAGAAACTTTCAAAGAGTATGCCCAACGATGGAGGCAAATTGCTACCCAAATCAATCCACCATTGGAAGAGAAATAAATGACCAAGATCTTCTTGAATACTCTTAGCCCTTTCTACTACGAACGCATGATTTCCAATGCCCCAAATGATTTCACCGAAATGGTAAGCATGGGAATGCGATTAGAAGAAGCAGTCCGAACAGGACGTTTAACAAGAAAAGTTGGATCTTCAAGTGGAACCTGTTCCTTACGATCATCTGTCTACCTGAACCTGTTCCTTACAACTCTGACAAAGCACTTCCCTATCAATACAATGCAACAATGATGGAAAATGGGAAGGAAGTACCCATACCTACTATTTCATCTGTAGTTAACATCACAGCAAGGAAAAGTCATGTTGATGTACCCGTTGTGAATCCTGTAGGAATTCTCGTTGGTAATCTAGACTTAAATATTGGTTCGTATGATGGAACCATTATCAATCCAGACTTTGATGATATTCTAAAGCTGATTAAGAAGAGTGAGTACAAAGTTGTGGATCAACTGATGCAAACTCCTTCTAAAATCTCAATACTCGCTTTGCTTTTAATCTCTGAAGCCCATTGGGAGGCCCTGATGAGAGTTTTGGATCAAGCCTTCATAGATCACGATGTAACTACCAATCAATTTGGTGGAATCGTAGCCAATATAATGACTTGCAATAATCTGAGCAACAGTGATGAAGAACTCCCTAAAGAGGGTAGAGATCACAATTTCGCATTGCATATCTCTATGAACTGTCAATCAGACTCTTTGTCTTAAACGTAATGCCGAAAATGACTCTCGCTCGTTTGTCTTACAAAGGAACACCTATGAAATTCAGTAGTGTGGTAGTCAAAGCTTTTGATAGATCAAGAAAATATGTTATTGGAGAAATCGACCTTCCGATGATAATTGGTCCGCATACTTTTCAAGTCACCTTTCAGGTTATGGACGTTCAAGCCGCCTACAGCTGTTTGTTAGGTCGACCATGGATACATGAAGTTGGAGCAGTAACATCTACGCTCCATTAAAAATTGAATTTTGTAACTGTTCGCGGTAAAAGTGACCAACGAGTGAATCGAATCGAAATTCGAATTTTAGGCTCAAAACAATTTACTCTTTTGATTTTTTTTTTTATTTTAAAAGATGTCGCGAGCACCAAGATTTATTGTTTTCAAACAAGAAAAGAAGATGGAAAAGGGGAAAGCTTAAATACCCTAAATAAATAAAGATATGCGATGCGACTAGCGTGAAGTAGTCGCAATGCATTGGGGAGAGACCAGGGTAAGGGGGTTGGTTATATAAAGGGAAAGTATTAACACCCTATATATCTATAGTTTTCTATAGGAACTTTTTATGCATATTTTTGTATGTTTGTGTGTTTTATTTTCTACTCTATTTCGAGAAAGTTTCTCCTTTGGGTTTTAAGAAAGGTAGGTTAGGCAGGAACCTAAGTTTTGTTATAATTATTATACTCGCAAAGATCATTGGGATCCTATGCATACATATACCCTAGTGGGAATCAGAGCATCTGTAGCTCGGATCTAAAGATAACTAAGGTTTGTTTTGTTTGAGGGAGAAGGAAGTATGCTCGTCAAGGATGAGACCTTGTGCCTACGTATTCTCAAATGGAGGTTGAGAAAGTCAGAGCAATCGTAGTTCCCACTTATGCTAGTGGAAGCAAAGATGTTTTATTAAGAGTCAAAGACAAATGTCATCTTAATGAAAAATGTATCTAATCTATTTCATCACATACATTATTGAAAGGTTGATTGATTAAATCTTTCATTGTAAGCATTATGTGTTTTGCTTGAGTGTACAAGCGTTACCACTTACAAGTTAAAAATGATGTTTGAAGAATGTTTGAATCTTTCGTTGTAAGTATTGGGCGTTTTGCTTGAGTGTACAAGCGTTGCCACTTACAATTAAAAGATGTTTTATTTGAAAAAAGTGTTTGAAAAAGTGTTGATTTGTATGTGATGCTATAAATGAGATACTTCTTCCATAGAGATGATACATGTCTAAATCTCTTTGAGAAATTGATTATTGATTAGGGGATGCTTTTAAGAAGCATGTTGGTCCTTGTATTGTAAGCCCAAGAGGAGGCATTCCAAGGGACATCGAGGGTCATCAAGGGTCCTTGTATGAAGCCCAAGAGAAATCTATAGGGTATGGTTGGCTTGGGTTTAAGAGTGATTTCACCGGGAAACCATCCTCTTAGGATTCAAGAATGATTTTCACCAGGAAATCATACTCTTAGTGTTCTATCCTAGCGAAGGTGATTTTTTGTATTGGAAGCCCAATAGGAGTCTGTTAGAGATTTCCAGGTCTCTTTCTTGTATGATGCCCGAGAGAAGGCTAAACTCAATGAGGGAGATCTTTTGTACGAAGCCCAGGAGGAGGCTAACTCAATAGGGGAGTTATCTTCTACGAAGCCCGAGAGGAGGCTATGGGGAACCGAGTTGTTATACTAGTTGTTGTGTTAAACATGAACAAGTATATGAACAAGTATATATAACAAAGTGTGTGTGTGCATTCACAGGAGTTTATGAAGGAAATATATAAACAAGTGTATAAAATAAGGAATTAAAGCAAGTGTAACTTGGATATATGCAAATGACTTGGGACTTACACCTTGAGGGAGGCCTATTGGTTTAAGAGCAATTTCACTGGGAATAATGCTCCTCTTAATACCAATGGAATCAGTGTATAAACAAGCGGATGAAAATAAACGAACAAAGTTTGTTATACTTGAATATTTACAAAGATGATTGAATATGTACAAGGAAATGAATATGTACACAAAAGGTGAATATGTACAAGGAAATAAATATGTACATAAAAAGGGTTGGGACTTACACCGTGAGGGAGGCCCATGATCAATTTGACTTTGAATTCGAAAGAATTTCGAAGAAAAACCTAGTTCGGTTTGTATTTTCAAAGATTAATCGAATCGATCATGGAAAAGAAGTGTGTAAGTTAATTAAAATGTTTTTGAAAGGGTTTGAAATGACTTTGAAAAGTGAAGAATATTCCCAAGAAGTTTTGGAAAATATTAGGTTAGAAAATCAGAAAGAAAACATTTTCGAAAAGTATTCAAAATACTTAAAAACATCTCATTTTTAACCTAATAAAAATATATCGAAAATAAAATATTTTTGTATTTTTTTGACATAATCATAAAATAGGTATATATTAAATGATAAGTGTGCAAAAAATCATCTCAAAATGAGATATTTTGATTGGTTTTTGAAAATGTTGAAGTTGATAAAAAGTTTGAAGAAAATAAGTGATAAAAAGAAAGTTTTGGTCTTGGAAGGGTTTGAACCCATGACCTGACTTTGAAAGGTGAAAAGAAATACCACTGTGCCACATGGGTGGCTTGTTAATATCACGCTTCCATTTTATTTTATTTGAAACAAGTTGGTGAAATTAGTTTGAAACAAGTTGAAAAATGTGAAGTTTTGAAAAGTGAAAAAATAAAAAGGTCCCAGGGGGATTCGAACCCCGGGCCTTAGGCATGGCAAGGACATGAAAAAGCGCGCTGACTATCACTAGGGTGGCTATACATCCGTGTACTAAAATACAACTATGAATATAGAACATAAACTAGATTTTTGAATTTTTTAAAAACAGAAAAACGCGCGCATGGCTTCTTTTACTTCCTCGATCTTCATCAATCCATAACTCTTTCATTTTTTGATGAAATTAAAAGATGTAAAAATGAAACTTGCTCATTTTGAGCCCAAGAACACGATGGTGGTGTTTAATTTCATTTATTTGTAGCTTAGGATGATTAATTTTCGCAAGAACAAGAAGAACCCTAATTCTAAAAATCAATATGAAATCGTGTATGGACCATGATTTGTGAAATTGGTTGAGGGTTATTACTCAGTGAAGGTGCAGAAACAAGATGGCATAATAATATTTGAACTGGAATTCGAAAATTAAAGAGTTCAAAGTTCAAGTGACTTACCTCTTGAAGCTTAGATCGAATCCCTTGAAGGAGTGTTTCCAAAAGTTGTTTGATGATTGCTACACCACCACCTGATCCTATGGAAGGTGTATGGATGCTTGGAGATGGCCTGGATCAGTGTACCTAAGCCCAACTGCATTTTTCTCAAGTTGAAATCGAATTTGATGGTGGAGTTGTTACAGGTCAGTGATGAGTGCTTGGATCACTCATATAAAATATAGGGAAGATGTTTGTAGTGGAAAATTGAGATATGCACAAGTGAAATGGAAGTTTGGATGTTAAGGCTCAAAATTGCATGTTTATGGAGTTTGGAGACAATTCTGAGCTTGTATTAGTTTTGAGATGGCTATAGGATTATAACAACTTTCTAATGATGTTTAGAAAGTATTTGAAGCCTAAGATTGCTCAGAAATTGTAAGACTTGTAATTTACAAATTCCCCCACTTGAAAAACTTGAAATTTGAAAAACAAGAAAGAAAGAAGGAAAGCTTGGTTTATGATGCTTTGGTGTAGTTTGAAGTGAAGTAGAGACCTATATTTATAGGCCAAGAATTCTGAATGGCAAGGGCAAGGATTGGTTTGAAAATTAACAACTTGCCTTAAAGGGCAAGAAAGGAAATTTTGCATTAAATGCACATTGTTAACTTCTTTAACCATGGTTAAAAATATTGTAACACCCCAAATAATTTAATATTTGAAATAGTTAGAATTTTTAATTATTAGTTTAATTAAGAGTTTAATTATTAATATTGGGAATTATTGGAGTAATTAAATTAATTAAAGGAAAGAGGAGTTGGTGGTGTGAAGAGTAATTAGAGGGTGTAGGAGTAAAATACTCTACTCTTACTAATTACTATTTATTTATTTTATTAGAATAATAAAAGGAATATAAAAAGGAAAAGAAGAAAAAAGAAGGTTATTTGGAATATTCATCATACGTGAGATTGGAGAAGAGAAGAGAAAAGAGGAAAAAGCCAACGTCGGGAAATTTGAAGAATCATCGCGAGGTAAGGGGTGATTTCATTCAGTTATGATGCCTTATGGGTTTTGGGATACAATTGAATAATTGGGTATGTTAGGAAACTTGAATTAGGTAATTCTAGGTTTGTAGGATTATCCCTATTTGTGTCGGATTATAAGAATTGGAACCGTTAGTGTGTTAAATGATTAATAAGAATGATAAAATCATGATATGTGTTGTTGTATTAGTTGGATTTTGGTGTTTTGATGCATTAATTCGTATGGAAATGAAAAGGAATGGATTGGGATACATAATGCTGTCAAAATATCAAGTTTTTGATTCAGGTCGGGAACCATTACTCGGGAGGAACCGGGTTCCCAGTTCAAAATTTTCAAAATCAGCCATTTTTCAACGTGGGAACCGGTTCCCCATATGGGTGATCCGGGTTCCCCATACAAAATTCCAGGGGGAGTGTTTTTGAGAATTGTGGGAACCGGGTTCTCCCAAGGAGGAACCGGGTTCCACTGTGTTGAACTTCAAAATACTTAAAACTTTAAAAATTCATATTTTCTAAACCGTAACTCCGATTTGAGTGCCGTCATCGGAAGTATTTCTTAAATTAAAAATACTACCCTATAAAATAAGAAAAATATTATTTTATGAAAACTATTTTAAAAAGAGTCGAATTCCCGATTTTGTGAATTTTGGTATTTTGAGTGGTGTAGAATTGGTTGTGAACTGTTCTGAATTAGTGAACGAGAACTAATGCTTATATGTTGTGCCTGCTATCCATTATGATTGAGTTGTTATCATGTGATGTATTGATGTTGGCATTATGTGGAATTATGTTGTGATCAAATTCCGTTGAATTGATGTTGCATGCTTTTATGGTGCATACATAAGCATTGTTTATGGTTCATTCCCATTGTGTGGAATTGAACTTGCAGAGCCAATAAACTTACCCGGGAACAGAGGTAGTGAGGCTGGATTCTTAACCCAGTGGTTATGGGCGAATCATGGATTGACGCTGTTTTCCGAGTGCAATGGAACAGTGGGTGAACTTGGTTCACGTTTGGTACCACATGCATAGAGTCTGCATTGCATATGGGATTGTAACATGCTAGGATGGTTTCCAGTGTTGCAATTTCCATTGATTGTTATATTTGCATAATCATTGTGTGAAATGAAATTGTGAACTGAATTATGATTATGTTAATGACAGTGGACTAATATATTGACTTGTTCTGTTGTATTTAAAGAACGTATAATGCATTCTATATTGGATAGGAATCTCAGCCTTACTTTAATGATTTTAGATTAAAGTTAGCAGCTCAGGAGTCGGTGAGGATGGCTTATCGAGCTGTGTCGTGTTTTATCTGCGTATGTCAGTGTCATGCTCTGATAGTGTAACACTGGGGGAAACGTTTGTTGCTGAGTTTATTTGATACTCCATTGTTTTAAATTATCTTGGGAATACTTATGAATTGAAGTTATTCCGGTTTTGAGACATTTTCCGCTGTGTAGAACATGATATTGATTTTGAATAATCTATTTTATTTATTCCTTCAGTTGAGCATGAATACTGTTTGAAGTTGAAACTTTTGTATTTCATTTTAATTGTGACATCCCTGTTTCCATGTTACTCTGATTCTAATCTAATTTAATTAGTATATTGGCGGGTTATTTAGAAGGGGTGTTACAAATATCACTTGATCTAATCCTATCTCAATCATTGCAATAAGATATTTGCAATTTATAACCTATCTCTTAATGGTGACAAGGCTTCTAGAAGGAAGAGGTTTGCAAAAATTACTTGAAAATTTTGAAAAATGACCTATAATTTATGGTTATGGATCATTATGTTTCAATTTCAAAACCTTATCTACACAAAATGTTTTTCCAATTTCTTTGACATTTTGGAAAGCTTGTAACAATATCTACAACTTTCATGTTTTGAGTGTTTCTTGAATCAAAATGGATCTAGGTGAAAAATGACCATGAAAGTGATGAAAAACCATGTTTTTAACACTTTTGAAATTTTTTCCAAGTGTTTGAAAAATTTCAAATCTTGACTCTTTGTTGACTTTTTCACACATTTTGATTTTTTATGATCATGATGGATAATTTGAAATGATTAGATGATTGAAATAATTTGGAATTATAAAAAGTTGACAAAAAGTCAAAGTTTGACTTTTTTGAACAATTGAATTTTCATCAGATGATTCAAAATTTCTCTAATGATCAATCATGATATTTGAGATTTTTTGAACCAAGAAATTAGGTCAAGATGTTTCATTGATGATTTTAAGATCAATATCCAATCAATTAGGTCATTCATTGAACAAAATGTCAATGATACACCATCCTCGATCAAAACCCTAATTGGTTGATTCAAGATAGATCTTGAGGAAATGATTGGAATTTGAAGATCAAATGTTGATGATTGATGAATATAAATCAATTGAGGTGAGTGGAGACTCAAAACCTAATTGATCATATCTTGAACAGATGAAAATTTTGATAAAAACCTAATTTTGTTCAAGGAGCACACACACAATCTATCTTGTGCTAGAATTGTTAGTGATGCAATGATGCATGTGTGGTGATATGAAATGGTATCTTAGGTAAAAAATTGGGGTATGAAAGTAAAAAACAGAAAGTTGGTAACCATAAGTGGGGAGCAAGCCTTGTTGGTAAGCCACTTATCCATTTTTTCTTTCATCTCTGCTGACGATGTAGAAGGAACGCATTTCCAAGGTCTCTCGTTAGAAGATGAATCTACCAAAAGAAACAGATCATCTATATCCTCTTACAAAGAAGCAGCGTAGATAGTGAAAAATGGTACTGCCGCCAATTTGGGACAAGGTATGATTCATATCAACAACGAAACCAAAATGGGTCTCAGATTTACTCCGGTACTCTCAAAAGCCAATGAGGAGGATGGAACTCTTCGTCCAATCAAAGAAGTATTCCACATTGGAGGTTTCCTTAACTTTGTTCCTCAAGAGGTCAACGTCCTTATTAATGAAGGAACTGAAGAAAATCTCTCTGGTTCTGAAGAATGGAAAACTTTTCCTAACGACTCTGGATACATATCTCAGGAAGAACCGTGTACACCGTTCTATCCTCCTTCTGACAAGTTCGAAGGCATGTTCCATCGAGATGATAAAAAAGAAATTCCAACTATCCCACCTGAGGTTTGGAATACCTTGGGGAAGCCAAGTGGAAAATTTGACTTCATGGTAAAATATACCGCTCCTGAAAGTTCAAGAATTTCAATCGAAGACATCCAACCAACTGGATGGGAAGATCCTCTTGAATATCTCAGTCAACCAGAAGAGGCATACATGCTCTCTCAATCTCATCATCAATTCGAGATCACGACTAAAGATCTTTGCTTCAATACACCTGTCGAGGTTGTTGAACCTGAATTTGTTTATTCCCAGAGAAATGCAATTTTTGGAAACGATTGGGAAGATGATCTTGAAAATGACTAGGAAAGTGTCTCTAATAATGAGTTTCTTCATCCATAAGATTGGGAATTACATCCTAAAAGTCCAGAATACATGTCGCCTGAAGACACATGTACTGCATTTTATACTTCTCGACTTGTCAAACAAGCAGAGGAAGATCGCGTCAGTAGTAAAAAGGACAAGGTTAACAAACCAGAGTCTTCAAATCATGCTCGACCAATGGTCAACGTCATCACTGAAGATGATCCTAAGGGAAAACTACCGAAATACATAGTCTACCAAGGAGTTCGTCACTATTGGAAAGCCGTTGAGGTTCAGACTGTTGTTCACCGTTCTAAGTAGTCATCTCGCTTTTGTTTTGAAATCTCACCCCGCCCAAGGAAGAGAGGTGTTTTATAGGGCTAGATTTTAAATAATTTTCTCTTTGTCTTGCCCAAGACAAAAGAGTTTGTGTTTAGGGCCTTGTTTCATATGTGAATCATCAATAAAGCATTGTTTTGATTATCATATTTTGTGTTTGTTTTTCGTTTTTTACCTTTTTTCTGGAAATGGTAATCCTAAAAAATCCAATAAAAACAAACATTTTCAAAAATAATCTGCATACACTTTTGCATTTGCTTTTTTCTAAATAAAAAAACATAAATCATATATGCAGATTAACAATGAATAAACCCATTGAACGCAATAACTCTATGCCCTCTCTTAACTTTTAATTTGTTGTGTTCGACGCCGAAGAAGAGGATGAAAAAGGGATCCCATATGAGATTTACCGATTACTTAAGCATGAGGAATTAATCATTCAGCCTGACGAAGAGCCTTTGGAAACGATCAACTTGGGTTCTGAGGAAAACAGAAAAAGTGAACATTGGAGCTCTAGTTGACGAAGATGTCAAGAGAAAACTGATACATCTTCTCAAAGAATATGTCGATGTGTTTTCTTGGTCTTATCGGGATATGTTAAGGTTAGTTACCAACATCGTAGAGCATCACTTGCCATTAAAGCTGGAATGTCCGCCAGTTAAACAAAGACTGAGGAGGACTCAGCCATACATGGCCGATAAGATCAAAAATGAGGTTCAAAAGAAACTCAACGCAGGTTTTCTCGTCACCTCCGAATATCCTCAATGGTTAGCTAACATAGTGCTTGTTCCAAAGAAAAATGGAAAGGCCAGGATGTGTGTTGACTACCGGGACTTGAACGAAGCTAGTCCAAAGGATGATTTTTCTATTAACGCATATTGACATGTTGGTCTATAACACTGCTAAGTTCAACGTATTTTCCTTCCTGGATGGTTTCTCTAGTTATAATTATATCATAATGGCTCCCGAAGACATGGAGAAGACATCTTTTATCACGCCATGGGGCACATTTTGCTAAAAAGTAATGTCGTTTGGATTAAAGAATGCAGGTGCAACATACCAAAGGGCAATGACTACTCTCTTTCATGACATGATGCACAAAGATATTGAAGTCTACGTGGACAACATGATAGCAAAGTCCGACACTGAAGAAGAACATATAGAATATCTCTTGAAGTTTTTTCAACGACTAAGGAAATATCATCTTCGCTTGAATCCTAACAAATACACGTTTGGGGTGAGATCTGGAAAGCTCCTAGGTTTCATTGTCAGCCAAAGAGGTATTGAAGTTGATCCTGAAAAAGTCAAGGCTATTCAAGAAATGCCTGCGCCACAAACAGAAAAGCAAGTAAGAGGATTTCTTGGACGGCTGAATTACATCTCCAGATTTATCTCTCAAATGACTGCTACTTATGGACCAATATTCAAGCTTCTCCGCAAAAATCAAGAGGTTGTGTGGACAGAAGATTGCCAAAAAGCGTTAGAAAATATCAAGGAATACATGTTAGAACCTCCAATATTGATTCCTCTGATCGAAGGAAAACATTTAATCATGTACCTTACCATGTTAAAAGATTTTATGGGCTGCGTGCTTGGACAACAAGATGAAACCGGTAAGAAGGAGCATGCCATCTGTTACTTGAGTAAAATGTTCACAGATTGTGAAACTCGCTACTCCATGCTAGAGAAAACCTGTTGTGCTTTGGTATGGGCTTCGAAATGTCTCTGCTAGTACATAATCAACCACACGACTTGGTTAATCTCCAAAATGGATCCAATCAAGTACGTCTTTGAAAAGCCTTCCCTAACAAGGAGAATTGCCCGATGGCATATGCTATTATCTGAATATGACATCGAGTACCGCGCCCCAAAAGCGGTCAAAGGAAGCATTCTCGTTGATCACTTGGCCTATCAACCAATCAAAGAATACCAATCTCTCAAGTTTGACTTCCATGATGAGGATGTTATGTACTTAAAGATGAAATATTGTAATGAACCGTAAGAAGGTCGATCCTAAGGTCCCGATCCTAAATCAAGATGGAGTAGTTAATTTTCATGGAGTAGTTAACGCGGCAATGGAATTACTCATTAAGGGGTACTCATATCCCGTTTTCCGCCAGATTGTTATTTGATTGCACTAACAACATCGTAGAATACGAAGCCTATATCATGGGTATCGAAGAAACCATCGACTTAAGAATCAAGATCCTTGACATATATGGAGATTCATCCCTTGTAATCAATCAAATCAAAGACAAGTACGAAACTCATCACCTTGGTTTGATTCCCTATCGAGATTATGCTAAACGTTTGTTGACTTTCTTCCACAAAGTTGAATTGCATCACATTCCTAGAGATTATAATCGAATGGAAGACGCCTTGGATACTTTATCTTCCATGTTCAAAGTCAACGATTGGAACGATATGCCTAAGATCAACATCAGACGTCTTGAAAGACCTACCTATATATTTACAACTGAAGCAGTCATCAATGATAAACCGTGGTTCCACGACATCAAACGCTTCCTTCAAACTCAAAAGTACGCACTCGGGGCATCATACAAATATAGGAAAACTCTAAGGAGGCTTTTTGAAAATGTCTTCCTGAATGGAGATGTGCTATACAAAAGAAAATTCGACATGGTCTTTTTCAGATGCATGTGTCATACCCCAAAATTTTCCCTTCTACTTCTCAAGACATTTCACATATCCACACTCAAGGATTTCACAAGGGTTGACCAGACAAACCCCCTCCTAGGTAATTAACCCAAACTAGGGTTTGGCTATCCTCAAATCCAGGTGAGCCTCCAACACTTCCAGTGGTTATCATGCCTCATCATATGCTTCAAAGAATATCCATGTCAAGTTTCAAGCCTTACAAGTCAAGTTTCCTCAAACAATTGCTCAGATGGTTGAAAATCAGTTGTATTGGACAAAAAGTCAACTGTGGTCAACATACAGTCAAATTTCATGATTTTTGGTCAACATCCATATTTTGAAGTAATATTCATCATTTGATCAAGGGTTGATCATGATTCATCAAGAAAACTCAAGATTTGATCAAAAGTCAAACTTTCCAAATTAGGGTTTTTGAAGGAAAAGTCAATAGAACTTTGACCAGGCATAACTTTCTCATACGTTATCATAAAGTTTCCCACCAAAGCTCATTTTGAAGAGAATTCAATTCTCTACAACTTCATGTCTCACAAGCTTGGTCAGAAAATGCTTCATTTGGAAGATATGGATCAAAACATTACAGGTCCTTTTCAAAGTCAACAAAAAGTCAACTTTTTGTAAAGAAGTGTTATTGAGCATGGAAACTTCAATTGAGATTAAACCAAAGAGGTTGTTTATAGGACATCTAGAGATTTCCAAAAAGTCCAAGAACACCCAAAAATGTTAAAAATTGAGCAAGATACACCTTGCACAAGTTGAGCATTTTTGAAGAGGTGCACAAAGAGAAATATGTGACAAATGGGCTTATAATTTTATGATCCAAACTTGATCATAATATTATCCATGACCTCTTTACACCTTGCCACGACCTTTTCCTATTTTCTTGATTTATTTTTGAATTTAAAAGCATTTAATTCAATTTTAAATTAAATAAAATATGAAAACAAGATATAAAACAAGTTGGTTTGGATTTCTATCAATCTTGAGGACCAAGGAAGCCCACAATACATGCCAATTTCGTGCAAGCTCATACAAGGAAGAGAAAATCAAATTTTGGAAAGATTTGATGGAAATTAACAAGAAAATATTTTTGCATTCAAAGCCATATCTTTTTTCATTCTTTTTGATCAAATCTCTTGCTCTATAAATACATAACACATTCACAAGACCAAAGGACGAAACCCTAGCCTCATGAGTCAACCCTAAAAATCACAAAATTCTTACAAAGTTGCAAAATTTGAAATCCTTGTTCCAGCCGTTTTCAGTTCATTCCAAGCACTCCATTGTGTTCCTGAGGTATTGTTGAGTAAGTCCAGGCCAAGAACTACAGCCAACCATGCCTAAATCGTGCCATACATGAGCATACATTTACATATCTTTTTGAATTTTGTTTTTTAATATTTGCTGTGTTTTGTATGAAACTAACCATTGCAATGTGTTCCTGAGACATTATAGAACAGGTCTGGATGGTTACATGAAGTTTCTAACGATCGGAGCATGATTTTCCATTGTTAGGGCAAAACTGTTAAGAGCTTCGAAGCTCAGTGTACAGGGTTTTTTAGGGCAAACCGATACCACCATTGAACTCATAGGGGTCGATTTAGGGGGGGTAGCCTTAATATCTTGTTCAAACTCTTTCCATTTCGCAGGTTTCCAGAATCATCTCGCCGGAGAAGTTGACCAGAGGTCCGATCTGGGCTTTCTGGTTTGGATCAGAAGAGAAGCTCTGCATATCTATTAATCCATGTAACTTAACTCATGGATGTATCTCCGCCCCAGCGATTAAACTTGCGCGCACTAAGTCACTTGTTCCAGAGAGCATGGGTTCGAACCCTGCTTTTGCCATTATTTTTCATTCTATTTTGCTATATTTCAGGTTTCTCCAGAAGGCTTGCCCAGAAATCACGCCTTCTGGCCCTTCATGCCACGCTCTAGGCCCCAGAAGCTCCAGCTTCTGGGTGTGTTTCCAACAGAAGCCCTACGATTGGCATCTCCAAGCCAGAAACTCCAGAAAACCCAAGGTTCTGGACACCTCCACGCGCAAGAATTCCCCAGAAGTATGCACTTCTGGGCACGGTCAGCCTAGGATCTCTTAGAAGTTCCAACTTCTGGGAGAATCCTCTCCAGAAGCCTTCTAACACTTTTTTCTCTCTCTTATTTCTTTTCATATTTTTTTCTAATTTAATTTAATTTCTTTTCAAACAATTTTCTCTTGCATTAAAAAATCACCAAAAATATTTTCTTTTTGCATTTTAATCAGAAAAATGTTTATTTAATTTTTGCCATAAAAAATTAATATTTTTGCATGCATATTTTAATTAATTGTTAATTAACCATTAAATTGACTTTTAGTTATTTTTCTTCATCAAAACCAATCCAGAAAATTCCCAAAAAATTACTCTATCATCTAATTATCATTACTAACCCAAAAACATTTTTCTTCATTCAAAACTTTCTTTTACTAACGTATTTTCTCTTATGCGGATTTCTTATATTTTCTGATTATTATGTATCTGCTTACAGGTTGTAATAGTTAGGATTTATTTTTTTGCCTTCTTTTCCAATATTATGTAACTGCTCATGGGATGTAATAGTTTAATTAGGATTTTACTTTCCGCACTCCTATTATGTAACTGCCCCAAAGCCATGTAATAGCGTAGGACATTTACTTTCCGCACTTTACTTTCCGCAATTTACTTTCTACACCCTATAAACTGCTAGTAATTAGGTGTGTATGGCAAGATAAAAATGAACGTAGATCACTTCTAATTCCAAGATAAAATATCCGAATTTGACACACTCTTTTCACACATGCACCCCCTAGAGTATTCTCTCTCGTTGCCTTTCGAATAAATGGTCAAGTCCCTCGAACGTAGAGGTATCCTAGCACCGTTGCCTACGAAACATATCATCATAGTCCCTTCGATACAAAGATCATAGACCCACGATGTCGCCTACGAATACATGATCTCGTCCCTCGATTGTTGCCTATGAAAAGTGATGATCGTCCCTTCGAATGTGCTAGGATACTCCTACAAGTTACCTTCTATGACCATCCGATGTCCCTTCGAATGTCCCTTCTACATCCAACGAATAGGGTTACCTACCAACTAATGGTATGGATAACACTATTCTAAAGGAACGTAAAACAACACGAAAACGACCAATTCTGAGTAGGTAATAAGACTTTTAGTTGCTTGCTCTATCAAAATACTTTTCACACCTCACACTTTTGTCAAAGTTCAAACACTTTTCAAAATAAAACATTTCCGAACACTTTGTATACATTCCAATGTGAATCATTACAAAGTCAAAGCGAAATGCCTTTTCAAAACATTTTTTTGTCAAACACACAAAAAGCAATTTTTAAAGATGAGCTAAAAGCAACTAAGAGCCCGTAGATAACTACGGATGGAAAGGGGTGCTAATACCTTCTCTTTTCATAACCTTCTCCCGTACTCAGAATCTAACGAAGGCCTTTTTCTGTTCTTTTCACCTTCCCTTAATTGGATAAAAGAAAAGTCGGTGGCGACTCTTGCTATCCGCAACATTTGCGATAAAAAGCAAAACAAATCTCAAAGTCAGTTCTCCCACCGTATTACAACATGGACAGACACGAAGAAGATATGTTAATACATGAAGTGCATGAAGGATCCTTTGGAACCCATTTAAATGGGCATGCAATGTCCAGAAAAATCTTAAGAGCAGGTTACTATTGGATAACAACAGAATTCGATTGCTGTAAACACGTTAAGAGATGTCACAAGTGCCAGATCTATGCAGATAAGATCCATGTGCCACCAACTTTACTCAAAATTATCTCCTCTCTGTGGCCTTTCTCCATGTGGGGCATCAACATGATTAGAATGATTGAACCAAAAGCTTCGAACAATCATTGCTTTATTTTAGTGGCCATTGATTACTTCACCAAATGGGTCGAAGCAATATCTTACGCTAACGTTACAAGACAAGTGGTTGTGAGGTTCATCAAGAACAATCTCATTTGTCGATATGGAATTCCAAGCAAGATCATTACAGATAATGGTTCGAACTTGAACAACAAAATAATGAAAGAACTGTGTGAGGAATTCAAGATTGAGCATCATAACTCTTCTCCTTACCGACCAAAGATGAACGACGTTGTGGAAGCCGCCAACAAGAACATCAAGAAGATCATCTAGAAAATGGTCATCACTTACAAAGACTGGCATGAAATGTTGCCATTTGCTTTACATGGGTATCACACTTCAGTACGCACTTCAACAGGGGCAACCCCTTTCTCTTTAGTGTATGACATGGAAGCAGTGCTCCCCATGGAAGTTGAAATCCCATTAATGAGAGTCCTCATGGAGGCTAAGTTATTTGAGGTTGAATGGTGTCAAAGCAGATAAGATTAGTTAAACTTAATCGAAGAAAAACATATGACCTCTTTCTGTCATGGACATTTGTATCAAAGAAGGATGAAGAAATCCTTCAACAAAAAGGTTCGACCTCATGAATTTCAAGAAGGCGACCTCGTGCTTAGAAAGATTTTGTCTTTTCAACCACGTTCTAGAGGCAAATGGACTCCTAATTACAAAGGCCCATACATTGTCAAAAGAAGCTTTTATGGCGGTCCTATGACTCTAACAACCATGGACGATGATGAACTCCCGCATCCTGTAAATGTTGATGCAGTCAAGAAATACTTTGTCTAAAAAATAAAAGAATAGCAGGATAAGTCGAAAACCCGAAAAGGGCGGCTTAGGCAAAAATCAGCGTCTCGTTGGACTGAAAACATGAAAGGGCGGTCCAGGCAAAAATTAGAGACAATAAACAGAAAAATTTATCTTGGTAGATTGAAAACCTGAAAAGGCAATCTAAGCAAAAATTAAGGATTAAATGACAAAGTAACTGCATCAGTCCGTACTTCGTCAATCTGAAGAATCTCCCATCAACGGATCTTCAATCAATTCTTTTGAAGCAACAAGCACAGTTAGAATTAAAAGTTGTTAGGGAGAATAACAATTATTGCTTTCTATGTAGCCTTTTCCTAATATATTACCATTTCCAACTTTTTGTAAATAGTCCATGGAATCACGCCTTTGGCTGATTACCATTCTATCAATAAAATTTGAGCCTTGTGTCCATTTGTTTGCAATCCTTGCTTTATTCTATTTTGCAAAATAACGCTTTTTCTTGTGAAAATCACTTTTGAAACTAAAAAAAATTTAAATGTATTTTTACTTCAAAACTTTTGAAATAAAAGCGAAAATTTTCCTTCGAACTGTGAACATAGAAGGAATATCAACAGTTATCTCCATGAGTGTTTCGACCTCTAAAAGATAAACAACTGCTGAGATGTTTCCTCTTCCTCAAAAGAGAGCATCAAAGACGATATTCTTATCCAAAAAAGAATCCCCAACAGGGTTTCCAGTAAAAATGTTTTTTTTGCTCGAAGAAATTTAAGCATGCAACTATGATTCATCACCAGTGACATCTACACCATTGCTGAAGATTTAGCTGAGTATTTGATTGAACTACGACATAGTCCTTTTCCAAATAAACTTTGTTGTCTTGTCAAGTATCGTCAACATGCATATGACATTCATTATTGATACATAATTGCATCATTAATGAATTTTTCAATGTTTGCTTCAATATCACTTGTTTAGGTTGCATTTATTCCCAAAAACAAGTATGGGCGTGTCATCTCTCTGGTAGACCGTCATCCCTAGGCAGAAAGAACACATTCTTTTCTCCAGTTCCCCAATCGAGTTCATTCCTCATTGGGTAAAAAATCTTGATTGACCGTTTATTTCCAGTTCATTTCTAGATAGAACCTCGTCTCCAACCAATTCAGGTCTAGATTTCACAAAAAAAATCTACCTGCAAACAATAAGCAATAGCCTCGTCATCCGAGCCTCTTATTTCCTTTTCATCTTTGAACTTATCATAAAACGATTGTTCTTATTAACAAGTCCAATCATGAAAGTTCAAGAAATCCCCACAATTGTCTTTCTCTCTGAGAAACCTGTATTTTTACAGTCAAAACACCCGCATCTTCTCAAAAAGATTCTCAGCATGATTGTTATTGGGAAAATAGAAACTCATTTGAGATCTGTTTCCATCATTATCTCTTATTCACCAGTGTTCGTGTTAAAAAGTGACGCGCTAGGGAATCGAATCTGAATTCGAATGCTCTGGCTCGAAACAATTTACTCTTTTGATTTGTTTATAAAGATGTTGCGAGCATCAAGCTTTATTATTTTCAACACAAGAAAAATGATTATGAAAAAGGGGAAAGCTGCAATACCCTCAATTGATATGATATGCATTACGACTAGTGCGAACTAGATGCAACACATTGGGGAGATTCCGGGCAAGGGGGTTTGTTATATAAAGGGAATAGATGTGGCACCCTAAATATATATAGTTATCTATAACTTTATATATGAATAGTTTGATTTGTTTGTGTGTTTTGAATTGCTATTTCTATTGTTGGGAAAGTTTCTCCTTTGGATTTTAAGAAAGGTAGTTTATGTGGGATCCTAGGTTTTGTTATTATTGTGCTCGCAAAGATCATGGGGATCTTCTACATACATATCCCTTAATGGGAATCAGAGCATTTGTAGCTCGGATCTAAAGGGAGCTATGGTTTTGTTTGGTTTGAGGGAGAAAGAAGTATGCTCGCCAAGGATGAGACCTTGTTCCTACGTATTCTCAAAGGGAGGTTGAGAAAGTCAGAGCAATGGTAGTTCCCACTTATGCTAGTGGAAGCAACGAGATGTTATTAAGAGACAAAGACAAATGTCATCTTAATGAAAAATGTATCTAATCTATTTCATCACATACATTTTGAAAGGTTGATTGATTGAATCTTTCATCGTAAGTTATAGGTGTTTTGCTTGAGTGTACAAGCGTTACCACTTACGAGTTAAGAAAGATGTTTGAATTTTTAATTGTAAGCATTGGGTGTTTTGCTTGAGTGTACAAGCGTTACCACTTACAGATTAAAAGATGTTTTTTGTTTGAAAAGTATTTGATTGTATGTGATGTGATAGATGAGATACTTCTTCCATAGAGATGATAAATGTCTAAATCTCGAGGAGAAATTGATTGGATTAGGGGGATGCTTTTAAGAAGCCCGTGGGTCCTTGTATTGTTAGCCCAAGAGGAGGCATTCCGAGGATCATCGAGGGTCCTTATATTGTAAGCCCAAGAGAAGGCATTCCGAGGGTCATCGATGGTCCTTGTATTGTAAGCCCAAGAGAAGGCTATAGGGTATGGCTGGCTTTGGCTTTAAGAGTGGTTTCACCGGGAAACCATCCTCTTAGGATTCAAGAGTGATTTCACCGGGAAATCATACTCTTAGGGTTCTATCCTAGCGCGGGTGATTCTTTGTATTGGAAGCCCAATAGGAGGCTGTTAAGAGATTTCCAGGTCTCTTTCTTGTTTGATGCCCAAGAGAAGGCTAAACTCAATGAGGGAGTTCTTTTGAACGAAGCCCAAGAGCAGGCTAACTCAGTAGGGGAGTGTTGTCTTATATGAAGCCTAAGCGGAGGCTAAACTCAGTAAATGAGTTTTCTTATATGAAGCCTAAGATGAGGCTAACTCAATAAATGAGTTATCTTATACGAAGCCTAAGAGGAGGCTAAAGGGAACCTAGTTGTTAGACTAGTTGTTATGTTATAACTGAACAGTTATATAAACAAGTGTGTAAAACAAGCGTTTAAAGCAAGTGTAACTTGAATATGTACAAAGGTTTTTAATGTGTACAAGGAAATGAATATGTACACGAAGGGGTGATTATGTACAAGAAAGTGAATATGTACATAGGAGGGTTGGGACTTACACCGTGAGGAAGGCCCATGATCGATTAAGAAATTCGAGGAAAAAATTAATTCGGTTTTATCTTCAAGTTGAGTCGATCATGGAAAAAGGTGTGTAAGTTTGTTGAAAAGTTTTTGAAAAGGTTTTGAAAACGATTTTGAAAAGTGAAGTATATTCACAAGAAGTTTTGAAAAGATTTGAGTTTGAAAGTTTGAAAGAAAACATCTTTGAAAAGTATTTAGAAATACTTAAATGTTTCATTTTTGACTTAATAAAAATATAATCAAACTAAAATATTTTTGGATTTTTTTGACATAATCATAAAATAGGTATATTAAATGACAAGTATGCAAATAATCATCTCAAAATGAGAAGTTTTGATTGGGTTTTGAAAATATTGAAGTTTGATAGAAAATGTGAAGAAAACAAGTAGTAAAAATTTGATTTTGGTCCTAAGGAGGTTTGAACTCAAGACCTTTGGCATAGAACTGAAAAGCTTTACAACTGAGCCATGTGTTTATCTTGTTATTTATACGCCTTCATTTAATTATATTTAAAACAAGTCTTTGAAAATGTTTCAAAATGAAGGAAAAGTGGAAAAAAAAGGACAAAATGGTCTCAGGGGGATTCGAACCCTGGACCATAGGCAAGGCAAAGGAAATGAAAAGCGCGCTGACAACCGCTGGAGCGGTAATACATCCGTTAATTTATCCTCTTCCATGTTATTATATTATAAACTAATTATTTGAATTTGAAAATCAAACAGAAAACGCGCGCAATGTTCATCATCTTCTTCAATCTTCCTCCAACCATGGATTCTTCATTTCTCAATGAAATTGAAAGATGTAAACATCAAAATTGCTCGTTTTAAACCCAGGAACATGATGGTGATGTTTAATTTTATTTATTTTGAACTTAAGATGATTAATTTAAAACAAGGACAGATGAACCCTAATTCTAAGAATTAATGTGCAATCGTGTATGGATCATGATTTGTGAAATTGATTGAGGGTTAATGATCAGCATGAGTGCAGAAACAAAATGGCCAAGCAATTTTTGAAATGGAATGCATGAATCATAAAGTTCAAAGTCTGAGTAACTTACCTCTTCGAACTGAAATCGATTTCTTATTTAGAGTGTTTTCAGAAGTTGTTTGATGATTGTTATAGCTTCACTGGACCTTATCGAAGGTGTTTGAATGCTAAGCTTGCTTTGAAATGGTCTAGAACTCTCTACCCAAGTCCAACTGAAGCCACTTGAAGTGAGTTTCGAATTTGGAATTTGAGTTGTTACAGATGTGATCTAAGTGTCTGGATCACTTCTATGAAGTGTATGGATGATGTTTAAAGTGTTAAATCAAAGCTAGCACGAGTAGATTAAGATATGACAAGTTAAGGCTCAATTTGCAAGCTTTTAGATTTTGGAGCATGATTCTGAGTTTGGGCAGTTTTTCTGGTGATTTTAAGTCTTAGACAACTTCTAATTGATGTTTAGAACATGTTAGAAATTTATATTCACTCAAATTTTGCTAGGTTTGAAGATTGCAAAATTTCTCTCTTTGAACTTTGAAACTTGGGATTTAAGAAAGAAAGAAGGAAAGCTTGATTATGATAGCTTTGGTGTGATTTGAAAATGAAGAAATGACCTCTATTTATAGGTCAAGAAATCTGAATGATATGGCATGGCTATCATTGAGAGAACTTTACAACTTGCTTAAGTGGTAAGAAGGAATCTTTTGCATTTAATGCAAAAGTTACTTTCTAACCATGGTTAGAAATTTCTCTTTGATTCAATCCTCTTCTTAAATCATTCAAAAATTATATTTATCAGTTATAATCTACCCCTAGATGATGACAAGGCTTCTAGAAAGGGAGATTTATGAAAATGACTTATAATTTTGAAGCATGAACTTGGAATTCCATGGTTTTAGAGCTCTATGTTTCAAAATCAAAAGTATAGCTAGACAAAGTGTTTTTGCAAGTTCTTGGACATTTTGGAAAGATTGTAACAAGGGCTACAACTTTCATGTTTTGAGTTTTTTCTGAATCCAAATGGATCTAGGTGAAAAATGGCCATGAAAGTAAGAAAAAACCATGTTTCTTAACACTTGAAATTTTTTCTAAGTGTTAGAAAAATTTCAAATATTGACTTTTTGTTGACTTTTTCACATTTCTTGATTTTTTATGATCATGATGGATTATTTGAAATGTTTTTATGATTGAAAAAGTTTGGTCTTGAAAAAGTTGACCAAAAGTTAAAGTTTGACTTTTTGAGCAGATGAATTTTCATCAGATGGTTCAGAATTTGTCTGATGAAGAAACATGGATTTTTGAAATGTTTTGAATCAAGAAATTAGGTCAAGATGTTGCATTGAAGATGTTAAGATCAATCTTCAAGCAAATAGGTCATCCATTGAGCAGAAAGTCAATGATTCATTATCTTCGATCAAAACCCTAATTGGTCGATTCAAGGTAGATCATGAGAAAAAGTTGGGAATCTGAAGATTAAATGTTGATGATTGATTAAGATAGATCAATTGAGGTGAGTGGAAACTCAAACCCTAATTGATCACATCTTGAACAGATGAAATTTTGAAGAAACCCTAATTTTGACTTCTAGAGGCCACGCACGATCTATCTTGTTCTGAAACTGTTAGTGATGCAGTGATGCATATGTAAGGTGGTATCTTAGGTCAAAAATTGGGGTATGATAACCAGGATGAATATTCAATAAAAATTTCTCAAGAATTACCTTGTTATAGTTATCACTTTGCTGATAATGGGTAATATCACTTTTGTTTACCTTAAACATTGTCACAAGGCTGACAAAAGGTAATCTCCTCGTTTCCCAAAGCGGAACAGATATTCACTTCCTTTGTGAATATATTCTCCCAGTGAAACATATACTTGTTTCCCAACAAACAGGATTCTCCTTTCTTAGACAGATTGAGACCTCCTCACAAATGTTTTTTCCCAGCATGTCACCCTTTGGTACCTCCTGGGGAAAATTCTTGTAATCACTTTGCATCATTCGCATTTTTTGGTATCTTAGGCCCAAAATTTGCGTATTCTGATATTTAAGTCTCTTCACACCTCTCGAGACGAAGATTTTCATCTTCATATCTCAAGTTAAATAAACTTAAATATGGGCATCCGTCATACCCCAATTTTTGACCTAAGATACCATCTAATATCATTCACGTATACATCATTTTCTCACTAACAATTTCAGCATAAGATAGATCGTGTATGTGCTCCTTAAGCCAAATTAGGGTTTTGATAAAAAAAATCCATCTGTTCAAGATATGATCAAATTAGGGTTTGAGTCTTCACTCACCTCAGATGATCAATCTTCGTCAATCATCAACATTTGATCTTCAAATTCTCATCATTTCCTCAAAATCTATCTTGAATCGACCAATTAGGGTTTTGATCGAGGATGTGTATCATTGACTTTTTGCTCAATGAATGACCTAATTTCTTGGAGATTGATCTTAAAATCATCAATGCAATATCTTGACCTAATTTTCTTGATTGAAAACATTTCAAAAGTCATGATTGATCGTCAGAGAAATTCTGAATCATCTGACAAAAATTCAATTGTTCAGACCAATCAAATTTGACTTTTGGTCAACTTTTTGAAATCCAAAATTTTCAATCATTTCAAATTATCCATCATGATCATAAAAAAATCAAAATGTGTGAAAAATTCAACAAAAAGTTTTCAAGTGTTTTAAACATGGGTTTTCATAATTTTCATGGCTATTTTTCACCTAGATCCATTTTGATTCGAGAAAAACTCAAAACATGAAAGCTGTAGATCTTGTTCCAAGCTTTCCAAAATATCCAAGAACTTGCAAAACAATTTTGTGTATCTAGGGTTTTGAAATTGAAACTTAGAGGTCCAGAACCATAATTTTCAAGTCCTTTTCCAAAGTTACAAGTCATTTTTCACAAATTCTTCCTTCTAGAAGTCTTCTCACCATAAGAGATAGGATTCGGCTTGGAAATATTTGATGGCAATGATTTAGAAGAGATTAAGATCACTTGAGTGATTTGACCATGATTTGCAAAATTAACCATGCGCATTTATGGCAAAAATTCCTTTCTTACCCCTTAAGGCAACTTGCACAAATCTTCCAATACTATTCTTGCTTGCTCTTCAGTCCTCTTGGCCTATAAATAGAGACTATTTATTCATTCAAAATCACACCAAAGCATTCCTAAACAATCTTTCTCACTTCTTTCTTATTTTTCAAAGTTTCAAGTTTCAAAATAAGGGAATTTGCAAATCTCCAAACCTTGCAAGTTCTAACCAATCTTTGGCTTCAAACACTCTCGAAATACCATTAGGAAGTTGTTAGAATCATAAAACCATCACCAAAACAACCAAAACTCAGAACTGTCTTCAAACTCCATAAACATGCAATTTTGAGCCTTAACTTGTCATCTCTCAATCCACTCGTGCGTTTCACTTTCTAATCATTCAAACATCACCTACATACCATAGAGAAGTGATCCATACCATCAAACCACTTGTGTAAAGCTAGAATCATCATCATCATCACTTGCTCGAGCTGCAGTTGGACTTGGGCAGGAAGTTCCAAACCATTTCAAAGCAAGCTGAGCCTTCCAACACGTTCCTTGAGGTCCAAGGAAGCTATCCAAATCATCAAACTAGCTCTGTAACACCTCCTTCGAAGAATCAGATTCTCACTTAAAGAGGTAAGAGATCGAAATTTGAACTCTATGATTCTTGCATTCCAATAAAAAATTTCTTGGCCATCTTGTTTCTGCACTCACACTGATCGTTAACCCTCAATCAATTGCAAGAATTGTTGCACAAACATGATTTCATGATCAATTTTCATAATTAGGGTTCATCTGATTTTTACGAATTCAGTCATCATACACTTAAAATTAATGAAATTAATTGCCACCATCATGTTCTTTGTAAAATTTCGAGCAAGTTTGATGTTTGAATCATTCAATTTTATTGAGAAATGGAGGAGATACGAAATCAAGGATGGAGGTTGAAGAAGGTGTTCGCGCGTTTTTCTGATTTTCTCCAAAATTCAAATTCTCAGTTTATTATATATTTAATAGTTGTTGTTTTGTTAACAAATGAAACAGTCACCCTAGTGGCAGCCAGCGGGCTCTTAAGTCACTTGCCATGCCAAGGTCCAGGGTTCGAATCCCCCTGAGACCTTTTTTTTCAAAACTCTTCCTTATTTTCTTCACTTTTCAACTCTTTTTTCAAACTAATTTCACAACTTGTTTTTCAATATAATTAAATGAAAGCGTGTAAATAACAAGCCAAGCACATGACTCAGTGGTAAATCTTTTCACTTCCAAGCCTAAAGTCCTGAGTTCAAACCAACTTAGGACCAAAACAAATTTTTATCACTAGTTTTCTTCACTTTTTTATCATACTTCAACATTTTCAAAAACCAATAAAAAATTCTCATTTTGAGCTGAATTTTTGCACACTTGTCATTTAATATACCTATTTTATGATTATGTCAAAAAATATCAAAAAATATTTTCTTTTGATATATTTTTATTAGGTAAAAAATAGACGTTTTTAAAGTATTTTAAATACTTTTCAAAAATGTTTTCTTTCCGATTTTGAAACCTAATCTTTTCCAAAACCTTTTGTGAATATCTTTCACTTTTCAAAATCATTTTCGAACCTTTCAAAAACATCTTAATTGACTTACGCACCTCTTTTTCATGATCGATTCGATTAATCTTTGAAAATACAAACCGAACTAGGTTTTTCTTCGAAATTCTTTCGAATCAAAATCAAATTGATCATGGGTCACCCTCACGGTGTAAGTCCCAACCCTCCTATGTACATATTTAATTTCTTTGTAAATATCCACATTTTGTGTACATATTCAATTTTCTTGTACACATTCAATCATCTTTGTAAATATTCAAGTACAATTAGCTTCGTTCTGCTAATTTTTATTCTGCTTGTTTATACACCAATTCCACTGGTATTAAGAGGAGCATTATTCCCGGTGAAACTGCTCTTAAACTAGTGGGTCTCCCTTAAGGTGTAAGTCTCACTCCTTTGTATATATCCAAGTATACTAGCTTATCCGCTTGTTTTATACACTTGTTTATATATTTCCTCCAACTAAATTCGAGGTTGTTCATTTGTGAAGTTCATGGTTGTTCTCTTCCTCTGGATCCTCCTAATTTTTTCGCCAACGTCTATTTTTCCCTCTAACCATCGCATCAACTCTTTCTTCAGTTTTGCCATGGTAAAAATGTGCCAAAATTTTATTTTCATCGGAGGTTTGGAGATCGAGAAAACAACGTATCCATCTCTGATATGGATGTATGGTGATGTCATGACACAAAAAAAAGAAGAAGAAAAAATATGAGATGAGAAGTTGAGAAAATGTGAAGAATGAAGGAGACATGAGTGTTGTATTTATAAAAAACACAGATACACGTAAGAGCCATCTGAGATGACTCCTACTTGTAACAACCATAAGGGAGGCGCCATCTGGAATTACTTGTGCTAAAGGAGGCGCCAACTGAGATGACGCCTAGCTTCATTTGCTTAGTGCAGGAGCCATCTCAGATGACGTCTAAATGTGTTTATTTTCTGAAACCTGATTATTTGCGTAAATATTTTTAAAACATGGTTATTTGCGTTTTTTTCTTCAAATTATTGTAAAAAAAAAAGTTCACACATTATAGTTAATTATATTAAATCATTTTTACAATACAAGAAAGTTAAAAGTCTAGATATACTTACTGGATATTCACATGGCAGTGAGATATGATTAACTTGGAAATACTAGTACTACCATGAAGTGTAAATATTTCAAGAAGGGTTTGATTAATGGAAGATTAGAATATGAAAAGGGACAGCCAGCTGACAAAGGCAGTGAATTTTTGGAAGTTTGAGCAGTCGTCTCCTTGTGGGCTGACTTTTCCTGCAAAACATTTGTCATCCATAATCATAATCTAATGATGTTTTCCTTTTTAACATTGTTTAATATAAAATCTTTGGAAGTTAGTTGTTGAACTTTGGTGGCCTTAGAATATTCTCACCTCCTCCAACTCTCTTTCCTCCCAAAGGCTTCAACTTTCAAGGCCTTGTGAGATTCCTATTCAAACTCCATAGGGCCCCCCGATAAATAATTTTCTCTCTCACTTGCTTAACATAGTAAGAAAGAGTAGCCAATAGGAAACAGATAGGTTTAGGGAAAAGCAAATTGTTGTCACCAAGGGTATGTTCGTTTCTTACTTTGTCTTGTTTCAAATTAACTCAAAGACAACCTAGTGTAATTTTAGAATTGATTGTGAAAACTAAGTTAAACTTTAAAAATAAGGTTAAACTAAAATTTTTAAATAAACTCAAAGTTCGTTGAAGTCACATAAAAACTTTCACAATTTTGATTAATATAAATATTATAATAGTAATTATGATCCTCACAATATAAATTAATTATAACTTTTTTTATATTAAAAACGGTGAATAACAATGTTGATATTAATATTTTTTGCTTTCATTTTGTTGGTAATGAACCGTTTTTTAAAGGATAGAGGCATATACTTACTTTGATTACATTGGAACAGTTGTCCCATACAGAACAGATATAGATCTAAGATTCCATTACAGCAACTCACATGCTTCTGCTTATAAAAAGCTGGAGAATATGTGCCTTTTTTACATTACTTAACTAATAATTCTTTTCTTTATTATTCTTTTTATTTTTGGGTCATTTTCCATACACAAGGGTAAGATGGTGTAGAAGATCTTATTGAATTTAGCCAACAAACTTTACATGAAGGAAAAAAAGACAGCATTTTCACATGAATATTCTTTTTGGATTTGTAAATTTGAACTTCACTTTTTCGAGAGATATGCTTGGTTTCTTTATGCATAATTGAGTAGTATATGTTTCTTTATTAAACTAACAACTAAGGCAATATCATAATTTTATATACTTGTTTGGTTGCTTAAGATGTTACTCATTGGATTCCATGAATGTCATGTAATATACATTTCTGTACGTACATAAAAAAGGTGAAAACTATTAGTAAGGCTTAAAGTCATTGAATTGAACCAATGTATTGGAGGTTATGTTGAAATATTAATTGGTAATGTTTAAGTATATCTAAACATGTGGGTAATTAATACATTGCTGATTTTTAAATAGCAATCAAAATTCATATATTAAATATAGTCAACAAAAAGAAAGCGAGCTTAAAAATTGTTATGATTGAGAAAATTTTGTAGGCAATAAGTTTAAAGAAATTTTGACAATATCGAAATATTTTGTCTTGAGATGTTATATCTTAAATTAGTTAACATCTCAAATTAGATGTTCAAACATTATATGAGATATCTTATCTCGATCTGTATATTTGATGCACAAAGCTTAATGGATTGAATTTCGTTATCTATTTAGAAAAGATTTATTCTGAATTCATTTTAGTAAGATTAGAATTTGATGACAATTTAGAAAATGTACTAAACATTAACGAAGTAATAAAAATCTAAGTTCGTACCCGCATGGATTGTGCAATTTTTAACAAAGTGATTCATGTGCTATTGAAAAGTTGAATTTGGGGGGTTTGCTTGAGAGTTGGTTGAATTGAAAATACTTAAAACTGTTGGTAAAATTCCAAATTGAGAAGACAATTTAGTCTTATTTGAACTCCCTAAATTTCACTGTTGATGGCTGCATTTATTTGTCCAAATTTGATTTCATAGAATTACGATGAATTAACAAGACCGTTATACAAAATACATCAATGTATACATCATTAACTTAAACTACAACTCCTTAATTTCTTAGGTCAGTTGAATAGAATATCAGGCAACCTACATTCATTAATTCATGAGTCACAACTTATAATTATTCATCCATAAATCAATTATTAATTTAAAAAGTTACTCTTGTTCAAATTAATAGAGTTAGAATCAGTAATCCCTACAAACCTAAGTTCAATTTATTGAGCTTGTCAACACACAAAAGGCATTACACAAAAGTGAATGGATACAAACTACAATATCAAATTATACAAATAATACAAAACAAGACATATGGTTCAATAGATCAATAATAGATTCATCTCTTAATACCTAATCAGAAGTAATTTATCCATTCAAAATAACATAAGTTAATATAATATGTTTGGAGAAATAATACATGAATCTCTAGGTTGATTTCGATATTCAATGGCTGAAAACCTTCACTACAACAAATAACACTTTTTAGGACAAATTTTTTACCAAGAACAATAAAAAATCGAGGGTATATGTAACGGGAGCACATTGTTCTACTTTTAAAAAAATAAACCCGTTACCTTAATTATAACAATTACCGACATAAAAATATGATCAGGGTTTGAGATTTGATTCTCAACTCTTGTAATTTTATGTTTTATTTAGAAACAAAAAAAGGTGCCTATATTTTTTACATATTTTACGTTGGAAATGTTACCTCAATTTTATGTAAAACCGATATAAAACTCTTTAATTTTTTATTCTTTTTGGAACCAAAAAGGCGCATTTATTTTTTATAGATTTTATGTCGGATATGTTACCTCAATTTTCAGTAAATCTGAGATAAATACTCTTTATATTTTTTATTCCCTCATAATCAACCTCATTCACTTTTCGAGCCCTAGCGAAAGAACTCTTCTTCTCCAACCAACGAAAAACCCTCTCACCATTATTATCCAGTATGTTATTCTTGGCCAGCAATGAACCATCTTTCTCCTACCAACACTTCATCAAATCCATCGTTTAAAATCTCATCATCTAAGTCGTAAACCTGAGTCCTAAAGCACTATCATCATTGTCAGGTTGTTGATCAATAGCATCCTCAGTTGGTTCATATGAAGCTACTTCAAGTTGTGGTTCAATTGGTTCATTTGACACTAGTTCAGGTTGTTTCTCATTTGATTCATATAAGACTACTTCATGTTTTGGCTCAATTGGATCATTTGAGACTACTTTAGGTTGTGGCTCAGTTTGTTCATTTGACATTATTTCAGGTTGTGGCTCAGTGGGTTCATTCTAAATTACTTTAAGTTGTAGAACAATTGTTTCATCTGAAACTACTTCAGGTTATGGCACAGTTGGTTCATCTAAAACTATTTCAGGTAGGGGTTCAGGTAGGGCAACTTCTAGTTCAGGTTGGGAAATAGGGTGAACAATGTATATATCAACCTTTCCATTAGTTTTGGCCCAGTTCAATGCTTCTAAAGCACCGAAGTCATTTTCTAGTGTCTCCAATGTTCCAACAAAGTCGTATCAAATTTCAAGAGCACCTATATACTTCAACTCCTTAACAACCCCCAACATCTCAAAGTAACTCCATCTATCACCATCAAACTTACAGTCTGTAACTTCTCCTTCTATGTAGTTATCACCAACTAAAAATTCCCCATGATGAATATAAACATAATATGTATCCATATCCATGTTTTCCTAACAGAAAGACACAACAACCTAATGAGCATCAAACCTAAGTTGACACCTACACCCTAATATCAACAACACATCCATATGAAATGACAACAACTGTTAATTTAGAGAAAACTTAATACCTCAATGTCTTGATTTCGTCAGCTTCAGTGACGTCGTCTTCTTCTCCAAATACATTCTCCCTCGATCGATGTGAACTGCTTCTGCGTAGTCTTCTCCTCTAACGTTTTATTTCACTGATTTGGGATTAGGGTTGACCAATCTAATTTGTGGTTCATTGTAACATTTCTACAATCCTTATGTGAGTTATGTGAGTTAATACTTAGTCAGCAAAGTTAACAGACACCTAAGCACCGTTTGTGCCACATCACATTTTTTGGAACAGAATCTGTGGTCAAGGGCAATGCTGAAGACGTTATGTAACATAAAGGACATGGTTGTAGCAAAAACAACATAAGGAACCAATATGTTACAATTAAATAACTTAAAGGACCATGGGAGTAATTTAGTGATAACACGAAATCGTACCATATATTTACTATGAAATTAACCCGTTTTTACATCGGATTGACCCGTTTAACTCCCGAATATTCCGAGATTTTATGTCTTTTTGCAGGTACCACACATCTCAAGTCAAAATAGCAGAAAACAACAAATGAACAAGTTTGCAACAAAGATCAGAAGAGAAAAGATGAATCTGCCAAAAAAACCAGAAATTGCTGCTATTACGGTCGTCACCCCCCTTGCCACGACCGTAAGACAACTCAAAACAGGTTACGCTCGTCATGTTTCTGCCACGACCGTAACACGCTACTTTATGAAATATGCCCGTAACACAGTGGCCATGACCGTAACAAGCTATATATCAGTTTATGAAATACGTGGAGAACGTGGAAAAGCTCAGCAGAAGAGTCTTTGACTCCTGATTTCACTCAACCCACGATTCATCCCACTTTCTGATTCTTTCTGAAGTTTTGAAGTGAAGCCCACGAAACTACTTCCAACTGCCAGTGCATTCCTTCTCTATAACTAGCATGGATTACAAAGAGAAAGGTACAGAGCATTATTGAGATTAACCGTGCGGAAGCTCTGCCCAATTGAAAACAATCGTCTTACCAGTTCTATTTTTCTCTGTATTTTGTTATTTCCTTTGTTTATTTCACTGTCCAAATAACAATTTCCAACATTAGGAAATTGTTATTCTAGTTTAGAATTTATTTCAAGCCTCATAATTCTTTTACATTTCCAATTCCGAACGTCCGATCTCCGATATGTGGAAGAAGGATTAGAAGTATTTGCTTTATTTTCAGGTTTCCATTACAATTTGGTTTACAGTATATTTTAATTATTTAATTCAAGTTTTATTAATTATTAAGAATGTTTGCTTTACAATTCCATTATTCTGTTTACTGTGAGTTTATTTTAATTGCAATGGCTAGCTAGATTCTTTGTGTCGGTATGGGATAGTTAAAGACAGTAGGCATTTAATCAAAACCTAAGCTAAAACCTTAATCAACTTAGACTCTGGTTATAACTTTTTGTGCTTAAAAATAAAACCTTTTTGCTACGAAAGTAAGAAAAGTAAATAGGTTAGGATCGAGACCACGAAAGTGTGAGATTTTTACCGGATAGCTAAAGTTAGGCATTTGATTTAAATACAGCGAGAGCGCTTTAAAACGAATTAGATTTAATTAAGTTTTCAAAGAGTATTTTCTAAACACTTATGGGCTAGCGAGAGCAGGCATAGGGCTTTAGACGTATAATCCGAGATAAGACAACGAAAGTGTGAGTTGAGGGTTTTTAACCTGATTATTTCTACAGAACAATTAAGTTAACCATCCTTATACGCTTAGGTTCGATTAGATCCTATTAGGTCCACTCTATTTCATACCGACCGCTTAATTATTATTCATTTAAAATCAATTAGTTTTACTTTCCTTTACCTCCCTAAAAACCAAACGTGACATCATTCGCCTTAGCTAAACTAGCATTACTTTCCTAGCACTAGAGTGATTACAAAGTCCTTGTGGATTCGACATTCTTTTATTACTACCGCGATAGACTGTGCACTTGCAGTTAAGATACCGTTAGACACATTAGGTCGATCGCACATCAAGTTTTTGGCGCCGTTGCCGGGGACTTTGATCTAGTCACTAGTGCACTCTTAAAGTAGCACTGTCTAGACTAAGGCAACTATTTATTTTTCCCTCTGTGTATGCCAAATACTCGCTCTCAAGGCGGTCCTTTGCATATACCAATAAACGATCCCGAGCGTTATCTCAGAATCAGAAGACGAATTCAAGAGCACCGTGAACTCAACAATCTTCCTCCGTCTAAACTTCCGGATATTGACGAACTACGAAGAATGGCTGAACCACCGCCTCCACCTCGTCCTCTTAAGGATTACGCAGTTCCTTCTCAAGCGGAGCCTCACAACAGTATTGTTGCTCCTGCCATTGCTCGAAACGATTTCGAGCTGAAACCTTCGCTTCTTTCCGCCGTTCAGCAGAACCAATTATCTGGATCTCCTACTGACGACCCGAATCTACATCTGTCAGTGTTTGTGCAGTACGCAGACACTGTGAAAGCGAACGGAGTAAACCCCGAGGCGATACGATTGCGCCTATTTCCTTTTTCTTTAAGAGACAGAGCTCGCGCTTGGCTCCAATCTCTTCCTTCAAACTCTATCACCACATGGGATGAGTTGAAGAAGGTCTTCTTAGCTAGATATTTCCCACCAAGCAAAACTGCTATGCTCAGAGCTAATATCAATGGTTTCAGACAAAAAGATAACGAATCTCTATTCGAAGCTTGGGAACGCTATAAGGATATGCTAAGACTCTGTCCTCATCATGGTTTAGAAGAATGGCTGATCATTCACACATTCTATAACGGTCTCTTGTACAACACAAGATTGACTATAGACGCTGCTGCTGGTGGCGCACTGATGGATAAACCATACGCCGATGCAAACCAACTTTTTGAAAGCATGGCTCAGAACCATTATCAATGGGGAAGCGAGAGAGCTAATGTAGAAAAAATCTCAAACGAAAGGTGCCATGGTCGAAGTGAATAGCCTGGATCAAGTTAACGCTAAAGTGGAAGCTCTTACCCAAAAGCTAGAGAACCTTACCATCACTCCCGCAGCTACCGTAGCTGCAGTAGCCCAAACTTGCGATTTATGTGGTCTTCAATCACATCTTGCTCCAGAATGCCCACTTCTAACCGGAGTTCCATCCGAACAAGCAAACTACGTACAGGGAAATCCTTACAGTAATACCTACAACCCAGGTTGGAAGAATCATCCGAATTTCTCATACAAAAGCAACAACGCGTTGTATGCTCCTAGACAAGCTCCTGCTGTACCACCTGGCTATCCGAAAGCTATCCCAAATCATCCTAATAACGGACCTAATACTTCCAACATTCCTAGGAAATCTAATCTGGAAATCATGATAGAACACTTCATTGCCTCTCAATCCCAGACCAATAAGGACGTTCTAAATCAGAATTTACACACCAATGAGCAAATTAAGCAATTATCTAGCAAGGTCGACGCTTTAGCTACCCACAACAAGATGCTTGAAACTCAAATTTCACAGGTAGCCCAACAACAAGCACCTATTGCTGCTTTTGCTGGAGTATTTCCTGGTCAACCACAACCTAACCCAAAAGGACACGCTAATGCTGTGATACTAAGGAGTGGAAAAGAACTTGACGGACCTGTTGATCCGAGACTAGAAAACCCAGCAATGTACCAAAAGCTAGACAAGCCAAGTGAAAACGAGAGCAAACCAAAAGAAAAGGAAAACGAGAACCAAGAGGCAGTGGAAAAAGAGAAACCTTATATGCCTCCACCACCTTATAAACCACCAATATCGTATCCTTAGAGATTAACCAATTCCAAAACGATGGGCCAATTCAAGAAATTCGTGGAACTTCTGAAACAACTAAATATCACAATATCATTTACAGAAGCCATCACCCAGATGCCCTCGTACGCTAAATTTCTTAAGGAAATCCTATCTAACAAGAAAAAGATAGAAGATAACGGAACAGTTACACTCACCGCTGAGTGTAGCGCTATTATTCAAAATAACATGCCTCCTAAGTTAAAAGACCCAGGTAGTTTCTCTATACCTTGTAACATTGGAAAGTTCGTCATAGACAAAGCTCTATGCGACTTAGGAGCAAGTATCAGTGTCATGCCCTTATCTATTTGCAAAAACCTGGAGATGGGAGAACTTAGACCCACAAAAATGTCTGTTCAATTAGCTGACCGATCAGTAAAATACCCTGTAGGTATATTGGAAAACGTTCCAGTTAGAATAGGTCAATTCTATATCCCGACCGATTTTATAACCATGGACATTACCGAAGATTCGGTTACCCCTATCATATTAGGAAGACCATTCCTAGCCACAGCTGGAGCTATAATTGACGTAAAGAAGGGAAAACTAACATTCAAAGTCGGAGAAGAAAAAGTGGAATTCATCCTTACTCAATTTTTACAAGCACCCGCCATGAATGACACATGTTATTTACTCGACGTTATAGACGAGTGCGTAAGAGAGATGGAAGCTGAACAAACCACATACTCTGAAATAATGAAAATTCAAACCCCTCTGATATTCGAAGACGACAATTGGCGAGAACCATATCAAGATGATAGTCTGAGCGAAAGTCTAGCACTTACACCTAATCATATGCCATGTCCGAAGAAACCTGGTTTAGAATTAAAAACTTTACCTAACAACCTACGATACGAATTCCTAGATACTGAACGTACTCGACCTGTTATAGTAAATTCCAGTTTAGGAACGCTCGAAACTTAGAAACTTTTAGACGTTCTAAGGAAGTACCCTACCGCATTAGGTTATAACATATCCGATTTAAAAGGAATTTGTCCTTCAATTTGTATGCACCGTATTCTGCTAGAAGAAGATTGCAAAACCTCTCGAGAACCTCAAAGAAGAATCAATCCGATCCTTAGTACTGTAGTCAGAGATGAAATCAAAAAGCTATTGGAAGCTGGAATTATATACCCAATCTCCGACAGTAAATGGGTTAGCCCAGTACATGTCGTGCCAAAGAAAGGAGGTGTCACTGTTGTTAAAAACGCACAAGGCGAATCGATAACACAAAGAGTGGTTAGTGGGCATATAGTGTGCATTGATTATAGAAAATTAAACAAAGCCACTCGGAAAGACCATTTTCCTTTACCCTTCATTGATCAAATGTTAGAATGATTAGCCAAACACTCCTATTTCTGCTATTTAGACGGTTATTCCGGATTCTTCCAAATTCCGATTCACCCTGATGATCAAGAGAAAACTACATTCACGTGTCCCTATGGAACGTTCGCGTACAGACGAATGCCTTTCGGATTGTGTAATGCCCCAGCGACCTTTCAACGATGTATGATGTCGATCTTCGCAGATTTCATTGATAATATCATGGAAGTGTTTATGGACGATTTCTCTGTGTGCGGACAAAGTTTTGAAGGATGCTTATCTAATCTAGAGAATGTTTTAGAAAGATGTGTGAAAGTAAACCTTGTGCTTAACTGGGAAAAATGTCATTTCATGGTCAGAGAAGGAATCGTACTTGGACATGTTATCTCCAATAAAGGAATTGAAGTTGATAAAGCTAAGATAGAAGTGATTAAAGAACTCCAACCACCTAAGACCGTTCGAGAAATACGAAGTTTTCTAGGACACGCCGGTTTTTATCGACGATTTATCAAAGATTTCTCGAAAATTACCAAACCACTTACCGGTCTATTAATGAAGGATGCTGAGTTCGTATTCGATGACGATTGTCTCAAAGCTTTTGAAACCCTTAAAACAACACTTATTTCCGCACCAATCATGCAACCACCCGATTGGAGGTTACCTTTCGAAATCATGTGTGATGCAAGTGATTACACCGTAGGCCCAGTTCTTGGACAAAGAAAGGACAAGAAACTTCACGCGATTTACTACGCCAGCAGAATGCTAGACTCAGCCCAGATGAACTACGCCACAACTGAGAAAGAGTTATTAGTCGTGGTCTTCGCACTTGACAAATTCCGTTCTTACCTCGTAGGAGCAAAAATCATCATTTATACGGACCACGCTGCTATCAGATATCTACTCACCAAGAAAGATGCAAAACCCAGACTCCTCAAATGAATCTTACTTTTACAAGAATTCGACTTAGAAATTAAAGATAAGAAAGGAAGCAAAAACGTCGTAGCAGACCACTTATCAAGATTAGAAGGTATAAAACCCGAACAAGTGCCAATTAACGACGATTTTCCGTATGAACATCTGATAGCACAAATGATAAGCGACCTAGCTCAATTGGATTTAAACAAACCAGAAGCTGAGGAATTCGTGGAAGCAATCAATACGACCATAGGACTGCCATGGTATGCTGACATAGTCAACTATTTAGCTGCTGGTGCGCTTCCACCGGATTTAACTTACCAACAGAAAAAGAAATTCTTCCACGATCTCAAATGTTACTATTGGGACGAACCGCTTTTATTCAAAAGAGGACCAGATGGAATTTTCCGCCGTTGTATACCCGAAGAAGAAATAAAAGATGTTATTTCTCACTGTCATTCATCTCCCTATGGCGGACATGCTAGCACTTCTAAAATCTGTGCCAAAATTCTACAAGCTGGCGTTTTCTGGCCTAATCTTTGGAAGGATGTCCACATCGCCGTTAAAAACTGTGATCGCTGCCAACGCACCGGTAATATCTCAAGACGCGATGAAATGCCTCAGAAAGGAATACTAGAAGTCGAAGTCTTTGATGTTTGGGGAATTGACTTCATGGGACCTTTCCCATCTTCTTTCAGAAACAAATTTATACTCGTAGTTGTCGATTATGTTTCAAAATGGATCGAGGCTATAACTTCTCCTACAAATGACACACGAGTAGTGATAAAGCTTTTTAAGAATACAATCTTCCCACGATTTGGTGTACCTAGACTTGTCATTAGTGACGGTGGCTCTCATTTTATTTCGAAGATATTTGACAAATTACTATCTAAATATGGAGTCAAGCACCGCGTAGCAACACCTTATCATCCGCAAACTAGCGGACAAGTTGAAGTTTCGAACAGAGAAATTAAACAAATCTTAGAGAAAACTGTCGCTATATCTAGGAAAGATTGGTCATCCAAGCTTAACGAAGCTTTATGGGCTTATAGGACAGCTTACAAGACTCCTATCGGAACTACACCCTTCAAGCTTGTGTACGGAAAATCCTGTCATCTCCCGGTAGAATTAGAGCACAAAGCTTATTGGGCAATAAAAACGCTCACTATTAACTACACTGCCGCTGGCGAGAAACGAATCCTCGACTTACATGAACTGGAAGAATTAAGATTAGACGCTTATGAAAACGCTAAAATATACAAAGAACGAACTAAAAAATGGCACGATAAGCGTTTATCCCGGAAAGAATTCAGTGTGGGAGACGTCGTACTCCTATTTAATTCTAGACTTAGACTCTTTCCTGGAAAACTTAAATCTAGATGGTCTGGTCCTTTCGAAATTACAAAAGTGTTCCCTAGCGGAGCGATAGAAATTAAGGATAGGAATAGTGCCCCGTTCATTGTAAACGGACAATGTTTAAAACAATATCATCATATTGCGAATAGGGATTACACTAATAGTCTAAAACTTGTAGAACTGCCCACTATTTCTCCCGAATGATTTTTCACTAGGCATTTCGTCAGGCTTATGACGTTAAAAACAGCGCTTCATGGGAGGCAACCCATTTATTTGTTTTTGATTGTTGTTTTATCTTTAGTTTCCGTTTTATTTCTTTTACAATTCGTTATTTTCTCTTTCAAACTTTTGTAAAACTGCTGCTGATTTCAAAACAACTTTACTTGCCATTTCGAAAAGTCTTTTCTCTTTACTTTCTCTACTCTGTTTCCCGCTTTACTTTTGCTATGGATCCTCCACAAAACTTTATGGAAACCACCTTTAGAGGAAGAAACCAAAGAAGAAGGTTTGAGGCTTTGTCTCAACGAGACATCAGTTTGACCCTGTATCATGATGAACCCACTATGGACGCTTTAGGCATATCTGATAGTGTCTTTTATATGCTTAACCAATTGGGATGGGAGAAAGCCCACCTTAAGTCTAGGTTTATCACGTACCGAGAGCTTACCCTTGAATTCTTGAGTTCCCTAGTCTATATACCTGAACACGGTGTCGGAGCCAGAAAAGGAATAATAGCCTTCAGACTTTTTGGTATTGAGTTCACCTATAACCATAGGGATTTAGCTGATCTACTAGGATTCCCTAGCAGACCCTTTGCTTTTACTACCACTCAAAGGACTTAATGGATTTTGAGTGGATTACTTTTGGGGTTCCTTAACAAAACTATCACCCTGACCGGATAGCATGGATATCAATGAGATACATAACCCCGCTATCCGCTATTTCCATAGGATTCTAGCCCACACTTTATTTGGAAAAGAACAGAATCAAACTGCTGTATCCAAGGATGAGGTGTTTTTGCTTTACTGTATGAACCAAGGACGCAAATGCCATCCGTTCTCGATGAAAACCTTTACCCGCATTAGTGAGGACCCTAATGAATCTGTCAGTGTGGGAGGATTAGTTACCATGATTGCAAATGCCCTCGGACTTCGTTACCAATTGAATAATTGTGCACCATATGGATCAATTAGGCCTATGAACATTGACTTCTGTTTCAACCACCGGATAATAGGAAATCTAGGTCATGCACCCTATGAATACCTGATAAGGAATGAAGTTGTCACTCTCTTTACCCTTTCCAACCATGCCAAAGTAAGTGTCCACAACCGAGATAACTGGCTATATGAACTGACTCCTCCTGACCATCCTTCAACACTAAAAACACCACAGTCCTATTATGTTGCTGATAACATCATGTCTGAAGAAACCGATCCTGAAACCCCTCCTGGTTACCATGATTTTACCAATATGGTCAAGCACCTTACACTACACTTGAATACAATTTTAACCACTTTGGATACCTATAAGGCCGACATTGATGGAATCAAGGATGAATTGAAGAGTATGCGTCTGGAAATCATTGGTTTGACTGACATCACTATGGAACAATTTTATAACATCACCAAGGTTTTAGAAGAATTAAAATCAAAGATTGGATGAAGTAGCAGTTTTTAGTTTTTAGCTTTAGTATTTTTCCATTTTGTTTTGTTTCTAGGTAGTTTCCTTTTCTACCAGAATATTTAGTTTCATTTTCAGTTTTGCAAAAATTTCCTTCCTGTCAAAAGAACAAGTATTCAGTTTAATATCAATTCCATTGTTTGTTTTTCCATTTCAATTTACATTCAGTTTTTCTTTACAATGCAATTCTTGTTTTTCTTTTATTCGGATGGTATGGTGTTCTGATTATTGGAGTATGTGCTGAATGGATTAATACCACGTTTACATTGGACTGTTTTTGGTATGTTTAATATGCTGTGTTTTTATAACTGTTTCATTCTGTGCAAGTGTCATACCCCAAAATTTTCCCTCCTACTTCTCATGACATTTCATACATCCATACTCAAGGATTCCTCAAGGGTTGATCAGATAAACCCTCTCCTAGACAATCAACCCAAACTAGGGTTTGGCTATTCTCAGATCCAGATGGACTTCCAGCATCTCCAATGGTCATCATGCCTCCTCATATGCTTCAAAGAATCTCCATGTCAAGTTTCAAGCCTCACAAGTCAAGTTTCCTCAGACAATTGCTCAGATGGTTGAAAATCAGTTGTATTGGACAAAAAGTCAATTGTGGTCAACATACCAAACTTCCGATTTTTGGTCAACATCCTCATTTTGAAGTTACATTCATCATTTGATCAAGGGTTGATCATGATTCATCAAGAAAACTCAAGATTTGCACAAAAGTCAAACTTTCCAAATTAGGGTTTTCCAATGAAAAGTCAACTGATCTTTGACTGCGCATAACTTCTTCATACTTTCTCAGAAATTTTTCCACCACCTCTCATTTTGAAGGAAATTCAATTCTCTACAACTTCATGTCTCACAAGAATGTTCAAAAAATGCTTCATTTGGAAGGTATGGGTCAAAAGATTACAGGTCCTTTTCAAAGTCAACAAAAAGTCAACTTTTTGTTTTGAAGATTTATTGAGCATGGAAACTTCAATTGAGATGAAACCAAAGAGGTTGTTTAGAGGACACCTAGAGCTTTCCAAAAAGTCCAAGAACACTCAAAAATGTGGAAAATTGAGCAAAATACACCTTGTACAAGTTGGGCATTTTTGAAGAAGTGCACAAAGAGAAATACTTGTCAAAATCCAAAGTTTTGCAAATGGGCCTAACTTTTCTTGGTTCAAACTTATTCCTCAGTTAATTTGGAACCTCCAAGCCCAATGCCACGAATTTTACCTTTATTTTTCTATTTAATTTGGATTTTAATCATTTAAAAACAAATTAAATTAAAAATAAAGGTAGAAAATCAAAATTAAATGCAAATTGGATTTTTCTCTCATCCTTGAGGTCCAAGCGACTCATAAAAGCTGGAAATTTCGAAATTGACTTTGATTTGGCAAGAAATTGATGAAAATTGGATCAAAAAGGAAAGATTTGGTTTCATACAAAATCAAATATTTTTACATTGATTGATTCATTATTTGCTCTTGATTTCTGACCTAAATCCATCTACTATATATACACAATGCATACACATGAAAAAAGAACGGAAAAATTGCCTCAAAGAACCCTAACCGAAGTCAAAAAAACCGTGTTCTTCAAGGTACTTACAGCCCTAGTTCCAGTTGGTTTCAGTCGATTTTGAGCATTCCATCACATTCCTTGGAGTCTTTAGAATCGATCCAGACCTTTACAAGTTACAAAACCATTCAGAATCGAGCAATCCCGATTTTGGTTTGTTCTTCTTTTTCCAAAATCGATTTTCAATTCTCATGCATATTTAACGTGTTTTGTTGTTTGTTTTGTGTTTAGTTCGAAGTTTGGAAACTTTCTGCATAGCTTGATTGTATTTTAGTGGCCTGAATCGAAATCCACCATGGAAACTTCAATTGAGATGAAACCAAAGAGGTTGTTTAGAGGACACCTAGAGCTTTCCAAAAAGTCCAAGAACACTCAAAAATTTGGAAAATTGAGCAAAATACACCTTGTACAAGTTGGGCATTTTTGAAGAAGTGCACAAAGAGAAATACTTGTAAAAATCCAAAATTTTGCAAATGGGCCTAGTTTTTCTTGGTTTAAACTTGTTCCTTATCTTATTTGGAACCTTCAAGCCCAATGCCACGAATTTTGTCTTTATTTTTCTATTTAATTTGAATTTTATTCATTTAAAAACAAATTAAATTTAAAAATAAGGTATAAAATCAAAATTAAATGCAAAATTGATTTTTCTCTCATACTTGAGATCCAAGTAACTCACACAAGCTGGCAAATTTCGAAATTTGCATAGATTTGGCAAGAATTTGATTGAAATTTGATCAAAAAAGGAAGATTTGATTTTGTAAAAAATCAAATAATTTTTGCATTGATTGATCATTATTTGTTCCTCAAATCAGCCCAAAATCCATCTACTATAAATGTACAATGCATATCACATGAACAAGAACAGAAAAATTGCTTGGAGGAACCCTAACCTAAGTCAAAAAAACCGTGCTTCACAAGCTACTTGCAGCCTTGGTTCTAGTTTGTTTCAATCGATTTTGAGTATTCTATCACGTTCCTTGGTGTCTTTAGAGTTGATCCAGACCTTTACATCATTCAAAAACATCAAGAATCACGAAATCCAATTTTGGTTTGTTCACACTTTTTCAAATTTCGAATTCTATTTATCATGCATTTTTAATGTGTTTTGTGGTTTGTTTTGTGTTTAGAACGAAGCTTGGAAACTTTCTGCATAGTTTGATTGCGTTTTCGTGACCTGAATCGAAATCCACCATGGCTAGGGTTTTCTGGTTCGAATTGGGGCTTCCTAAAACACGTTAAATTGGACAAAACTAGCACCACCATCGTGTTTAGAATGTTATTTGCAATCGATTCATGTATTCATAACTCATTTATATTGCTTGTATGAAGTTTTGGAAATTGCAGGGGCCATAGCGTCGAACGAAGCCGACGCTAACTTTTCAAAATTTCAAATGAAGAAGATGAAGATCTTCGCGCGTGTTCTAGGTTCCCAGAAATCAAGTTTGTATAAAAACGCTTCGTTTCATTTTCATGACACCAAGTGCGCGTTGGCCCAGTGGTTAAGGCATGGAAGCGTGACGTGTTGTCCAGAGGTCTCCGGTTCGAATCCTGGCAAGACCAATATATTTTTGCTCTTTTGAAACTAACATACTTTTTCTTATTTTCTTTAATATTTTCATGTTAATTTAATTTATCTTCAAATATTTTTATCATGCATCTAAAAAACTCCAAAAATATTTGTTTTTTGCATAATCATCAGAAAAATGTTTATTTAATTTTTAATATAAAAATTATTATTTTTGCATGCATATTTAATTTAATTACTAATTAATCATTTAAATGAATTTTAATTGTTTTTAAATTATCAAATCAATTCCAAAAATTACCAAATATTTATTTTATCATATTAATGTCATTACTAACACAAAATTTTTTTCCTCATTCAAAAATATTTATTTCTACTAACATTTTCTTCTTATTGCAATTCTCTCGTATTTCTGATTTTGTATCTGTTCACAGGTTATACCATTTCGGACGATTTTTCTTGCTTTTCTTTTTCAATTATGTAACTGCCTATGGGATGTAATAGTTTAATTAGGACTTTTATTTTCCGCACTCATATTATGTATCTGCCCCAAAGCCATGTAATAGCGTAGGACTTTATCTTTCCGCACTTTATATTTCCGCAATTTACTTTCCGCACCCCATAAACTGCTAGTAATTAGGCGTGTATGGCAAGATAAAATTGGGCATAGATCACTCATAATTCCAAGATAAAATACCTGAAATCAGCACACTCTTTCACACATGAAACCCTTAGGGTAATTCTCTCTCGTTGCCTTTACGAATACAAATGGTCAAGTCCCTCGAACGTAGAGGTATTCTAGCACCGTTGCCTTCAAAACAAATCATCATAGTCCCTTCGATACAAAGATCATAGACCCACGATGTCGCCTCCAAATACATGATCTGGACCCTCGATTGTTGCCTACGAAAAAATGATGATAGTCCCTTCGAATGTGCTAGGATACTCCTACAAGTTTCCTTCTATGACCATCCGATGTCCCTTCGAATGTCCCTTTTACTATCCAACGAATAGGGTTACCTACCAACTAATGGTATGGATAGCGCTATTCTAAAGGAACGTAAAATAACACGAAAACGACCAAATTCTGAGTAGGTAATAAGACTTTTAGTTGCTTGCTCTATCAAAATACTTTTCACACCTCACACTTTTGTCAAAGTTCAAACTCTTTTCAAAACGAAACATTTCCAAACACTTTGTATACATTCCTACATGAATCATTACAAAGTCACAGTGAAATGCCTTTTCAAAACATTTTTGTCAAACACACAGAAAGCACATTTTGAAAATGATCTAAGAGCAACTAAGAGCCCCTAGATAACTACGGATGGAAAGGGGTGCTAATACCTTCCCTTTTCATAACCTTCTCCCTTACTCAGAATCTAACGAAGGTCTTTTTCTGTACTTTTTACCTTCCCTTAATTGGATAAAAGAAAAGTCGGTGGCGACTCTTGATATCTGCACATTTGCGATACAAAAATCTCAAAGTCAGTTCACCGTATTACAGAACTGGCGACTCTGCCGGGGGGACACCCTAAAGAGAGAATACCTTAGGGATTTTTAGATCACTTTTATTGCTTTCTGTTTGACTTGCTTGCTTTATCTTTAAGGGTTGCTTGGGTATTATATTTGTGGGGGATCCTACACCCGGATCCGGGTTTCCTTTTAGGTAAGTAGCAATAAATCGTCGCGACCGTTAGACGTATATCGAAACGGTCAACATGATGGCTACGTTAGTGTGACACTTTGGATGTCCTGATACTCTTCATTTCCAAGTTGAGGATAGTATTTGGCTTCTGCGTGGTGTGACACCCCAAATAATTCGATTATTAAATAATTATGATTTTTAATTATTAATTTAATTGAGAATATAATTTATTAATATATTGGATTTATTGGGATTAATTATGGAATAAGGAAATGGAATTATTGGTGGTGTGATGAGTAAAGTGAGGGTGTGAGGAGTAAAAGACTCTACTCACATTATTATTTTATTTTTATTATGTTAGAGTAATAAAAGGAATAAAAGAAGGAAAAAGAGGAAAAATGAATTATTTTTGGAGGAAACACACATACGTGCATTGGAGAAGAGGAAAAGGAAGGAGGAAAACCGGAAGTGTCAGAATTCGAAGAACCCACAAGGTAAGGGGTGATTTCGATTAATTAATGCGTATTATCGATTTTGATACTCAATAGTATGGATCATAGTATGTTAGGAATCCCAGTTTAGAAATTCTAGGGTTCCGTAGAATTGTCCCTATTGTGTCGGATTGTAGGTCGGAAACCATTAGTGTGTCAGATAATAAATAGGAATGATGAAATAATGTTGTTTGATGTTATAATGGTGTAAAATGGATGTATTTTGGTGTTTCTCATGTTGCAATTCATATGGGAATGTTTGGAATTGATTTAGAATGGATAAATGCTGTCAAAATAGCAGATTTTGACTCTGCAGGTCGTGGGAATCGGTTCCCAGTGGGGAGGAACCGGGTTCCACAGTGTAAATTTTCAAAAATTGGCAAAAATGCACGTAGGAACGGTTCCCAGTGGGGTAGGAACCGGGTTCCCATACATTTTTCCAGAGGCGTGATTTTTGAACTTTGTGGGAACCGGTTCCTGCATAGGGAGGAACCGGGTTCCACTGAAATTTTTTGAAAAATTCTAAAACTTTGAAAATTCATAACTTTCAAACCGTAAGTCCGTTTTGAGCGCCGTTTTGGACGTTGTTTCTTAAATTTAATGCTCTATTTTATAAAATGAAAAGATTTCTTAAAACTTGAAATTATTTTGAAAATGAGTCGAATTCCGAAATAAGTGATTATTGGCTGACGCACATTGGTGTGTATGTAGCAGTGAACCTGTGATGATGGATGTATTAGTATTGTGAGAATGAAAGGCATGTTTATATTGCTGATGAATGTGTGGATGATCGTTGAGATATCGTGCTTTTGGTTTTGATTCAGTTATGATAATTTGGTGTATTTCATAGACTGATTTGATGTTGCATGCTGGTGTTGTGCGTGCATATGCATTTTTGGTGAAGTTAATTCCCATTGTGAGGAATTTGACTTGTATTGCCGTTAACCGATACCCGGGTGATGATGGGTGGTTAGGCTGGATTCGTGTCCGGGTGTTTATGGACGAATCGATGGTTACTGTATCCGGTTGATGATGGATCAGTGTTGGGTGACTTGGTCACGTGTTGGTACCACATGCATTGTGTCTGCATTGTAATTGCATGGAATTGTAACATGTTAGGATGTTTTTCAGTGTTGCAATTCTCTGATTGTTAATGGTTGTGCATAATGAATTGTCTGGTTGTAATTGTGTATTGGAATCTGAACTATGCTAAAATGGGTGAAATAATATGCTTGTGATATATTGTTGATTGAGAAGCTTATAATGTATTTTAATTATGAGAAATCTCACCCTTACTTTAACAATTTCAGATTAAAGTTAGCAGCTCAGGAGTTGGTGAGGATGGATCTAGAGCTTGTCATTTTAAGTCCGCGTGTCAGTGTCATGCTCTGATAGGTTGTAACACTGGGGAACGTTTAGTTGAGAACTTGTTTAGTAATCAAATGTTATTTGGATTACTTTAGGAATAATTATGGTTTGATTTTATTCTGTTTGAGTTTTGGTATTTTCCGCTGTGTAAGACATGGTCTTAACTTAATTGATTATTTTTGATAGTGATCCTCAGTGTAGCATGGCTACTGAGTTAATTGGAGTTTTATTTATTTCATAATTGTGGCATCCCTTGATTTCCGTGTTGACTCTGATTAAATCTGGTTTTAGTATTAAATTAATTAATATATATTCGGGGTATTTTAGAAGGGGTGTTACAATAGTGGTATCAGAGCATAGTCGGTCTTGTCTTGTGTCGTTATCCCTTTAGTATGCGACTAGTGTAAGATAACACTGTCGATACTTGTGTGCTGATGAGGTTGTTTTGTAATGTTACAGAACAATGGCCGGAAGAGGTAACGGAAGAAACGACGATGCTATTGCTGAAGCATTGGGAATGTTGGCTGGAGTGCTCGGAGGGAACCAGCAGGGAGCTGTTATTGGTGCTGACCGATAATTACGGGATTTTCAGAGGAATAATCCTCCATTGTTCAAGGGTGCACATGATCCCGAAGGTGCTCAAAAGTGGTTGAAGGAGATCGAGAGGATCTTCAGAGTGATTGACTGTGCTGAAGGGCTGAAGGTGAGATACGGAACTCACATGTTAGCGGAGGAAGCTGACGACTGGTGGGTTGCTACCAGAACTGAAATGGAAGAAGATGGTATTGCGTTGACTTGGGTTGTGTTCAGGAGGGATTTTCTGAGGAGGTACTTTCCTGAAGACATTCGAGGTAAGAAGGAGATTGAATTTCTGGAGCTCAAGCAAGGCAACAAGACTGTCAGTGAGTATGCTTCGAAATTTACTGAGTTGGCGAAGTATTATGCTCATTATACTAATGATGCAGATGGAGAATTTTCCAAATGTATCAAGTTTGAGAATGGTCTTCGTGATGAGAGCAAGCAGGGTATTCGGTATCAGCGTATCCGAAGATTTTCTGATCTGGTTGACTGTAGTAGGATTTTAGAGGAGGATCTTGCTAGCACTAAGTCGAATGCTCGAGGGTATGTTGATAGGAAGGGTAAGCAACAGATGGATCGTGGTAAGCCTTATGATAGGAGTAATCAGAGATCCGGTGGTTGGAAGAAGTCTGGTGGAGGAGATTCTGGTTCTTCCATTAAGTGTTACAAGTGTGGTGAGATAGGACATCGTATGGTGGACTGCAACAGTAACGATAAGAAGTGTTTCAAGTGTGGGAAACTCGGCCATGTGGCCAATGACTGCAGAGTGAGAGTGGTGACTTGTTACACTTGTGGTGAAGAGGGTCATACTCGTCCTCAGTGCACAACACCCAAGAAAGAGCAAGCTGGTGGTAAAGTGTTCGCATTGTCTGGATCAGATACTAAGCCAAATGATCGGCTGATTAAAGGTACATGTTTTATTAATGACATACCTTTGATTGCGATTATTGATACTGGAGCTACGCATTCTTTTATTGCTTTAGATTGTGCTAAGAGATTGAATTTGGAAATTTCTAATATGGATGGAAGTATGGTTATTGACACTCCTGCGTCGGGTTCAGTGACTACTTCGTACGTTTGTAGGAATTGTCCCATTGTGATTTTTGGTAGGGGTTTCGGTATGGATTTAGTGTGCCTACCGCTAGAACAACTTGATATCATCCTTGGAATGAACTGGTTGGAATTCAACCAGGTTCATATCAACTGTTTTGCGAAGACGGTTATTTTTCCTGAAGAGGTTGGTGTTGAAGACGTGACTATGTCGGTTAAACAGATGAACCTAGCTGTGAAAGATTATGCTGTGGTGTTTATGTTGTATTCTGCAATAGAAGCGGAGGGAAAAGCAAAGAGTGATGGATTGCCAGTGGTGAATGAATTTCCAGAGGTGTTTCCGGAAGACGTTAGTGAATTGCCACCTGAGAGAGAGGTAGAATTTACTATAGATTTGATTCCTGGAACTAGTCCGGTGTCGATGGCGCCTTACCGTATGTCGGCATCTGAATTAGCGGAGTTAAAGAAACAGTTGGAGGAGTTGCTTGAGAAGAATTTTATTCGTCCCAGTGTTTCGCCGTGGGGAGCACCGGTGTTGTTGGTTAAGAAGAAAGAAGGTTCAATGAGATTATGTGTTGACTACCGACAGTTGAATAAAGTTACAATGAAGAATCGGTATCCTTTGCCGAGAATTGATGATTTGATGGATCAACTAGTTGGAGCTTGCGTGTTCAGTAAGATAGATCTGAGGTCTGGATATCATCAGATCCGTGTGAATGTAATACGGTGAACTGACTTTGTAGGTTTTTGTATCGCAAATGTGCGGATAACAAGAGTCGCCACCGACTTTTCTTTTATCCAATTAAGGGAAGGTAAAAAGTACAGAAAAAGACCTTCGTTAGATTATGAGTAAGGGAGAAGGTTATGAAAAGGGAAGGTATTAGCACCCCTTTCCATCCGTAGTTATCTACGGGCTCTTAGATCACCTTAAAATTGTGCTTTCTGTGTGTTTGACAAAAAATGTTTTGAAAAGGCATTTCTCTTTGACTTTGTAATGATTCATGTAGGAATGTATACAAAGTGTTCGGAAATGTTTCGTTTTGAAAAGAGTTTTGAACTTTGAAAAGAAAGTGTGTGATGTGAAAAAAAAGTATTTGATTTGAGCAAGCAACTAAAAGTCTTATTACCTACTCAGAATTGGTCGTTTTCATGTTATTTTACGTTCCTTTAGAATAGTGCTATCCATACCATTAGTTGCTAGGTAACCCTATTCGTTGGATGTAAGCGGGACATTCGAAGGGACATCGGATGGTCATAGAAAGCAACTTGTAGGAAGTATCCTAGCACATTCGAAGGGACTATCACCATTTTTCGTAGGCGACAATCGAGGGTCAAGATCATGTATTCGGAGGCGACATCGTGGGTCTTATGATCTTTGAATCGAAGGGACTATGATGATTTGTTTTGAAGGCAACGGTGCTAGGATACCTCTACGTTCGAGGGACTTGACCATTTGAATTCGTAAGGCAACGAGAGAGAATTACCCTAAGGGGTGCATGTGTGAAAGAGTGTGTTGATTTCAGGTATCTTATCTTGAAAATTAGAGTGAGCTATGTTCAATTTTAATCTTGCCATACACGCCTAATTACTAACAGTTTATAAGATGCGGAAAGTAAATTGCGGAAATATAAAGTGCGGAAAGATAAATCCTATGCTATTACATGGCTTTGGGGCAGATACATAATTGAAAAATGCGGGAAATAAAAGTCCTAATTAAACTATTACATCCCATAGGCAATTACATAATATGAAAAGAAAGCGATAAAAATTGTCCGAAACGGGATAACCTGTGAACAGATGAAAATCGGGAAATACAAGGAAATTGCATAAGAGGAAAATGTTAGTAAAAATAATAATTTTTGAATGAGAAAACGTTTTCATGCTAGAAATAATATTAATATGCTAAAATAATTTTTTGGGATTTTTTGGAGTTAATTTAATAATTAAAAATCAATTAAAAGTGATTTAAATGCAAAAATAGAAATTAAATAAAATATGCATGCAAAAATAATAATTTTAATTTTAAAAATTAAATAAACATTTTTATGATGAGTATGCAAAAATAAATATTTTGGTATTTTTAAATGCATGATAAAATTGTGAAAGATAAATTAAATTGTATGAAAAATATTAAATGGAAAATATGAAAATAGAAAAAATTGCAAACATGTGAAAAATGCTTTGCCATGGCTGGGATTCGAACTCAGGACATTCCCTTCACAACGCGCTGCCTTTACCAACCGAACCAGCGTGCACACGTGTTTAAAAACCAGAGCGAATGGATTGTAAACGGGTGTCGTTCCCGATTGCACAAATCACGCCAACCATCGTCTTCTTCGTTTGAATTTTTGAAAGATAGCGTCGGCCTCAGTTCGACGCTATAGTCCCTGTAAATCTTAAAATCAAACACAAGCAATATAAATGACATTCAAAGGCATGGTTCGATTGGAAACATCGTTCTGAACACGATGGTGGTGGTCTTTTGGTCCAATTTTTCCGTTTTAAGGAAACCCTAATTCGAATCCGAAAACCCTAACAATGGTGATTTTCGTTCCAGGCTCTTAAAACACGATTGGGCTACCCAGATAGCTTGCAAACTTGATGCTGATCATGAACAAACAATCAAAAAGTGTTAAAAATGCATGAATAATGGAAATCGATTTTGAAAAAAATATGAACAAACCAAATTCGGATTTCGTGATTCTTGATGCTTTTGAATGATGTAAAGGTCTGGAATCACTCCAGGGGTATCAAGGAATGTGTTTGAATGCTCAAAACCAATTGAAATCCACTGGAACAAGGGTTGCAAGTACCTTGAAGGACACGATTTTTTGACTTTTGGAATAGGGTTCTTGAGGCAATTTTTTTGTTCTAATTCATGTGATATGCATTGTATATTTATAATGGATGGAAATTGAGCTGATTTGAGGAACAAATAATAGTTAATCAATGCAAAGATTATTTGATTTTGTACAAAATCAAATCTTATCTTTTTTGATCAATTTCAATCAAATTCTTGCCAAATCAATGATAATTTCGAAATTTGCCAGCCTTTATGGGTTACTTGGATCCCAAGAATGAGAGAAAAAATCAATTTGCAATTAATTTTGATTTTATACCTTATTTTTTAATTTAATTTGTATTTAAATGAATAAAATCCAAATTAAATAGAAAATAAAGTTAAAATTCGTGGCATTGGGCTTGGATGTTCCAAATTGTATAAGGAACAAGTTTGAATGAAGAAAAACTAGGCCCATTTGCAAAATTTTTGATTTTTACAAGTATCTCTCTTTGTGCACTTCTTCAAAATTGCCCAACTTGCACAAGGTGTATTTTGCTCAATTTTCCACATTTTTGAGTGTTCTTGGACTTTTTAGAAAGCTCTAAGAGTCCTATAACCAACCTCTTTGGTTTCATCTCAATTGGAGTTTCCATTCTCAATATATCTTCAAAACAAAAAATTGACTTTTTGTTGACTTTGAAAAGGACCTGTAATGTTTTGATCCATACCTTCCAAATGAAGCATTTTTTGAACATTCTTGTGAGACATGAAGTTGTAGAGAATTGAATTTCCTTCAAAAAAGAGGTGGTGGAAAAATTTCTGAGAAAGTATGAAGAAGTTATACTCAATCAAAGTTCAGTTGACTTTTCATTGAGAAACCCTAATTTGGAAATTTTGACTTTTGAGCAAATCTTAAGTTTTCTTGATGAATCATGATCAACCCTTGATCAAATGATGAATGTAACTTCAAAATGAGGATGTTGACCAAAAATCATGAAGTTTGACTGTATGTTGACCACAGTTGACTTTTTGTCCAATACAACTGATTTTCAACCATCTGAGCAATTGTCTGAGGAAACTTGACTTGTGAGGCTTAAAACTTGACATGGAGAATATTTGAAGCATATGAGGAGGCATGATGAACATTGGAGATGTTGGAAGTCCATCTGGATATGAGAATTGCCAAACCCTAGTTTGGGTTGATTGTCTAGGAGAGGGTTTGTCTGATCAACCCTTGAGGAATCCTTGAGCATGAATGTATGAGATGTCTTGAGAAGTAGGAGGGCAAATTTTGGGGTATGACAGCTGCCCCTGTTCAATCTTCTTGTACTGGAAGAGTTAGATTGGTGTGCTCGCCTTTCGTGACTTGGAGGTAGAAGATGATTGAACACTCGAGTACACCTGAAAATTTGCACTCGCTGTTGGCTGATGACGCGGGAATGGGCTTACAGATGCCATTTGGAGATGACGTTGGGGAATGATTCGTACTCTAGACTCGAGATTGTGGTCTGGATAGGAGAACCGACGGAGATGGGCTTAAGATGCCATCTGGAAAGATCGATGCTGGGGGGCGAGCCGTACGCTAGGCTCTGTAGACACTCTGGAGGTGGAAGGAGCATGGAGATGGGCTTAAGATGCCACCCGGAGGGAGTCGTACGTTAGAATTTGTGCTCACCTTGGAATGAAGTTATTGGTTTGTATTGGTTTTTTAACCAAATATGCAGCATTCTGAAGGTGGAGAAATGTTGATGAGTAGTCGGAGATGGGCTTAAGATGCCATCCAAGGCAACTGAGTCGTACGCTAGACTCTGTGGTTGCTGTTGATAATAAGAAGGAGTCAGAATAGATCTTCGTACTGATTACTCTGAGGGGATAGTAGTTGGCAAAATATGGACAGCTTCCTTGTTGTGCTTTGGGTATTGGTCCAATGCCTGTTATCGGAGGATAACTTGTGATCGTTCAGATAGTTTTCCCGTCTGGCTTCGGGTATTAATCCTGGATCTGTTGTCGGAGGACAACAAGGGCGGTCGTTCAGATAGTTTTCCTGTCTGGCTTCGGGCATTAATCCTGGACCAGTTGTCGGAGGACAACTAGGGCGGTCGTTCAGATAGTTTTCCCGTCTGGCTTCGGGCATTAATCTTGGACCAGTTGTCGGAGGACAACTAGGGTGGTCTTTCAGATAGTTTTCCCGTTTGGCTTCGGGCATTAATCCTGGACCTGTTTGTTTCAGAAGTGATTTTCACCTGTTTTGGAAGAAAAAACAAGAGAAACTTTGACAAAATATCGTTAGTCTTAGGCAAAGTATGATGCATGATGATGCGTATGAATGACATATGCATAAATTATGACGTTTATAAGTAATGCATGAATGATAGATGTTGTGGTATTTCAAAACATATCCATCTTGAAGAAGAGGTGGATGCTCTGCTTGAGGATCTCTGACTCCTGTTCGGGGATGAAACGGATGGAAATCCTGAGAAGAAAGGTAACCTCGATTCCTCTGATGCACTATCTGACCAAGTCTTGAGCCTAGATATTGTTGAGGATGGTAGAGATTGAGAGACGCACTGTTGAGGATCTTGCACATAGACCCTATTGGGGAAGAGTTAGGAGGTACTCTACTAGGGATCTTGTGCATAAATCCTGCTGGAGAATACCCAGTAGTTGCTGGGAGACCGGATTAGAAGGACCTGGAGCCCGTTGAAATCTCTGGTTGGGGAAAAGAAGATGTAGGTTTCCTCCGATGCACTATCTGACCAAGTTTCAGGTCTGGATACTGATGCTGGGGAAAAGGGAAGTCGTTGAGAGATATTTTGCTGGGGATACCTCGGCCAGGGGATGAAATGTTACTGCTTGGAAACCGGCGTGACATGGTTTAGTTGAGTGAATCCACTGCTCAGGGGCTAACATATACTCCGCTGGGGAAGGTTTGTAGCGGGCGACACCTTTGTGGGGATTGTACCCTGCAGGGGAAAATATTGGTGACTTTCGTCGTCATCTCAATTCCTAGAGCCTGTAGTAATTACATTCGTATGTTCGCTTTTCGCATGTTTGTGAATAAATTCTTATTGTCAGATGCATATAATCATTCAAAGCAAACGTTGGACTTTATGCAAACAACAACAGCGAAAATTGTAAAAGAACTTGTATTAATTTGAAATGTGGCGTATGGCCAAGTAGTTTGTACACAAGAAAGGTAAAAAGCTATGCGGAAACAATCTCGTTAAGTTCCAACTATGCTAGTACTCATATATTTCAACTATCTCATCTCCTTGATGTCAGTAGAAAGTGAGTGAATTGATCTTCGCCATTTGAATCTTGAATGCTGATAGTGGTCTGTAGATAGGTGATCTAGATGAGACATAGTCGTACGCTTAAATCCCTAACTTTTTCCTAGACCGCCCTTTCGGGTTTTCTCTGGGATACCCTTTTGCCCAAGCCGCCTTTTCGGTTTCGACTTGGGTGTACATGTTTTGTATATATCCTTAACTTTTGTCCGAACCCTTTTGGTTCGCCAGATGCCTTATTTTGCCTAGGCCACCGACCTAGCGGGTCTCTTTTATCGTAGTACTTTTGACTATGTCTGCGTTCAGTGGTGTGGGAAGTCTTCACCATCCATGGTGCTAAGTATCATAGCTCCACCGAAAAATCATCTTGACTACAAATGGTCCCTCATAGGTGGGAGTCCATTTGCCCACAGGATCACCTTGTGGAAGAATGATGCGCTTGACTACTAGATCACCAACTTGGTAGACTTGGTGCTTGACTTTCTTGTTAAATGCTCGATCATTCGTTTGGATAGATCATCCATGGCGGATGGATGCAAGTCGTTTCTCATCAATCAAGTTAATCGATCAAAGTCTGGATCCATCGTCTCGCCTAACTCGCATCCCGGAGGACTACGGTTGAGGGTATCGAACCTCGATTGGTAGGACTGCTTCCATACCGTACACAAGAGAGAGGGTTGCCCATGGATGTTCGTCTTGTGGTCACGATAACCATGAAGAGCGAATGGTAACATCTCATGCCAATCTTTGTAAGTCGTCATCTTGTATAATCTTCTTAATATTCTTGTTGGCGGCTTCCACTGCGCCATTCATCTTAGGCCGATATGGAGAAGAATTGTGATGCTTGATCTTGAACTGCGTGCAGAGTTCGGCGATCATCCTGTTGTTGAGATTAGAACCATTATCTGTGATAATCCTTTCGGGAGTGCCATATCGACAGATAAGATTATGCTTGATGAATCGAGCCACAACACTCTTGGTAACTGATGCGAACGAGGCTGCTTCTACCAAGGGTGAAATAATCAATTGCCACAAGGATGAAATGATGTCCATTGGAAGCTGTGGGCTTGATTTCTCCGATCATGTCAATGCCCCACATTGCAAAAGGCCAAGGAGCTGTTAGAACATTCAGAGGTGCTGGGGGTACGTGCACTTTGTCTGCATAAATCCGGCACTTGTGACAAGATCGAGCGTAGCGGTGGCAATCAGCTTCCATGGTGGACCAATTGTAACCCGTTCTCAAAATCTTCTTAGCCATCGTATGACCACTGGAGTGGGTACCAAATGCGCCTTCGTGTAACTCTTCCATAATATGTTCCGCTGCTTTCCGGTCTACACAGCGGAGTAAGCACAAGTCGTGGTTGCGCTTGTATAAGATGCTGTTGCTGAGGAAGAACTTGGATGCAAACCTTCTCAAAAACTTCTTGTCGTTGACAGATGCCCCTGCGGGATATTCCTGAGTCTCAAGATACCTCTTCACGTCATAGTACCAAGGTTTCTCTTTTGTATCAAGCTCATAACAATATGCTGGTTCGTCAAACTTCTCAATGATGATCTGGGGAGCCTCGTTGTCCCATCTGACCTTGAACATAGATGACATAGTAGCTAATGCGTCTGCCAACTGATTCTCTTCTCGCGGAATATGATTGAAAGTGATCTCTTCAAAGTAGGGGATCAAACTCAGGACATGCTCTCGATACAGAATGAGATTCGGATGCTTCGTATCACCATTATGTCGACTGATTACTAAAGCTGAGTCTCCATACACTTGTAATAATTTGATTCTTAAGTCAATAGCAGCTTTAATACCCATGATGCACGCTTCGTATTCGGCCATGTTGTTGGTGCAATTGAAGCATAATCTGGCGGTGAAAGGCGTATGTCCGCCTGCAAGGGATGTAATGATGGCACCAACGTCATTGCCAAGTGCGTTTGAGGCTCCATCAAAGACCATAGTCCATCGGGATCCTTGCTCAGGTCCTTCGTCTGGGCCTGGTTCTTCACAATCAGTGACTAGTAAAACATCTTCATCTGGAAATTCGAACTGCATAGGATAGTCATCCGGCTTGATGAGCCAAATGATCGGCTACTACACTTCCTTTGATCGCTTTAGAAGTGTCTTGGATGTCGTATTCGGTCAAGACCATTTTCCATCTTGCTATTCTTCCGGAGAGAGTGGTTTCTCAAATATGTATTTTATCGGATCCATCTTGGATCAACAAGGTAGTGTGCGAACATATCTGTCTTAGTCGTGAGCAGCCAAGCCAAATCGTTGCAAGTTTTCTCAGTGTGAGTATCTTGTTTCACATCGGTAAAATTTTGCTAAGGTAGTATATTGCATGCTCTTTTCGACCAGACTCGTCATGTTGCCCCAACACACACCCATTGAGTTCTCTAACACTCAAGTACATGATAAGAGGTCTTCCTTGACGGCATCGGATAGGAGGATTGTAGGTACTCCTTGATTTTGTCAAAAGCGATCCGGCAATCGTCGTTCCATTCCACTACTTGATCTTTCTTAAGTAACTTGAAGATTGGCTCATAGTAGCGATTAGATGTGCAATGAATCGCAATGTAGTTTAAGCGTCCCAAGAAACCTCGACTTCCTTCCGGTGCGGGGCGGCATTTCTTGAATAGCTTTAACCTTGGCGGGATCAACTTCAATACCTTTACCACGACAACAAACCCTAGGAGTTTACGGATCGACTCAAAGTGCACTTGTTAGGATTAAGTCTCAATCTGCTTCTTCAACCTATCAAACAGTTTACGCAAATGATCAAGATGTTCTTCTTGACCGTGATCGAGCTATCATGTCGCCGACGAGACCTCTATCTCGTGATGAATCATGTCACCATAGCGATAAGTGGCGCCGCGTTCTTTAGCCCAGCGGCAACCTTGTAGCGAAAGTGCCCCACCGTAACGAAGTAGTTTTCTCCATGTCTTGAGCCATTTTGATCCGATTGTAGGAGAAACCATCCATGAAGGAGAAAACCTTATCTGGCGGTGTTGTCAACGAACATCAATATGAGGGAGTGGAAAATCGTCTTTCGGACTTGCTTTGTTCAGATCTCTGTAATCCACACACATTCGTACCTTGCCATCCTTCTTGGGCACAGGCACCACATTTGCAACCCACCGTGGATAGGAAGTAACAGCTAAGAAACCGGCGTTGAACTGCTTCATAACTTCGGCTTTGATTTTCTCTGACATCTCGGGACGCATCACGCGAACCTTTGTTTCAGGAGAAAACCTTCTTTTGTCGGCAATCGATGTACCACAATATCAATGTCTAAACCCGGCATGTCTTCGTATGACCAAGCAAAAACCTCAATATAGTCTCGTAGCATCAATCTCTCTTTAACACTGTTCTCAAGACCCTCTCCTATCTTGATCTCTTTTCTGTCTTCATCAGTACCCAAATTCACAACCTCAACTTGCTCTTCGTGTGGCTGTATAACTCGCTTCTTCTTGTCAGATCGACAAGTTCTCCTGGCACTTCACAATCTTCCTCACCTTCGTCTTCGGCTTAGTAGATCGGATTATTGAAGTCATATTTAGCAATAGCATAGCTATTATCAACAAGATTCGGAGTGATTCTGCAGTGTATCACGTGGGTGTGTGTAAGAAACACATAGCTTTTTGAAGGGGTGATAAAGTAAAAGAAAGAAAACAACAATTGAATGCAAAAGTCCGACGATTTTATTGAATGAAAATATGCAAATGATGAGATAACCCTCACAACGAGCCATGATGCCCGGGCAAGGCACTAGGCTTTAGAGTTCATTGTTCAAAACATAGAAAATACGAACAAAAAACAAAAACAAAGGCAATTACTCCGCCTAAAGGAGATTGGTATGCGTCTTCCAATTCCATTGAGTCCGTTGTCGGAGTTGGGAAGATCCACTTGATGTCGAGCGTGTGTCGTCTTCTATAGCATGAATTCCACCCTGGCTGATGCGGAAAGGAAGTTGGCCGGCACGTTCGCGGCGTATCATCTTTTGTCCTCTGATGGTGAAGCCTAAACTAGTCTTGTCAGATTTGAAAGGAAGACCAGGGAGCTGACCCCAAATAGTACTACCTCCTTTTTCAACGGCAGCTTGAGCATCTTTCAGCGAGACCATCCTAGGCGAAACTTGCGTAATTTCAGGAGTGACGGGAGAGTCCACAGGCATGACTCTGGGGATTGTTTCAAAAGCTTGACAGGGAGTCTCGAAGAATTCACCCTCCATCTCGAGATATCGGAATGACTGTAGATGACTGACCATATATTCTTCTTCACCACATACTGTAACAACCTTCCCTTTCACCGGATACTTGACGATGGGGTAGAGGTAACCGCCCATGTATCCAAGGGCGTCCAAGTAGGCAAGAGTAAGCTGGACGGATGTCCATGACAAAGAAAGTGGAGTCAAAAGTCTGGGAACCGACTTTAACTGGAAGAATGAGCTCTCCAAGCACTGTTCGCTTAGAACCATCAAAAGCTCTCACAATTATGTCACTGGGTTTCAGAACCAATCCTTCAACATCAAGTCGATCAAAAGCAGTCTTTGGTAGGATATTCAGAGAAGAACCGGTATCCACCAAAACATGAGATAATGTAATGCCCTTGCATTCCACAGAGATGTGCAAGGCTTTGTTGTGTTTCCTTCCGGCAGGAGTCAAATCAGCATCAGAGAAACCTAGGCCGTTGTTGGCAGCCAGGCTAGCAATACAAACTTCAAATTGATCAGTTGTAGTGTCTTGCGGTACGTGAGCATTCTTCAGAAACTTTACCAAGGCATTAGCATGAGCCTCAAAGCACAAGAGCAGAGCAAGCATGGAGATCTTGGACGGAGTCTGTCCCAACTGTTCCACAATATTATAGTCACTCTTCTTGATAATCTTCAGAATTTCCTCCATTTCTTGTTTGGAGGTGTCTTCAGCAACTTCCTTTGGTACTTCAGTTGAAAGGATGAGTCACCGGTTCTTTCCCTCTAGCTTGGGAATGGGTTGAATAAATGCGGCGGTGAGTCACAGTGTCTTTTGGAGGAGAGATATCTGGAGAGAAAACCGTTCCGGTTCTGGTCACCTTACTTGATCCGGTGATGTTGTCAATGGTAGCTTCAACTGTAAGATCCTCGATAGTCAGAGGGTCTTGCTTGACGCCATGATAATAAACATCACCCATAATTCAAGGAATAGCTTTGTCGGAGGAATATGGGCCGTGGGAGAAGTGATAATGAGAGGTGCCACTCTAGGCACGGATCGTGAGAGAAATCCTTATTGTGTTGACATCGGCATAGTCTTAAAATCGTCACCCCATCCGTGCCTTAACATCTTCAATAGGAATCTTATAGCTCTCGGGGCACTTCACCATGTAATCATACTTTCCACTTGGCTGCCCCAAGGTATCCCATGCAGAAGGTACAGTTTCATTCACATCTTCGATCTTCAGTTTCTTAGACATGTCTTCACACAGACTCTCCACGGTTTCGGGAATAATATTTCACGGTTATCCATCATGCCTGAACACGTCTTCTCAACCAAGCACAACCATCAGTGCGAGATGGGCACTGACAATTCTGGGCATCCGGGTTGACACCTTGCAGCAAGTTCTTCTTAAGTCATCGGAGGAATGGTCAGTCATCTATGTTGAAAACGTAAGTATCGTCACATTGGAACTTTTGTCATGGTTAGGCATAGGCGCGTTGATCACATTGGTCTCAACGGAGGGTCAAACTCAATGCTTAGCTTCAATCATATCACAATTTTGTTCTTGAGCCCAACAATCATCAGTGTTGTGCCTGGGCTGTTGGAGTGGTAAGCACACTTAGCATTAGGATTGTATCTCGGAGAGGGTATTGACACTACGAGGAGGATCCTTCAAACTAATCATCTGCTTTCAACATGTGTTGCAAGGCTTGCGATAATGGCATGTTGATCTTAAATGCTGTCTTCGTGGCGCTAAGCTCTGGCGTTGTCTCACGAGGTTGTGCTGTGGGTTGGAATCCAACCCCCAGTTGAGCACGGTCGGTCTTGGCTCGGCTTTTGACCATACACGGCATTGGCTTCTTTACCACCAAAAGATCTCTTCGCGGCATTTGAAGATGACTCTACATGAATCTTCCACTCTTGATACCGACCTCAATCGCTCTCTGTCAATATCAACTCGGTGAATCCAAGAGTTTCCAATCATGATTGAAGAATGGGCTGTCGGTGTTCCCATAAACATATCAACCAACTCCCTATTGGACAAGGGTGGTTGAACTACTGCTAGATCTCTCCACTTCGAGCATACTCCTTGAACTTCTCATCACGACCCATAGACATGCTCTGTAATTACATGCAGTGGGCGTCAATTCACATTATACTCATCATGCAGAAAGCATCGCTAAGTCACCCCAAGTCGGATACGATCATTCTCTGGGATAATACCACTCCAATGAGTTCGGACAAACTCTCTTGAAAATAATGCATCCACACTTTACATCATCGATGTGGGTTGATCTTGAACATAGGACTTCAAATGCTTGGACAAGACATGCCATCATACTTGGAAAAAGTTGGAACTTTGAATTTGGGAGGAATCACCACACCAGGAACGAGGCTCAGGTCATCAAAATTCAGCCTGACATCTTCAGGTTTTCCACAGCATTCAGACGGTCTTCAAGTTGCTTGTACTTGTCATCTTCATTAGAGTACTGGTCATGATCATACTGATCCTCTCTCTCTTTCTCAGACTCACGTTGGCTGCCTTCGCCATCACCCTTGACACTCCCCTCATTCTTGACACTTCCTTCTGAGAGCTCTATCCGGCTGACCACTTTAGGACCACCTTTGTAGCGTCTGCCCATGTTGAGAACACCAACAACCTTTTTCTTTCTGTTGATGAGCTTCTTCGGATCTTCTTGGCCTTGGACCAAGCTAGCGAACATCTGAGGCCCAGGCATTCGAGCACAGATCTTTGATAGACTGTTCAAGAGCCATTTCTGCTAAAATAAATAGCGAGAGAATGAGAAAACCAATCTTCAATGTACCTGTTATGCAATGTTATGCTATGATGTGCGATGTTTATGCAGATGCAATGCAATGTTTTCAAGGACCTTAGAGATTTAAATTTGTTAAACAAGCACGAACAAACATTTATTACTTCTCTTTTTATTATTCTTTTCCTTTTTAAGTACAAAAGATAGTTCAAAACAATAAAAGAAAACATATAAATCTTAAAGCTCTAAGTCTCCCATGGGCGCTTCCTCTTGATGCCGAGGTAGGCGTTGATGTTTCGCTCCTCGTCAAGTAGCTTTGTCAACTCTAGCACTTTCTTCTCGCTTGCATAGCACTGAGCTTCAAAGGTATCCCTTTCTTCTTTAAGCTGAATCCAGGATCTCTTCAAGTCTTCAAGATCAGTAGGCATGTCAGGATGGAGAACAATATAGGGTACGTCACCTATAGCAACAGGTTCCATAATTACGGTAACACAGGCGTGAATGGCATCATGAGGTTTTGAGCTCGAGCTCGCACCCATTTGAGGTAAGGTTCCCAAGGAATGGAGTTACGGTGCCCCAAAGTCTTGGTATCGATCTTCTTTACCATGCCCAAGCGTGTATGAACCTTCGTCGGTAATTAGGATCGTGGTTGTAGTCAACACAATATCTTGGAGAAGCATATCATGAGGTCCATCTCTTGAGCAAAACCAAACCGACGTATAGCTAAAGAAGGGTTGTAAGTAATACCTCCCCTTATACCAAGTAGTGGTACATTAGAAATTCTCCACACTCAATGAAGGTGAAGTCCTTTTGAGAAAAAGACTCCAACGGATGTCTGAATGAGAGAGTGACATTAGTCTTTGAGACCACTTCAACCTTTGTTCGTTCTTCAATACTGATGGAGGAAGGTGCGAAATAAACCACCTGGAAAGTAACGGTATACAACACATGAGAGTTCCTTGTCTCTTAGTAGTACGGGTGTGGAGAGAATGCAAGATGTCTCCAAGTAAGGTAGGCACAGGATTGCGGGTAAGGAACAACTTGATGGCATTGACATCTATGAATTGATCCGAGTTAGGGAATAGAACCAAACCATAGATTAGCAAGGCCATAATGTCTTCGAATGCATAGAAACTCATAACCTTGAGGAATTCTCGGGCTTTCTTAATCAGGAACTTAGCAAGTAAACCCTTAACTCCGCTTCTAGTTTCTCAATTGGCTTCAATGCCTGAGCGCTTTAGGTGTAATGCTGATGCAATGTCTTCATACTTAGGAACCTTTTCTAAACCGGTGAATGGCATTTGGTCAAGAATAGGTACCCCAAGCAGCTTAGAGAACTCTTCCAAGGTAGGAACCAACTGATAATCTGGGAATGTAAAGCAATGGTGTTTCGGATCGAAGAACTGGAATAGGACATGCATCATATCTTCTTCAAAACCGGAGATAACCAAGTCAAGTAGATAACCATGTCTTTTGATGAACTGAGCATGGTGGAATTTCAAACCAATTCTTTGGTGAGAAGGTATACCCATGAAGTTGATTCGGATAGTCTTTCTAGAAGCCATAATCCCTACAAAGCAGAGCAAAGATAAATCCCTAGGTCCTTGAAATAGTTAGAAATGATATGCAATGCAATGATGTCATGTTTAGCACACACAACAATTCACACAATGAGCCTAGGTTTAAGGCTTGCATGAGGTATAGGTGATTACCCACCAAAAGTTTGAGTTGGTTCATCTGTCCTATAATGGTAACGGGTTCTAGGAATCTCATATCATTGATCTTTCTCGTAGGCGTTTATTTCAATACGACTACCAAGTGGTCGACCGAAAATATCCCAAAGTCGATCTCAATGGCGTAGCATCGGTATCAACCTTAGTCGCACCAAAGCCGCCATCTCACTTCCTTCTAATGGCCAAGATGGGTCAATTAAGGTTCTAAAAGTTTAGTTAGTGCTTGATGACACCACGAAGCCAAATACTATCCTCGACTTGGAAATGAAGAGTATCGGGACATCCAAAGTGTCACACTAACGTAGCCATCATGTTGACCGTTTTGATATCGTCTAGCAGTTGCGACGATTTATTGCTATTTACCTAAAAGGAAACCGGATCGGGTATAGGATCCCCACAAATATAGTACCCAAGCAACCCTTAAAGATAAAGCAAGCAAGTCAAGCGAAGCGATAAAGGTGATTTAGAAATCCTTAGGAATTCTCTCTTTAAGGTGTCTCCCATAGAGTCGCTGATTACATGTCTGTGAACCCGACTTTGTAGGTTTTGTATCGCAAATGCGGATAGCAAGAGTCGCCACGAATTTTCTTTTATCCAATTAAGGAAGGTAAAAATGCAGAAAAATACCTTCGTTAGATTACGAGTAAGGAGAAGGTTATGAAAAGGAAGGTATTAGCACCCTTTCCATCCGTAGTTATCTACGGGCTCTTAGTTGCTCTTAGATCACCTTAAAATTGTGCTTTCTGTGTGTTTGACAAAAAATGTTTTGAAAAGGCATTTCGCTTTGACTTTGTAATGATTCATGTAGGAATGTATACAAAGTGTTCGGAAATGTTTCGTTTTGAAAAGAGTTTTGAACTTTGAAAAGAAAGTGTGTGATGTGAAAAAAAAAGTATTTGATTTGAGCAAGCAACTAAAAGTCTTATTACCTACTCAGAATTGGTCGTTTTCGTGTTATTTTACGTTCCTTTAGAATAGTGCTATCCATACCATTAATTGGTAGGTAACCCTATTCATTGGATGTAAGCGGGACATTCGAAGGGACATCGGATGGTCATAGAAAGCAACTTGTAGGAAGTATCCTAGCACATTCGAAGGGACTATCATCATTTTCGTGGCGACAATCGGGGTCAAGATCATGTATTCGGAGGCGACATCGTGGATCTTATGATCTTTGTATCGAAGGGACTATGATGATTTGTTTTGAAGGCAACGGTGCTAGGATACCTCTACGTTCGAGGGACTTGACCATTTGAATTCGTAAGGCAACGAGAGAGAATTACCCTAAGGGGTGCATGTGTGAAAGAGTGTGTTGATTTTAGGTATCTTATCTTGAAAATTAGAGTGAGCTATGTTCAATTTTAATCTTGCCATACGCCTAATTACTAACGATTTATAAGATGCGGAAAGTAAATTGCGGAAATATAAAGTGCGGAAAGATAAATCCTCGCTATTACATGGCTTTGGGACGAGATACATAATTGAAAATGCGGAAATAAAAGTCCTAATTAAACTATTACATCCCATAGGCAATTACATAATATGAAAAGATAAAATTGTCCGAAGCAGGATAACACGTGAGCAGATGAAAATAAAAATACGAGGAAATTGCATAAGAGGAAAATGTTAGTAAAAATAATAATTTTTGAATGAGAAAAAGTTCTCATGCTAGAAATAATATTAATATGCTAAAATAATTTTTTGGAGTTAATTTAATAATTAAAAATCAATTAAAAGTGATTTAAATGCAAAAATAGAAATTAAATAAAATATGCATGCAAAAATAATAATTTTAATTTTAAAAATTAAATAAACATTTTTATGATGAGTATGCAAAAAATAAATATTTTTGGTATTTTTTAAATGCATGATAAAAATTGTGAAAGATAAATTAAATTGTATGAAAAATATTAAATGGAAAATATGAAAATAGAAAAAATTGCAAACATGTGAAAAATGCTTTGCCATGGCTGGGATTCGAACTCAGGACATTCCCTTCACAACGCGCTGCCTTTACCAACCGAACCAGCGTGCACACGTGTTTAAAAACCGGCGAATGGATTGTAAACGGGTGTCGTTCCCTGATTGCACAAATCACGCGCCAACCATCGTCTTCTTCGTTTTGAATTTTTGAAAAGATAGCGTCGGCCTCAGTTCGACGCTATAGTCCCTGCAAATCTTAAAATCAAACACAAGCAATATAAATGACATTTAAAGGCATGGTTCGATTGGAAACATCGTTCTGAACACGATGGTGGTGGTCTTTTGGTCCAATTTTTCCGTTTAAAGAAACCTAATTGAAACAAAAACCCTAACAATGGTGATTTTCGTTCGAGCTATTAAAACACGATTGGCTACCCAGATAGCTTGCAAACTTGATGCTGATCATGAACAAATAATCAAAAAGTGTTAAAAATGCATGAATAATGGAAATCGATTTTGAAAAAAATATGAACAAACCAAATTCGGATTTCGTGATTCTTGATGCTTTTGAATGATGTAAAGGTCTGGAATCACTCCAGGGGTATCAAGGAATGTGTTTGAATGCTCAAAACCAATTGAAATCCACTGGAACTAGGGTTGCAAGTACCTTGCAAGTACCTGGAATAGGGTTCTTGAGGCAAGTTTTTGGTTCTAATTCATGTGATATGCATTGTATATTTATAATGGATGGAAATTGAGCTGATTTGAGGAACAAATAATAGTTAATCAATGCAAAGATTATTTGATTTTGTACAAAATCAAATCTTATCTTTTTTGATCAATTTCAATCAAATTCTTGCCAAATCAATGATAATTTCGAAATTTGCCAGCCTTTATGGGTTACTTGGATCCCAAGAATGAGAGAAAAAATCAATTTGCAATTAATTTTGATTTTATACCTTATTTTTTAATTTAATTTGTATTTAAATGAATAAAATCCAAATTAAATAGAAAATAAAGTTAAAATTCGTGGCATTGGGCTTGGATGTTCCAAATTGTATAAGGAACAAGTTTGAATGAAGAAAAACTAGGCCCATTTGCAAAATTTTTGATTTTTACAAGTATCTCTCTTTGTGCACTTCTTCAAAATTGCCCAACTTGCACAAGGTGTATTTTGCTCAATTTTCCACATTTTTGAGTGTTCTTGGACTTTTTAGAAAGCTCTAAGAGTCCTCTAACCAACCTATTTGGTTTCATCTCAATTGGAGTTTCCATGCTCAATATATCTTCAAAACAAAAAGTTGACTTTTTGTTGACTTTGAAAAGGACCTGTAATGTTTTGATCCATACCTTCCAAATGAAGCATTTTTTGAACATTCTTGTGAGACATGAAGTTGTAGAGAATTGAATTTCCTTCAAAAAAGAGGTGGTGGAAAAATTTCTGAGAAAGTATGAAGAAGTTATGCTCAGTCAAAGTTCAGTTGAATTTTCACTAAGAAACCCTAATTTGGAAATTTTGACTTTTGAGCAAATCTTAAGTTTTCTTGATGAATCATGATCAACCCTTGATCAAATTATGAATGTAACTTCAAAATGAGGATGTTGACCAAAAATCATGAAGTTTGATATATGTTGACCACAGTTGACTTTTGTCCATCTGTTGATTTTCAACCATCTGAGCAATTGTTTGAGGAAACTTGACTTGTGAGGCTTAAAACTTGACATGGAGAATCTTTGAAGCATATGAGGAGGCATGATGAACATTGGAGATGTTGGAAGTCCATCTGGATATGAGAATTGCCAAACCCTAGTTTGGGTTGATTGTCTAGGAGAGGGTTTGTCTGATCAACCCTTGAGGAATCCTTGAGCATGAATGTATGAGATGTCTTGAGAAGTAGGAGGGAAAATTTTGGGGTATGACAGTGAAGACGGAGGATATTCAGAAAACTGCTTTTAGAACGAGGTATGGGCATTATGAATATTCTGTTATGCCGTTTGGAGTTACTAATGCACCTGGTGTTTTCATGGAGTGTATGAACAGGATATTTCATCCGTATCTTGACAAGTTTGTGGTAGTATTCATTGATGATATTTTAATTTATTCGGAAAGTGATGAAGAGCATGCAGAGCATCTCAGAGTTATGTTGGGATTATTGAAAGAGAAGAAGCTTTATGCGAAGTTGTCCAAATGTGAATTCTGGTTAAGTGAAGTGAGCTTTCTTGGTCATGTGATTTCCAAGAATGGAATTGCTGTTGATCCTACGAAGGTAGAAGCGGTATCTCGATGGAAGCGAAGAATGCTACGAGATCCGTAGTTTCTGGGTCTTCTGAGTTACTACGGAAGTTTATAGAAGGATTTTCCAAACTAGCGTTGCCATTGACTAAGTTGACGGGAAGGGTCAAGTGTTTGTTGGGATCTTGAATGTGAAAAGGGTTTCAAAAGTGAAGAGGAGGTTGACTAGTGCTCGATCTTGATTTTTCGAATCCGTGAAGTCCTTTGTTGTGTATTGTGATCGTCACGATGGGATTAGGTGGTGTGTTGATGCAAGATAAGCGAGGTTGTGGCTTATGCTTGAGACAATTGAAAATTCATGAAAGGAATTATCCGACTCATGATTTAGAATTGCGGTATTGTATTTGTTTTGAAGTTATGGAGGCATTATTTATATGGTTCACGGTTCGAGGTGTTCAGTGATCACAAGAGTCTAAAGTATCTATTTGATCAGAAGGAGCTCAACATGAGGCAGAGGAGATGGTTGGAGTTTTTGAAGGATTATGATTTCGGTTTGAATTACCATCCTGGTAAGGCAAACGTTGTTGTAGATGCTTTGAGTAGGAAGTCCTTGCATATGTCGAAGTTGATGGTTCGTGAGTTAGATTTGGTTGAACAATTCAGAGACTTAAGTTTGGTATGTGAAACTACTCCGAATAGTGTGAAATTGGGTATGTTGAAGCTGACCAGTGGTATTTTGGAAGAAATTCGGAATGGACAGAAATCTGATGTTGGGCTAGTTGATAAATTGACATTGATCAACCAAGGTCAAGGAGGCGAGTTCAGAATTGATGAGAATGGAGTTATGAGATTTGGTGATCGGGTGTGTGTTCCGGATGTTGCCGAGATTAGGAAGAGTATTTTGGAAGAAGGACATCGCAGCGGGTTGAGTATTCATCCCCGGTGCTACTAAAATGTACCACGATTTGAAGAAGTTGTTTTGGTGGCCGGGAATGAAAAAGGAAATTGCTGAGTTTGTGTATGCTTGTCTGGTTTGTCAGAAGTCGAAAATCGAGCATCAGAAACCGTCAGGACTGATGGAACCGTTGTTTGTTCCAGAATGGAAATTGGATGGCATTTCTATGGATTTTGTGTCGGGGTTGCCACGGACGGCGAAGAATTGTGATTCTATCTGGGTTATTGTTGACCGATTGACGAAATCTGCTCACTTTATTTCGATAAGAATGGATTATCCGATGGAGAGGTTGGCATAATTGTATGTTGAAAAGATTGTAAGTTTGCACGGTATTCCTTCTAGTATTGTGTCGGATCGAGACCCAAGGTTTACATCTAAGTTCTGGACGGGATTGCAGGAAGCTTTGGGTACTAAGTTGCGATTGAGTTCCGCTTATCATCCACAGACAGATGGTCAGACGGAGAGAACGATTCAGTCGTTAGAAGATTTGCTGAGAGCTTGTGTGTTAGAGAAGGGTGGAGCTTGGGATAGTTATCTACCGTTGATCGAGTTTACCTATAACAATAGTTTTCATTCGAGCATTGGTATGGCTCCGTTTGAAGCATTGTATGGTAGGAGGTGTCGGACACCGTTGTGTTGGTATGAATCGGAGAGTCGTGATTGGACGGGAAATTGTCCAACAGACTTCAGAAAAGATCAAAATGATTCAGGAGAAGATGAGGACTTCTCAGAGTCGTCAGAAAAGTTATCACGATAAGAGGAGGAAAGATCTTGAGTTTAGTGAAGGAGAACATGTTTTTATGCAAGTTACTCGATGGTGGTGATGGTCGAGCTTTGAAGTTAAAAGTTGACTCCACGTTTTATTGGTCCGTTTGATTACCAAGAGAATTGGGAAGGTGGCGTGTCAGTTGCTTTACCGTAGTCACTTGCAAATTTGCATAGCGTTTCCATGTATCGGTGAGGAGGTACATTCTTGATCCGTCACATGAGATTCAAGTAGATGATATCACAGTGCGAAATTTGTTGTGGGCGGTACAAGCAATTGAGAATTGGAAGTTGAAGCGATTCGAGGCAAAGAGATCGCATTGGTAAGAGTGGCTTGGGGAGGACCAGGATGGGAATGTCACTGGGGGTGGAGAGTCGGATGAAGGACTCGTATCCCGAACTATTCGTCTAAGGTATGTTTTCGAGGGAAAACTCTTTTAGTTGGAGGTTGTGACACCCCAAATAATTCGATTATTAAATAATTATGATTTTTAATTATTAATTTAATTGAGAATATAATTTATTAATATATTGGATTTATTGGGATTAATTATGGAATAAGGAAATAGAATTATTGGTGGTGTGATGAGTAAAGTGAGGGTGTGAGGAGTAAAAGACTCTACTCACATTATTATTTTATTTTTATTATGTTAGAGTAATAAAAGGAATAAAAGAAGGAAAAAGAGGAAAAATGAATTATTTTTGGAGGAAACACACATACGTGCATTGGAGAAGAGGAAAAGGAAGGAGGAAAATCGGAAGTGTCAGAATTCGAAGAACCCACAAGGTAAGGGGTGATTTCGATTAATTAATGCGTATTATCGGTTTTGATACTCAATAGTATGGATCATAGTATGTTAGGAATCCCGGTTTAGAAATTCTAGGGTTCCGTAAATTGTCCTATTATTCGGATTGTAGGTGGAAACCATTAGTGTGTCAGATAATAAATAGGAATGATGAAATAATGTTGTTTGATGTTATAATGGTGTAAAATGGATGTATTTTGGTGTTTCTCATGTTGCAATTTGTATGGGAATGTTTGGAATTGATTTAGAATGGATAAATGCTGTCAAAATAGCAGATTTTGACTCTGCAGGTCGTGGGAATCGGTTCCCAGTGGGGAGGAACCGGGTTCCATTGTAATTTAAAAAGCGGCAAAAATGCGCGAGGAACCGGTTCCCGGTGGGGTAGGAACCGGGTTCCCATACATTTTCGAGGCGTGATTTTTGAACTTTGTGGAACAGTTCTGCATAGGGAGGCAGGTTCCAAATTTTGAAAAATTCTAAAACTTTGAAAATTCATAACTTTCAAGCGTAAGTCCGTTTTGGCGCCGTTTTGGACGTTGTTTCTTAAATTTAATGCTCTATTTTATAAAATGAAAAGATTTCTTAAAACTTGAAATTATTTTGAAAATGAGGTCGAATTCGAAATAAGTGATTATTGGTGGCCACATTGGTGTGTATGTAGCGATGAACTGTGATGATGGATGTATTAGTATTGTGAGAATGAAAGGCATGTTTATATTCTGATGAATGTGTGCATGATCGTTGAGATATCGTGCTTTTGGTTTGATTCGTTATGATAATTTGGTGTATTTCATAGGTGATTTGATGTTGCATCTTGGTGTTGTGCGTGCATATGCATTTTGGTGAAGTTAATTCCCATTGTGAGAATTTGACTTGTATTGCCGTTAACCGATACCGGGTGATGATGGGTGGTTAGGCTGGATTAGATCCGGGTGTTTATGGACCGAATCGATGGTTCTTATGTCTGGTTGATGATGGATCGGTGTTGGGTGACTTGGTCACGTGTTGGTACCACATGCATTGTACGCATTGTAATTGCATGGAATTGTAACATGTTAGGATGTTTTTCGGTGTTGCAATTCTACGATTGTTAATGGTTGTGCATAATGAATTATGCGGTTGTAATTGTGTATTGGAATCGAACTATGCTAAAATGGGTGAAATAATATGCTTGTGATATATTGTTGATTGAGAAGCTTATAATGTATTTTAATTATGAGAAATCTCACCCTTACTTTAACAATTTGATTAAAGTTAGCGACTCGGGAGTTGGTGAGGATGGATCTTGAGCTTGTCATTTTAAGTCCGGTGTCGGTGTCATGCTACGATAGGTTGTAACTTGGGGAGCGTTTAGTTGAGAACTTGTTTAGTAATCAAATGTTATTTGGATTACTTTAGGAATAATTATGGTTTGATTTTATTACTGTTTGAGTTTTGGTATTTTCCATTTGTGTAAGACATGGTCTTAACAATTGATTATTTTGATAGTGATCCTCGGTGTAGCATGGCTCTTGAGTTAATTGGAGTTTATTTATTTCATAATTGTGGCATCCCTTGATTTCCGTGTTGACTCGATTAAATCTGGTTTTAGTATTAAATTAATTAATATATATTCGGGGTATTTTAGAAGGGGTGTTACACGTGGTGTCATCAGCACTAACTAAACTTTTAGAACCTTAATTGACCCATCTTGGCCATTAGAAGGTAGTGAGATGGTCGGCTTTGGTGTAGACCGAGGTTGGCTGATACTCGATGCTACGCTCATTAAGATCGTCTTTTGGGATATTTTGATTGACCACTTGGTAGTCGTATTGAAATAAGCCTCTGAGAAAGATCAATGATATGAGATTCCTAGAACCGGTTACTATTATAGGACAGGATGAACCAACTCAAACTTTTGGTGGGATAATCACCTATACCTCATGCAAGCCTTAAACCTAGGCTCATTGTGTGAATTGTTTGTGTGTGCTAAACATGACATCATGACATCATCGCATTGCATATCATTTCTAACTATTTCAAGGACCTAGGGATTTATCTTTGCTCTGTTTTGTAGGGAATTATGGCTTCTAGAAAGACTATCGAATCAACCATGGGTATACCTTCTCGACTCAAAGAATTGGTTTCAGAAATTCCTGATCATGCCCAGTTCATCAAAAGACATGGTTATCTACTTGACTTGGTTATCTCCGGTTTTGAAGAAGATATGATGCATGTCTTATTCCAGTTCTTCGATCTGAAACACCATTGCTTTACATTCCCAGATTATCAGTTGGTTCCTACCTTGGATAAGTTCTCTAAGCTACTTGGGATACCCATTCTTGACCAAATGCCATTCACCGGTTTAGAAAAGGTTCCTAAGTACAAAGACATCGCATCCGCCTTACACCTAAAGCGCTCAGACATTGAAGCCAATTGGGAAACCAGAAGTGGAGTTAAGGGTTTACTTGAGTTCACGATTAAGAAAGCCGGAGTTCCTCAAAGTTATGAGTTTCCATGCATTCGAAGACATTGTAGCCTTGTTAATCTATGGTTTGGTTCTATTTCTAACTCGGATCAATTCATAGATGTCAGCGCCATCAAGTTATTCCTTACCGTAATCACGTGCCTAATTTACTTGGAGATGTCTACATTCTCTCCACCTCGTACCATCAAAGACAAGGAACTCTCATGTGTTGCATACGTTACTTTCCGGTGGTTTATTTGCACCTTCCTCCATCAATATTGAAGAGCGAACAAAGTTGAAGTGGTCTCAAAGACTAATGTCACTCTCTCATTCGGATATCCGTTGGAATCTTTTCTCTCAAAGGACTTCACATTCATTGAGCGTTGTGGAGAATTCCCTAATGTACCACTCCTTGGTATAAGGGGAGGTATTACTTACAACCCTTCTCTAGCTCTACGTCAGTTTGGTTATGCTCGAAGAGATGGTCCTCATGATATGCTTCTCCAAGATATTGTGTTCGACTACAACAATGATTTCGAATTAGGCGAAGGTTCATACGCTTGGGGCATGGTAAGAAGAGCGATACCAAGACTTTGGGGCACCAGAACTCCATTCCTTGGGAACCTTACCTCAAATGGGTGCGAGCTCGAGCTCAAAACCTCATGATGCCCTTCACGCTTGTTCTACCAGTAATTATGGAACCAATCGCTATAGGTGACGTACCCTATACTGTTCTCCATACTGACATGCCTACTGATTTCGAAGACTTTAAGAGATCCTAGATTCAGCTTAAAGAAGAAAGGGACACATTTGAAGCTCAATGCTATGCAAGCGAGAAGAAGGTACTAGAGTTGACCAAGCTACTTCACGAGGAGCAAAACATCAACACCTACCTCGGCACCAAGAGGAAGCGCCCATGGGAGACTTAGAGCTCTAGGATTTTTGTTCTTTTATTTTATTGTTTCGAACTATCTTTTGTACTTAAAAAGAAAAGAGTATAAAAAAAGAACTAATAAATTTTTGTTCGTGCTTGTTTAACAAATTTAAATCTCTAAGGTCCTTGAAAACATTGCATTGCATTTGCATAAACATCGCATATCATGGCATAACATCTCATAACAGGTACATTGAAGATTGGTTTTCTCATTCTCTCGCTATTTATTTTAGCAGAAATGGCTCTTGAACAGACTGTCAAAGATCTCCAGGCTCAAAATGCTCAGTTCTAGGAGATGTTCACTAGCTTGGTCCAAGGCCAAGAAGACCTGAAGAAGCTCATCAACAGAAAGAAGAGAGTCGTTGGTGTTCTCAACATGGGTAGACGTTACAAAAGTGGTCCTAAAGTGGTCAGCCGGATAGAGCTCTCAGAAGGAAGTGTCAAGGCGGGGGTGTCAGGGGCAATGAAGAAGGTCGTGATCCTTAGAAAGGCAGAGAGATCACTATGATAATGACAAGTACTACGATGAAGATGACAAGTACAAGCAACTTGAAGACCGTCGAATCTGTGAAAACACGAAGATGTGGACTGAATTTTGATGATTTGAGTCTTGTCCACAGGGGTGATTCCTCCCAGTTCAAAGTTCAACTTTGCCAAGTATGATGGCATTTCTTGTCGAGCTGCATCTAAAGTCCTATGTTGGAAGATCAACCCCATGATGTGTTGTGGATGCACTATTTTCAAGAGGTTTGTCAGGAACTCAATTGGAGTGGTATTATCGACTAGAGAATGGCCGTATCCGTACTTGGAGTGACTTAGCGGATGCTTTCTGAGACAGTATGAGTATAATCTTTGAGTTGGCACCCACTCGCATGCAACTACTGTATGTCTATGGGTCGTGATGAGAAGTTCAAAGTATGCTCGAAAATGGAGAGATCTTGCGAGTTCAACCACCCTTGTCGATAGGGAGTTGGTTGATATGTTTATGGGAACAACCCATTCTTGATCATCGATTGGAAACTCTTGGGTTCTGGGTGATATTGTGAGGCGTATTAGGCGGTATCGGGAGCGAGAAAGATTCGGTAGAGTCATCTTCAAATCTTTGCGAAGAGATCTTTTGGTGGTAAGAAAAGTCAATGCTATGTATGGTCGGAAAAGCGGAGCCAAGACCGACCGGCTCGATCTATAGAGGCGGTTGTGATCTCGACCTATAACCTCGGCATAACCTCGGCGAGCGTGGCGAGCAGCGCCACGAGGCGGTTCTGAAGATCAACATGCCATTGTCATGACCTTGCAACATGTTGAGCGGTGATTACTTTGAAGGATCCTCCTCGGTGTCAACACTTCCTCTCGAGATACAATCCTAATGCTAAGTGTGCTTACCACTCCAACAACCCGAGGCACGACAGCGAGCTTTGGGCTCGAAGAACAAGATTCAAGATATGATTGAAGCTAAGCGGATCGAGTTTGACCCTCCATAGAGACTCGAATGTGATCAGCGCTATGCCTAACCATACAAAAGTTCCAATGCTATTGGCGAGAACTCTTACGTTTTCAACATAGATGACTTGACCATTCCTCGATGGTATAGAAGAATCTGCTGCAAGCGGTGTCAATCCGGGATGCCCGGAGAATGTCGTTGGTGCCCGTCGCACACGATGGTTGTGCTTGGTTGAGAAGGCGTGTTCGTGCATGATGGATAGCAGTGAAATACTATTCACGAAACCACATGGAGAGTGCGTGACATGTCTAAGCGAAGATCGAAGATGTGAGTGGCTTACCGTCTGCATGGGATACCTTGGGGCAGCCAGTGGAAGGTTTGATTACATGGTGAAGTACCTTTGTTCACGAGCTACAAGATTCCTTTTGAAGATGTTAAAGCGACCGGGATGGGGTGACGATTTCCCGAAGACTATCTGATGTTAACACAATAAGTTTCCTCTCGATCCGTGCCTAGGTGGCACCTCTCATCATTACTTCTCAAGACCGGTTCCATATTCCTCCGACAAGGCTATTCCTTGGAACTATGGGTGATGTTTACTATCATGGCGTCAGCAAGACCCTCGACTATCGAGAATCTTCTGATTGAAGCTACCATTCGACATTGACAACATCAGGATCAAGTAAGGTGACGGAACGGAAGGTATTCTCTCGGATATCTCTCCTCCAAAGACAACTGCGACTCCACTTCGCATATTCAACCGGTTCCAGGCTAGAGGAAAGGCGATAACTCATCACTTTCGACCCGGAAGTACCAAAGGAGTTCTTTGAAGACACCTCAAGAGAAATGGAGGAAATTCTAAAGAATATCAAGAAGAGTGACTACAATGTTGTGGAGCAGTTGGGACGAGACTCCGTCCAAGATCTCCATACTTGCTCTGCTCTTGTGCTCGAGGCTCGTACCAAAGCCTTGGTGAAGTTTACGAAGAATGCTCATGCCTGAGACACTACTCTTGATCAATTTGAAGTTTGTATTGCTAGCACGGCTGCCAACGGCTAAACTTCTCGATCTTGATTTGACTCTATGGGAAAGAAACACAACAAAGCCTTGCACATCTCTGTTGAATGCAAGGGCATTACATTGTATCATGTTTTGGTGGATACCGGTTCTGCTCTGAATATCCTTCCGAAGAATGCTTTTGATCGACTTGATGTTGAAGGATTGGTTACGAAACCGTGACATAATTGTGAGAGCTTTGATGGTTCTAGCGAACATTACTTGGACTCATTACACTGTTAAAGTCGGCTCCGGACTTTTGATTCCACTTTCTTTGTCATGGACATCCGTCCGACTTACTCTTGCCTACTTGGGCGCCTTGGATACATGGGGCATATTACCTCTACCTTGCATCGAGCTGAAGTACCGGTGGGGAAGGTTGTTACGGTATGTGGTGAAGAAGAATATATGGTCGGTCATCTACAATCATTCCGATACCTCGGGTGGAGGTGAATTCTTGAAACTCACTGTCAAGCTTTGAAACAATCCCAGTCATGCTGTTAACTCTCTGTCACTCTGAGTTATGCAAGTTCCGCCTAGGATGGCCTCGCTGAAAGATGCTCAAGCTGCTGTTGAGGAAGGAGGTAGTACTATTTGGGGACATCTCCCTAATCTTCCTCTTAAATTTGACAAGGCTGGTTTAGGCTTCACCATCAAGTCGGAAGATGACACGCGAGACGTGCCACCAACTTTCGCATCGATCGAATGGGATTCATGCTATAGAAGGCGGCGACAACGACTTGACATCCATAAGTGGATCTTCCACTCCGACAACGGACTCGACAATTGGAAGGTGAAGACATCATACCAATCTCCTTTAGGCAGAGTAATTGCTCTTGTTTTGTTTTGCTTTTCGTTTTCTATGTTTTGAACAATAAACTCTAAAGCCTAGTGCCTTACGGGCATCGTGGCTCGTTTGTGAGGGTTATTATCATCATTTGCATATTTTCATTCAATAAAATCGTTGGACTTTTGCATTTATTTGTTGCTTTCTTTCTTTTACTTTATCACCTTGACTATGTGTTTCTTTACACACATGTGATACAACATGAGAATCACTCGAATCTCGTTGATAACAGCTATGCTATTGCTAAATATGACTTGATAATCCGAACTACCAAGCCGAAGACGAAGTGAGGAAGATTGTGAAGTGCCGGGAGAACTTGTCGGCTACCTACAAGAAGAAGCGAGTTATACAACCGCCTGAAAGTTAGTTGAGGTTGTGAATTTGGTCTTGATGAAGGCAGAAAAGAGATCAAGATAGGGCGGGTCTTGAGAATAATGTCAAGAGATTGGTTCGGATGCTACGAGACTATATTGAGGTTTTCCTTGGTCATCGAAGACATGCGGGTTTAGACATTGATATTGTGGTGCATCGATTCACGAAAAGAAGGTTTTCTCGATGAAGCAGAAGGTTCGTCGCATCGTCTGAGATGTCGAGAGAAAATCAAAGCCGAGATTATGAAGCGATTCAACGCGGTTTCTTAGTGTCATACCCCAATTTTTGACCTAATATACCACCCATTTGCATCATTGCATCACTATTGATTCGAGCAAGTGTCGGTGTAGCTTCTGAGGTCAAAATTAGGGTTTCATCAAATTTTCATCGATTCAGAGGCAATCAATTAGGGTTTGAGTTTCACTCACCTCAATTGATCCATCTTGATCAAATCATCAACCCGATCTTGGATACCAAATTTTTCCTCGATCTATCAGGATCGACCAATTAGGGTTTTCATCGAGGATAAGCAATCACTGATTTTCTGATCAATGAATGACTTTTTTGCTTGGAGATTGATCTTCATATCCTCAATACAACATGTTGACCTAATTTCTGAATTCAAAACATCACAGAAGTTCACAAATTCATCAGTCAATTTCTAGATCATCATTGAAATTTCATACGCCTTTGAAAAGTCAAACTTTGACTTTTGGTCAACTTTTTCAAGATAAAACTTTTTCCATTATCAAAATACTTCAAATGATCCATCATGATCATAAAAAATCAAGAAATTTGGAAAAGTCAACAAAAAGTCAAAATTTTCAACACTTAGAAAATTTTTCAAGTGTTAAAATTTCACACTTTTTCCAAACTTCATGGCATTTTTTCACATAGTTCCATTTGGAATTAGAAAAAACTCAAAACATGAAAGTTGTAGCTCTTGAAACAAGATTTCCAAAATGTACAAGAACTTGCAAATCCATGGTGTCTAGCTATACTTTTGATTTTGAAACATAGAGCTCCAAAATCCTTGATTTCCAAGTACAACTTTCAAAATTACAAGTCATTTTTTGCAAAATCTCTTTCTAGAAGCCTTGTCACTAATTGGAGATAGGCTAGAGCTGATAAAAATCAGTTGAAAGTAATTATGATGAGATAAGATCAAGTTAAATTTAACCATGGTTAAAAGGAAGCTTCCTTTTGCATTTATTGCAAAAATGACTTTCTTGCCCTCTAAGGCAAGTTGTCCAAACCAAAGCCTATCTTCTTTGCTTGCTATTCAGAATTCTTGACCTATAAATAGAGGTCATGTTGGCCATTTGAAACTACACCAAAGCTATTCCAAAACAAGCTTTCTCACTTATTTCTTAAAATTCAAGTAACATAGTTTAATTTGAGAATTCTTGCATTTTTCAAAATTTGTGAAAAACTATGAAAGATTTGGTGTCTAACATGTCATAAACAATATATGTAATTGGTTTGTAACTTAAAATCAACACAAGAAACACTAAAAGCCAGAATTACATTTCATGTTTCTAAACTTGCCAAAACTGCCTTAACCTTCGAATTTGATCTTTGGCTCGAGCAAGTTGTGTTTTTTTCACTCAAACATCATCAACATACTCCATATGGATGATGCAGACCATTAACCTCAACCTGTAACACCTCTAACATCAAATTCAAGTTTCACTTTGAAGCATGTGCAGGTGGACTTGGTTGGAATGATCCAGGCAAATTCAGAGTGAGCAGACCATCTTCACGCGATCCTTGAAGTTCACTGGTGTTATAGGAATCATCAAAACAATTCTGGAAACACTCCATTGAAGATTCCGATCTCAGCTTCAACAGGTATGTAACTCAACTTCGAATTCCTTGATTTCTTGCTTCCGGTCAAAAAGCTCTTGGCCATTTTGTTTACGCATCACGATCATTAACCCTCAATCAATTGCATATTTCATCAACCATACGATTTCAATTTGATTTTAAGGAATTAGGGTTCTTCGTGATTTACAGGAATTTAATCATGTTAAGCTAAAATAAATGAAATTAAACCACATCATCATGTTCCTGGTTACATTTCGATCAAGTTTGATGTTTACATCGGGCAATTTCGTTGAGAAACAATGAATCCATGGCTGATTGAAGGATTGAGGAAGAAGAAGATGAGTACGCGCGTTTTTCAAATTCAAAATATCCAGTTTGTAATATAATTAAATGGTTTGAACTCAATACACGGATGTATTGCCGCCCCAGCGGTTGCCAGCTCACTCTAAGTCATTCTTGCCACGCCTTGCCCAATATATTTCACTTTTTCAAAAACACTTTCAAGATCCTTTTTCAAAACTTTTCATCAAACTTACATCTTTTTTCCATGATCGATCCAATTTGACGATAAAACCGAATTCATTTTCTCTCGAATTTCTTAACCGATCATGGGCCTCCCTCACGGTGTAAGTCCCAAAAATTCATTTTATGTACATACATATTTCCTTGTACATATCAAATTCTTTTATGTACACATAGCAATTTTACCTGTACATAATACAGATGTCCCTCTGTAAAAACTCAAGGATAGACAAACTTCTTCCGTTTGTTTTCATTTTACACTGAATACCATTGGTATTAGAAGGAGCATTATTCCCGGTGAAACTGCTTTTAAACCAATGGGCCTCCCTTACGGTATAAGTCCCAACCCTCCTATGAACATCCACATCTCCTTGTACATAAATACTCGTTCGTGTACATATTTACTTCCTTGTACACAATTCAAACTTGTAAATAATCAAGTTACGCTTGTTTTAACCGTTGGTTTTACACAATTCAAACTTGTAAATAATCAAGTTACGCTCGTTTTAAACGTTCGTTTTACACACACTTGTTTATATTTCCTTCATAAACTCTTGTAAATAAATTTTACATGTATTGTTTATATTTCCTTCATAAACTCTTGTAAATAAATTTTACATGTATTGTTTATATTTCCTTCATAAACTCTTGTAAATAAACTGTACACGCTTGTTTATACAACTGTCTAGTTATAACATAACAACTAGTCTAACCAATAGGTTCCCCACAAATTTAGCCTCCTCTTGGGCTTTGTACAAGGTAACTCATTTCATCTGAGTTCAGCCTCCTCTTAGGCTTCATATAAGAAAACTCATTCACTGAGTTTAGCCTCCGCTTAGGCTTCATATAAGACAACACTCCCCTGATGAGTCAGCCTCCTCTTGGGCTTCGTTCAAAAGAACTCCTCATTGAGTTTAGCCTTCTCTTGGGCATCAAACAAGAAAGAGACCAGGAAATCTCTTAACAGCCTCCTATTGGGCTTCTAATACAAAGAATCACCCGCGCTAGGATAAAACCCAGAGAGTATAATTTCCCAGTGAAATTGCTCTTAATCCTAAGAGGATGGTATCCCGGTGAAATCCCTCTTAAAGCCAAAGCCAGCCATACCCTATAGCTTCCTCTTGAGCTTCATACAAGGACCCTCGATGACCCTCGATGACCCTCGGAATGCCTCCTCTTGGGCTTACAATACAAGGACCCATGGGCTTCTTAAAAGCATCCCCTAATCCAATCAATTTCTCCTCGAGATTTAGACGTTTATCATCTCTATGGAAGAAGTATCTCATCTATCACATCACATACAATCAAAAACTTTTCAAACTCTTTTCAAAACAAAAACATCTCTTAATTGTAAGTGGTAACGCTTGTACACTCAAGAAAAACACCCAATGCTTACAATTAAAAGATTCAATCATCTTTCAAAACATCTTTCTTAAACTCGTAAGTGGTAACGCTTGTACACTCAAGCAAAACACCTATAACTTACGACGAAAGATTCAATCAACCAAACTTTTCAAAATGTATGTGATGAAATAGATTAGATACATTTTTCATTAAGATGGCATCTGTCTGTGTCTCTTAATAACTTCCGTTGCTTCCACTAGCATAAGTGGGAACTACGATTGCTCTGACTTTCTCAACATCCTTTTGAGAATACGTAGGCACAAGGTCTCATCCTTGGCGAGCAAATTTCTTTCTACCTCAAACCAAACAAACCATAGATCCCTTTAGATCCGAGCTACAAATTCTCTGATTCCCATTAAGGGATATGTATGCAGAAGATCCCAATGATCTTTGCGAGAACAATAATAACAAAACCTAGGATCCCATAATCTCTTTCTTAAAATCCAAAGGAGAAACTTTCCCAATTATAGAAATAGCAATTAAAACACACAAACATATCAAACATATTCATATATAAAGCTATAGATAACTATATATATATATTTAGGGTGCTCCATCTATTCTCTTTATATAACAAACCCCCTTGCCCGGAATCTCCCCAACGCGTTGCGTCTAGTTTGCGCTAGTCGTAATGCATATCATATCAATTGAGGGTATTGCGACTTTCCCCTTTTCATAATCATTTTTCTTGTGTTGAAAATAATAAAGCTTGATGCTCATCTTTATAAACAAATCATAAGAGTAAATCGTTTGAGCTAGAGAATCGAATTGATTCGATTCCTCGCGTGTCACTTTGAGCGAAAAATGGCGACTCTGTTTGGGAATGCGCTAAATTTTGATTTTCAAAAAAAAGCGTGACTCGCTCGAGCACCAAGCTTTTTGTTTTCAAAAAGAAAAAAGGGTTAAGCTTTCATATGTGCATATGTTTGTTTTTCTTTATTGTGTGTTTTCACGATTTCATCGATGGAAAGAAATCCTAACCAATTTAAGAAAAATTTTAAGATCTAGGTGGGGTATAGTCCTATTAACTTGTGAGAAGTCTCGTTACTTAGGGAGTTAATTTGAGATCCCTCTCTCGATGGAGGTTGTCTTGGGGTATTTGTGTTTAGCAAGTATTTGCGAAGACATTTTGCTTTCAAGAGAACTAACGAAGTGGTGGTAGAACACATAACCCATCTTGGCCATTTAGGATGTAGTGCGAAATTATTCGGGCGTAAGCCTAGAATAGTGTCATGCGGACTACGATCGGTGAGTTTTCTTGAAAAATATTATTGGACTTGGTATTCAACAAATCAGATAATATTTCGGAGAAGCGTTGAGCTGTATTATCGATAGAACCGTTTCACGGATGAATAAGCCCTTAGAACTTACCTACGTTTGATTCTTATCGTTGGCCTCATGCTCGTGACTTGAGCGGCTTGACCGTGTGTATAACCACTAACCATGTTTGTAGCATTCATTCATGCATTCATTCAAAACTTCATTTCTCTTCCCATTTCAAAGAATTTAGAGATTTTCTTTTTGTAAGTATTTTAGGTTAGAGTGATGGACGTCGGAGGAAGATTCACCAAGAGATCTGGTTTTAGAATTCTGATGTAGGAAAGTTAAGAGAGTTAGCATCCTTGGTAGAAGATCCCTCGGTTTGACGCTATGGAACTCTTTTAACTATTACGAACACTAACGTTGATGAAGGATTTCTCAAAGCTTTCGTTCGGTTTCTGATCCGATCTATCATTGTTTCATTTTCCACGACTATCGGTTGATGCCTACTTTGGAAGATACACACATCCTAGGTATCTCGATGTCGGATAAAGTGCCTTTCAATGGTTTGGAAGCCATTCCTAAGTCACGATCATTGCAACAATGACTCACTTAAAAGAAATCGAGATAGACAAGAACCTCACTACCAAAGGAAAACTCTTAGGACTTACTTCAAAGTTCCTAATTGAGAAGGCTCTTAAATTCTCTGAAGCCGGTAGTATGGTAGCTTTTGAAGCTATTTTAGCTTTACTCATCTATGGATTGGTGTTGTTTCCCAACGTCCCAAGTTTCATTGATATCAACGCCATAAGGATTTTTCCGATTGGAAATCCCGTTCCCACTTTGCTTGGTGACACGTATTTCTCCATTCATCATAGGAATCGTCAAGGAGATGGAACTATTGTGTGTTGTGCGCCTCTGTTTTTCAAATGGATTGTCTCACACTTTCCCAAATCTCCTATCTTCCGCGAAAACAAAGACGATTGGCATTGGTCTCGAAGACTCATGTCTCTTACATACGACGATATTGTCATACCCCAAATTTTGACCTAATATACCACTTTACATTTGCATCATTGCATAACTAGATTCGAGTGGCATGTCGGTGTGGATTTCACGGGTCAAAATTAGGGTTTCATCGATTTTCATCGATTCAAAGGCAACCAATTAGGGTTTAAGTTTTTCTCACCTCATTTGATCTATCTTGATCAAAATATCGACCTTGATCTTGGATATCCATTTTTCTCATAGATCGATCGAGGATCGACCAATTAGGGTTTTGATCGGGCATGAGTTTTCTCTGATTTTTTGAACAAGAAATGACTTTTTTGGATAGATATTGGTCATCATATCTTAGATACAACATCTTGACCTAATTTCTGGATTCAAAACATCACAGAAGTTCATAGACTTCATCAGTCAATTTCAGAAACATCTGATGAAATTTCATCTGCACTGAAAAGTCAAACTTTGACTTTTGATCAAATTTTTCAAAACAAAACTTTTTCAATCATCAAAATACTTCAAATGATCCATCATGATCATAAAAAATCAAAGAATTTGAAAAAGTCAACAAAAAGTCAAAAGTTTTCATACTTAGAAAAATTTCTAAGTGTTGAAATTTCTTATTTTTTTCCAAACTTCATGCCATTTTTTCACCTAGTTCCCATTTGAATTGGAAAAAACTCAAAACATGAAAGTTGTAGCTTGTGAAACAAGCTTTCCAAAATGTCCAAGAACTCTCAAATCCATGGAGTCTAGCTATACTTTTGAAATTGAAACATAAGGCTCCATGAAACTTGATTTTTCAAAAGTCAAAACTTCAATTATAGGTCATTTTTGTGTTTTCTTCATCTAGAAGCAATCCAACCTTGCCAACTTGATTATTGAACTGATAAATATCAGCTTGAAGATAATAATTGAAGATTGGATCAAGATTGTAAAAATAGCACATGGTAAAAAAGGAAACTTCCTTTTGCTTTTGAAATGTCTTTCTTACCCCTTAAGCTATCTTTGATTTACCAAAAGCTTGTACTTGTTGCCTAACATTTCAGAATCTTTTGGCCTATAAATGGATCACAATTCAAGTCCAAAACCACACCAAAGCAATGCAAATCCATGCTTTCACTCTTCTTTCTTGAAAATCAAGCTACATAGTGCAAAATTGCCAAACATTGCATTTTTGAAAATCAGTTGAAAACATGTTAAATTTTGGTGTCAAACATGCTTCATGATCAATATAAAACTTGTTTAGAACTTAAGATCATAAGAAAAACAAGTAAAAATCAGAAATCATATGTCATGCTTTCAAACTTTCCAAACTGCCTTATGATTCGAATTTGAAGTTTGGCTGGATTAAATTGTGTTGTAATCATTCAAACACCTTCCCTATACCTCATGTATATGATCCAGATCCATAACCAACATCTGTAACAACTCTAACCAAGAAATCGAGTTTCATTTTTCAGTCTGTGCAGGTTGACTTGTGTAGCATAATCCAGGAAAGCTCGAAGCAAGCATACCATTCATACAGCTTCCATACATGTCGATGATGCTCAAATGATCCACAAACAAGTTCTGGAAACACTCTAATACCTCCTTCGATTCTCACTTGAACAGGTATGAACACGAACTTGGATATCCATATTCTTTGAACTTAAATGAAAAAGCTCATGGCCGTTTTGTTTCTGCACTCATAACGATCAATAGCCCTCAATAAAATCAAAGAATCATCAATCATACATCATTTAATTTGAAAAACTCAGTTCTAGGGTTCATCGTGGTTCCCAGAAATTCAAGCATGCTAGGTTAAATATAAATGCAATTAACATCCACCTTCATATTTGTGATGAAAAATCGAGCAAGTTTGGTTTTTATTTCATTCAATTTCATTAAGAAATGAAGATTATAGCTTGAATTTTGCAATCTGAAGATCAAACATGAAGAACAGATGCGCGTGTGTTCTTGATTTGTTTTCAAATTTAAATTTTCAAATACTTTGTCTACACGTGTTATTGTCCACTAAACACAAACACGCGTTTGGCTCAGTGGTAGCTTGCTCGCCCTTAAGGCTTTCTGACACGTGGTCACCCCTTTGGTCATGGGTTCAACTCCCATCAGGACCATTTCTTTTTATAACTTTTCCAATTTTTCATGTTTTTTTACAAAACTTCCACAATTTTTTTGACCAATCAAAACTCCTTATTTTAAGGTGATTTTTTGGACACTTGTCAATAAATGTATCTATTTTATGATAGTGTAAAAATTTTCAGAAAAAACTTTCATCTGATTATATTTTAATCGGGCGAACGGCGTTACGAGCACTTTTCAAACCTCCTTTTAAGGTGAAATTTTCAAGTTTTCGACTTCCGATTTTTTTCAAAACTTTTCATAAATGAACCTCACATTTCAAAACATTTTCAAATCATTTTTCAAAACATTTCATCAAAACTTACATCTTTTACCACGATCGATCCGATTTAAACGATAAAATCAAATTCGTTTTCTCTCGAATTTCTCGATCGATCATGGGCCACCCTTATGGTGTAAGTCCCATCCTTTTGTACATATTTAGTTTTACTTGTACATACTCAAATCATCATTGTCAATATTCAAACATAAACAAATTTCGTTCGTTTGTTTTCATTCGTTTGTTTATACACGATACCATTGGTATTGAAAGGAGCATTATTCACTGTGAAGCTTTCAAACCAATGGGCCTCCTCACAGTGTAAGTCCCATAACATTCTTTTATGTACATAATATTTCTTTGTACATAACAAATTCTTCAAATACATACAAATTTTTATACATACATAACACGGATACTTTTATACTCAATCAGACAAACTTGATCGTTTGTTTTCACTTCACTTGTGTATACACAAACCAACATTCTTTATGTACATACTTTTCCTTGTACATATCAAATTCTTTTCATACAAACTTTCATCTGTACATAATACAGATACTTTTTACAGATAAAATTCGATTGTTCGTTTCTGTTTCCTCTGTATATACACTGAATACCATTGGTATTGAAAGGAGCATTATTCCCTGTGAAACGCTTTCAAACCAATGGGCCTCCCTTATGGTGTAAGTCCCAACCCTCCTATGTACATCCATCTTTCTCTGTACATAAATAACTCGTTCGTGTACATATTCATTTCCTTGTACACAGTTCAAACTTGTAAATAATCAAGTTACGCTCGTTTTAAACGTTCGTTTCACAGACACTTGTTTATATTTCATAAACTACGTAAATAAACATCATTGCATTGTTTATATTTCCTTCATGAACTCCTGAATACATATCACACACACACTTGTTTATACAATGTCAATTATAACATAACAATTAGTCTAACCAATAGGTTCCCCATTGTAGCCTCACTTGGGCTTTATACAAGATAATTCATCTGCGGCATGAATTTAGCCTCGCTTGGGCTTTATACAAGATAACTCTCCCCAGTTTAGCCTCCTCTTAGGCTTCATATAAGAAAACTCATTCATCGAGTTTAGCCTCCGCTTAGGCTTCATATAAGACAACACTCCCTGTTGAGTCGGCCTCCTCTTGGGCTTCGTTCAAAGAACTCCTCATTGAGTTTAGCCTTCTCTTGGGCATCATACAATGAAAGAGGAAAATCTCTTAACAGCCTCTATTGGGCTTCCAATACAAAGAATCACCAGCTAAGATAGAACCACGAAAGGATGGTTTCCGGTGAAATCACTTTCAAATCCTCGAGAGTAAAATTTCCGGTGAAATTGCTCTTAATTCAAAAGGATGGTTTCTCGGTGAAATCCTTTTAACACAAAGCCAGCCATACCTATAGCTTCCTCTTGAGCTTCATACAAGGACCCTCGATGACCCTCGATGACCCTCGAAATGCCTCCTCTTGGGCTAACAATACAAGGACCCACGGGCTTCTTAAAAGCATCCCTTTAATCAATCAATTTCTCCTTGAGATTTAGACTTCTATCATCTCTATGGAAGAAGTATCTCATCTATCACATATCTGATCAAAAACTTTTGAAACTCTTTTCAAACTATTTTCAAACAAAACATCTCTTAATTGTAAGTGGTAGCAGCTTGTACACTCAAGCAAAACACCCAATGCTTACAGTTAAAAGATTCAATCATTTTTCAAACATCTTTCTTAAACATGTAAGTGGTAGCGCTTGTACACTCGAGCAAAACACACTAACTTACGATGAAAGATTTTATCAATCAAACTTTTCAAAAATGTATGTGATGAAATAGATTAGATACATTTTTCATTAAGATGACATTTATGCATCTCTTACTAACATCCGTTGCTTTCCACTAGCATAAGTGGGAACTACGATTGCTCGACTTTCTCAACATCCTTTTGAGAATCGTAGCACAAGGTCTCATCCTTGCCGAGCAAATTTCTTTCTCCCTCAGACCAACAAACCATAGAACCCTTTAGATCCGAGCTACAAATGCTCTGATTCCCACTAGGGGATATGTATGCAGAAGATCCACAGATCTTTGCGAGCACAATAATAATAAACACTAGGATCCCACATAATCTGTCTTTCTTAAAATCCCAAAGGAGAAACTTTCCCAATCATAGAAATAGCAATTAAAACACACAAACATATCAAATATATTCATATATAAAGCTATAGATAACTATATATATTTAGGGTGCTCCATCTATTCCTTTATATAACAATCCCCTTACTCGAGAATCTCCCCGATGCGTTGCGACTAGTTTGCGCTAGTCGTTCATACCAATATCAATTGAGGGTATTTGACTTTCCCTTTTTCATAATCATTAAATCATCTTTCTTGTGTTGAAAATAATAAAGCTTGATGCTCGCATCTTTATAAACAAATCAAAAGGTAAATCGTTTGAGCGGAGAATCCGAATTCACGTTCGCATCCTCTAGCGTCACCTTTGAGCAGGGAAAATGGCGACTCTGTTGAGGGGTCGCTGAAATTTTTGATTTTCAAGAAAAAGCAGCGTTACTACGAAGAGCACCAAGCTTTTTCAAAAAAGAAAAGGGATAAGCTTTTATGTTTTGCATATATCATTTTTCTTTATTGTGTGTTTTTGCGATTTCATCGATGGAAAGAAATCTAACGGTTAAGAAACATTTTAAGATCTAGGTGGAGGTATTATCGTGAGAGTTCAATGCTTACGAAGTTAATATCTCCCTCGATGGAGGTTGTCTTGGGGGTATTGTGTTTAGCAAGTATTTGCGAAGACATGCTTTCGAGGAAACTCGAGAAGAGTGGGTTGTAGAACACATAACCCATCACGGCCATTAGGATGTAGTGCGAGAGATTATTGGTGTAAGCCTAGAGTAATTGTCATGCGAGACTACGATCGAGTTTCTCTTGAAAAATATTATTGGACCATCGGTATTCAACAAATCCGATAATATTTCAAAGAGGAGTGTTGAGCTGTATTATCGATAGAACCCGTTTCACGGATAAATAAGCCCTTAGAACTTAACCACGTTGATTCTTATCGTTGGCTTCATGCTCGTGACTTGAGCGCTTTCCGTGTGTATAACTACTAACCATGTTTGCCGCATTCATGCATTCATTCATTCATTCAAAACAAAAAACTTCATTTCTCTTCCCATTTCAAAGAATTTAGAGATTTTTCTTTGTAAAATATTTTAGGTTAGAGTGATGGACGTCGGAGGAAGATTCACCAAAAGATACGTTTTAGAATTCACGGCGTAGGAAAGTTGAAAGAGTTAGCATCCTTGGTAGAAGATCCCTCGGTTTGAGCTATGGAACTCTTTTAACTCTTACGCTAACGTTGATGAAGGACTTCTCAAAACTTTCTTTCGGTTTCGATCGATCTCATTGTTTCACTTTCCACGATTATCGATTGATGCCTACTTTGGAAGAGTATCGCATATCCTAGGTATCTCGATGTCGGACAAAGTGCCTTTCAATGGTTTGGAAGCCATTCCCAGTCACCGGTCATGACGACAAAGAAATCGAGATAGACAAAAACCTAACTACGGAGGAAAACTCTTAGGGTGACTTCAAAGTTCCTAATGGAGAAGGCTCTTAAATTCTCTGCGGTAGGTAGTATGGTAGCCTTTGAAGCTATTTTAGCTTTGCTCCTCTATGGATTGGTGTTGTTTCCCAGCGTCCCAAATTTCGTTGATATTAGCGCCATAAGGATCTTTGATTGGAAATCCGTTCCCACCTTGGTGACACGTCGTCTCTATTCATCACGGGAATCGTCAAGGAGGCGGAACTATCGTGTGTTGTGTACCTCTATTTTCAAATGGATTACCTCACGCACTAAATCTCCTATCTTCCGCGAAAACAAAGGCAGTGGCATTGGTCAAGAAGACTCATGTCTCTTACAAGAGCGATATCCATTGGTATACCTTGGCGAGACAATGAGATGGAAATCATTGAGAGTTGTGGAGAATTTGCCAGCGTACCTCTCATTGAGTGCGAAGGAGGAATCAACTACAACCCTTTCTGGCGGGCGTCAACTCGGATATGCAAACTCTAGTAAACCTCTTGGTTTCTTGTAGAAAGTTACTTCTATCACGAAGGAGAGGATTCCCAGGATTGAAAGCTAGGATGATCAAAGCTTGGCATCACATCCGAAAGAAAAGAAAGGGAAGGCAAAAGAATTGTGTAGCCATGAAACCTACACTTCTTGGGTAAAGAAAAGAGAAGGAATTTGAATGCCTTACGCTTATGAGGATCCCATGTTCTCAATCGCTTCCAAATCAACAAATTTTCCGTCGAAGTGGGAGAATACCAAGAAACCTTGACCAAGATAAGGTTTGAGAAAGAGGCTTTGGAAAACAAATTCCTTAAGACTAATCTTGAGAATGAGAAGCTCGAGAAGCAAGTCAAAGATCATGAAAAGGCGCTTTACTTCCGGGATGAATGGCTCATGGAGAAAGATGAGAAGATTAGCCAAAGGATAGCATGATCAAAGATCGTCAAAGAAAGGAAAAGCTTGAAATGACAACGATCCGCTCCCAACAAGTGGAAGAGAGTCATTAGCAAGCTAAAAGTTTAAAAGCTCGTTATGGAAAGGAAATCCACGAAGTTAAAAGCATCAAGCCTTTGGATCTTCATCCAAGCGAAGGCGTTTAATTAGTTCAATTTAGTTTGTAATTTTATCATTTAATTTATCATTAGTGTGAGCAATGCTCCAACAAAAACAATTGTTGTAATCTTCTTCCATTTACTCAATAAATGTGTGTTTTCCATCAAATATTTGCGAGAAATATCTCTTTTAGCATTAAATTCTTTGGAAATTTCTTTTCTTTACAATCATATTCATGCATCATACTTTGCATTTAAGTCTATTGTCTAGATCGACATGAGCAGTTTCATACTTGAGCGACTTGCATAGATTAAGCAGATAGGAAAAGATCGTCATGGCGTCTTAGGTTTTCTCGACCGCGTCCACCGACTCGAACATACGATACAAGATCAAAGAAGAAAAGTAATGGAAATTTTGAGCAAGAGAACATTGAACTCCGTAACGGTAACAACATTGCAAGAAGTGGAGAGACTCACATCTTTGGTCAACTCATTGGCCAGTATAAAGTCAACAAGCGACATCGGCGGTCAAAACCAGCGGCGACTTGAGAGGATACTACTACTCCGGTTTCATTTGTCGCGATCGGTAGTTCACCTTCGGTATGCGAGAAAGGCTATCCATGGGGCATGCCTTTCAACTTTGCATCGGTTGCAACCGACTTCTCAAACAACCTCGCTTGAAATACCTACTGCGGAAAAACTCTACATTTACTCCATAGCGTGGGTAACTCTTCCAAGTAACAATGGGTTTCTCAACCAATTATGCGAACTCGGCTTCGTAGTACACCTTTACCTTAGGCGAAGAAGTTCATCATACTCGAGGCGATAACTCAAATCCAGCGGTTCAATGGAAAACCTCCGAGGACACTCCACAAAATGCGACTAGAGATAAAAAGCGATTCGAGGAAAGAATTGTTTGGGAAAAGCATGAGATCTTTGCTTAGTTCCTCGTAAGAATACATAAAATTCAAAGTCCGACTTTGAAAAGTACAAAAAACTCCATCCATAAAGTCATCTCACGATGTATGCGGAAAATGTCCACATACAATGAAGATCATCGGTTGCTAATCCATTACTTCGAAGATAGTCTCACCGTGCCGCTTGAAGTGGTACATGGGTTTGAGCGACACGAATATCCAACATTCAACGACTTAGGTGAAGCCTTTGTCCACAATACAAGTTTAACTTGGATATGGCTCACGATAGGGATCAACTCGCTCCATGTCTCGGAAAGAAGAGAGACATTCAAGGAATATGCTGCGATGGAGAAATTGCTGCCCAAGTCAACCCACCATTGGAAGAAAGGAGATGACTAAGGTATTCTTGAATACTCTAGGCTCGATCTATTCTGACGAATGATCGCTAGCTCCGGAGATTTCAACGAAATGGTGAGCATGGGAATGCGATTAGAAGAGGGTTGAGCGGCGCCTAACCAAGGAAGCGGATCTTCTAGTGGAACAAAGAAGGTTGGAACCGATTTTCCAAGGAAGATAGAGCATGACATAGGAATGGTATCGAGAAACCACGTAAAATCATTCAACAACGACAAGTAGCGCCATAGCACCACAAATCCAAACAGGCTCCGCAATTCCAACAAATCAACAAAATCAACAAACTCAGCGCCTCGGGTTCGACAATCGGGTTGACCTCGATCCCAATGGCATACCGACAGAACTTTACCTGCGCTAATAGAAAGAATCGTCTGGAACAAGGTCACCACCTCGGTTCAGAAATTACCATGGTGGTACAAAGCAGGGCGTATCTTGCCCTTTTCACCAAGGGCACGAGCCATGACCTTGAGCATTGTATAGCATTATGAGATTAGTAAGATCTAATCTTCTTTCCTTGAAATACAAGTCCGAATGTGCAAGCCAATCCGCTTCCGATCCGGTGGGCACTCGATAAGTTTGATCTTGAGAAATACGGACATGTATCTCGTTATAGGCGTAAACTGATCGGAGGAAACTTGGTGCATCATGAAGCATCTGATACAATGAGCACCTTCGCTAAGCATTACGACTTGCATCTGCTCCAAGAATGTTCAAGGATGTTCCACCATAAGCGAGATATCCGGCATTTGTTGACATCGGTGATCTGAGTTTCTGAAGCGAGAGATGATCATGGCGTAAATCTGATGGGGCATTTCCGCATGAGCTTTTAGTCTCGGATATCAACTCGGAAAACCCGAGTAGCGTCATCATCCCTTGTTTCAACATACCCAAGCATGTGGAGATTGAATACAGCAGTTCCGGCACGAGTCTCCTTTGGTAATTTGCCTACGGTCTGTTCCATACAGTTCTACCAAAGCAATTCCTTACCAATACAATGCAACCACGATAGAGGATGGGAAGGAGAAACCCATGCCTACTCTTCCATTAATGTCAATATAGCAATCGGACGAGTAACACGAAGTGGGCAGTGCACACTCATTGCCACCAAGACCGCCTCGGTTCTGTTGTCAGGCAAAATCCGGTTAACATATCTTGAGAATCACGAAGCGATTCCGGTTGTTAACTTGAGCACAAATGTTGGTTCTCTGATAGAGCCAGCGTCAATGCAATTTTGATGAGATCTGAAGTTAATCAAAAGAGCGAATCTGAGTCGTGGATCGTAATGCGGACTCCTTCCAAGATTTCAATATTGTCTACTCCTCGACTCGAAGCTCAGAAGCTTTGATGAGAGTACTAGACCGAGCTTATGTGGATCACGATGTAACTACGAGACCGGTTTGGAGGATCGTCTCCAACATAACGACTTGCAATAATCTAAGCTTGATGGCGAGGAACTTCCGGAAGAAGGAAAGATCACAACTTGGCCCTCCATCTCAATGATCGCATCAGATTCTGTCCAATGTATTGGTAGATCGAGTTCATCTTTGAACATAATGCAGCGACACTCGCTCGTTTGGCTTACAAAGGGCGTAATGAAATTCAACGACATAATAGTAAGAGCTTTCGATGGATCAAGGAAGTCGGTTATTGGGAAGTTGATCTCCAGATGACAATTAGCCGCACACTTTTCAAATTACTTTCAAGTCATGGATGTACCAGTGCTTACGGTTGTTTACTAGGAAGACCTTGGATCCACGATGCGGGGCGGTAACTTCTACTCTCCATCGAAATTAAAATTCACGGTAAATGGAAAGTTGGTGACCATCGGTGAACAAGCTTTGCTTGTAAGCCATCTATCGTTTCTCTTTCATCAACTAATGACATTGAAGGGCGCATCTCCTAGAAAATCCGTTAGAAGATGAATCTACCAACAAAAGCGGATCATCTATCTCTTACGTATAAAGAAGCTGAATGGTGAAAGATGGCAATACTAAAGGATGGGGACAAGTTATCAAACACATCGAAACGAAACAAAAGCGGACTCGGGTTCACCCGTATTCTCAAAGACAAGCAAAAGGATGAAACACTTCGTCCAATCAAAGTTTTCAGCGGTGGGGAACTTCTAAATCCTGTTCTCCAAGAGGTTACCGTTGTAACCATCGAAGAGGATGAAGGCGATCCATCACGAATCGAAGAGTGGAGCACTTATTTAAACAACTACGAGTATGTGTCTCAAGAGGAGTCATATCAACTAATCAATTCAAAGACATGTCCTGCAGGCATGAAAATCCACCGTCCACTTGAAGTTTGGGATACCTTGGGAGAACCAAGTGGCAAATTCGACTACATGGTGAAATACCTTTGCGCGGCTCGAAAATCCGGATCGAAGATATCGACCCACGGGATGGGGTGATTCTTTTGATTATCCTAGTCAAGCGAGAAGGTATACTCGTCTTCTCGGTCTAATCGACCAATCGAGATCCCAATGAAGATCTACGCTTCAACACACATGGAATTCAATGAACGGATCACGGTTACCGCTACATCAACATGATCCTTTGAAGATCAAGAGTGCGACTCGGGATACGATCTAGAAAGTGTCGTGACAACGAGTCTCTTCACTCGGAAGGCGGAAGGTACATCGGTATTCAACACAAAGATCAACGGAAGTACACATGCTATATCTCATACTTCGATCATTAATCAAGAGGATCGCTTTAGCGACAAAGGGCAAGGGCCATCGTCGAGTCTTCAAAGCACTGCTCAAGCGACAACCAAAGTCTACTCGAGGTTAAACCAAGCGGAAAATTACAGTACCTCGACTTCAAGGAATTCGTCACTACTGGAAACCCGTTGAAGTTCGGACTAATGTTCATAGCTCTAAGTAGTTTATCTTTGCTTTTGTTTTGAACTCTCACTTCGCCCAAAGTGTAGAGATGTTTTATAGGGTTTTTAAATAATTTCTCTTCGTCTTGCCCAAGGAAAATGAGTTTATGTTTTAGGGCTCTGTTTCATAGTGTAAATTATAAATAAAACGCGTTGTTTTGTTTCTACACTGTGTGTTTATTTTCATTTTACCCTTTCTTGGAAATGATAATCCTAAAAAACACATAAATAAAAAAAATCTTCAAAAAAAAATGATGACAAAGAGTTAATTAATCGAACATAAATCAAATATGCAGATTAACAGATGAACAAATCCATTAAAAGCAATAACGCTATGCTCTTTCCCAACTTTGAAATTCCCTGTGAAGTCGCCGAGGAAGAAGTTGAAGAAGAGATCCCAGATGAAATTTCCCGACTGCTAAGGCACGAGGAAAAGATCATTCATCCTCATAAAGAACCTCTAGAAGCAATCAATTTGGGTTACGGGAAGATAGAAAAAGTAAATATCAGACTTCACTCAACAACGATGTCAAAAGCAAGCGATAAATCTTCTCAAAGAATATGTTGATGTGTTAAGCTTGGTCCTACCGGGACATGCGAGGTTAGATACCGACATCGTGGAGCATCACTGCCGTTAAAACGAGTGCCTTGATTAAGCAAAAGGCGAGGAGAGTTCACCTGAAATGGTGATAAAATCAAAAGGAAGTTCAAAAAGCATTTCGTATTTGGTTTCCTCGTCACGAATATCCTCAATGGCTAGCCAACATAGTACTGTCTCCAAGAAAGATGGAAAGGTCGAATGTGTGTTGACTCAGGGATACGAACAAAGCAAGTCAGAAAGGCGATTTCCCACTACCGCATATCGACATGCTAGTGGATAGCAAAATTCAGCGTCTTTTCCTTCATGGACGGTTTCTCGGTTATAATCGGATCAAAATGGCTCCGAAGACATGGAAGACATCTTTCATCACGGTAGGGCACCTTTTGCTACAAAGTAATGCCGTTTGGATTAAAGAATGCGGTAGCAACTTACAAAGGGCAATGACTACTCTCTTTCATGACATGATGCACAAAGAGATTGAAGTCTCGTGGATGACATGATAGCAAAATCTAATCTTGACGAACATATAGACTATCTCTTAAAGTTGTTTCAACGACTAAGGAAATTTCGACTCCGTCGAATCTAACAAATGCACCTTTGGGGTAAGATCGGGAAAACTCCTAGGTTTCATCGTCGGTCAAAGGGAATTGAAGTGGACCACGACAAAGTCAAAGCTATTCAAGAGATGCCTCGCCACGTCGGAAAAGCAAGTAAGAGGATTTCTTGGGCGATTGAATTACATCTCGGTTATCTCTCGGATAATTGCTACATGGGCGATATTCAAGCTTCTCCATAAAGATCAAAGGTTGTGTGGACAGCGATTGCCAAAAAGCATTCGGCGGTATCAAGGAATACATCGAACCACCATCTTGATCCCTCGGTTGAAGGAAGCCGCTAATCATGTACCTTACCGTACTAGAAGAGTCCATGGGCTGCGTGCTTGGACACAAGGCGACCGTGAAGGAGCATGCCATTTACTACTTGAGCAAAAAGTTCCGGTGTGAAACTCGTTACTCCATGCTCGAGAAAACATGTTGCGCTTTGGTGTGGGCTTCAAGCGTCTCCTTGATACATGATCAATCACACGACTTGGTTAATCTCCAAATGGATCCAATCAAGTCGTATTTGAAACACAGCTTAGGGGAGAATCGCTCGATGGCGGATGTTATTATCTGAGTATGACATTCGATGGCGCTCAGCGGTCAAAGGAAGCATTCTCGCGATCACTTGGCTCATCGGCCGCTAGCGAATACCAATCTCGAAATTTGACTTCGAGACGAGGATGTTATGTACTTGAAAATGAAAGATTGCGACGAACGCTACGGAAGGACGGATCGAGAATCGAGATGGGGCCTAATATTTGATGGGCGATTAACGTTTTTGGCAATGGAATTGGGGTCATCATCACTCCAGGGTTCTCATATCCCATTTTCGCAGATTGCTATTTGATTGCACCAACAACATAGCAGAATATGAAGCATGCATCATGGGTATCGAAGAAGCCATCGAATTAAGGATCAAGATCCTTGACAGATATGGAGACTCAGCCCTTGTGATCAATCAAATCAAAGACAAGTATGAAACTCATCATCTTGGTCTAATTCCTTCGAGAGATTATGCGAGGCGATTGTTGACTTTCTTCAACAAAGTAGAACTGCATCATATCCCTCGAGATCAGAACCGAATGGCAGACGCCTTGGCTACCCTATCTTCCATGTTCAAAGTCAATAATTGGAATGATATGCCCAGAATCCGTATCGGGCGCCTCGAAGACACTGCATATGTATTATGGCAAGGCGATCTTGACGATAAGCCGTGGTTCCACGACATCAAGCGTTTCCTTCAAACACGAGTACCGCTCGGGGCATCGTACAAAGATAAGAAAACTCTAAGGAGGCTTTCTAAAATTTCTTCCTCAATGAAGATGTTCTATACAAAAACTTCGATATGGTTACGCTCGGATCGTCGACGGGCAAGGCGACAATCATCCATGAAGTACATGAAGGATCCTTTGGAACCCATTCAAATGGGCATGCAATGTCGAGAAAAATCTTGAGCGCGGATACTATTGGATAACGATGGAATCGAGGCTGCAAACACGTCAAAAGATGTCACAAGTGCGGATCTCGCGAGATAAGATCCATGTGCCGACTCTACTCAACGTTCTCTCCTCTCGTGGCCTTTCTCCATGTGGGGCATCGACATGATTGGGATGATCGAACAAAAGCGTCCAACGGACATCGCTTTATTCGGTGGCTATTGATTACTTCACCAAATGGGTCGAGCGGCATCTTACGCCACGTCACAAGACAAGTGGTTGTGAGGTTCATCAAGAACAACCTCATTTGCCGATATGGAGTTCCAAGCAAGATCATTACGAGACAATGGATCAAACTTGAACAACAAAATGATGAAGGAGCGTGTGAGGAATTCAAGATCGAGCATCATAACTCATCTCCTTAGGCCAAAGATGAATGGCGCCGTTGAAGCGACCAACAAGAACATCAAAAGATCGTCCGGAAGATGGTCATCACTTACAAAGACTATGAAATCTTGCATTTGCTCTGCATGGGTATCGTGCTTGATCGCACTTCAACGAGGGCAACTCCTTTTCTCTAGTATCGGCATGGGCGGTGCTCCCGTAGAAGTTGAGATCCCATCAATGAGAGTTCTCATGGAAATTAAGCTATCTGAGGCCAAATGGTGTCAAAGCGGATCGACCAGAACTTAATTGAAGAAAAGCGCTGACCGCTGTGTCATGGACAACTCTATCAAAGAAGAATGAAGAAAGCTTTCGACAAGAAGGTCCGACCTCGTGAATTAGAGGCGACCTCGTGCTTAAAAGATTACATCTTTTCAACGATTCTAGGGCAAATGGACTCCTAACTACGAAGGCCCATACGTCGTCAAAAAGCTTTTGGCGGTGCTATGACTCTCACAACCATGGGCGGTGATGAACTCCGCATCCGTGAATCTTGTGCGATCAAAAATACTTTGTCTAAAAAAAAAAAAAAAAGCTCGGTAAGTCGAAAACCCAAAAGGCGGCTTAGGCAAAAGAGCGTCTCGGTGGATTGAAAACACGAAAAGCGATCGAGGCAAAAATTAGAGACAATAAACAGAAATTATCCTGATAGATTGAAAACATGAAAGGGCGATCTAGGCAAAAACAAGGATACACAAAATGACAAAGTAACTGCAAACAGTCCATACTTCGTCAATCTGAAGAATTTTCCATCAACGGATCTTCAATCAACTCTTACGAAGCGAACACGGTTGGAATTCAAAGTTGTTAGGGATAATAGCGGTTATTTGCTTTCAATGTAGCCTTTTCCCAATAAATTATCATTTCCAACTTTTGTAAATAGTCCATGGAATCACGCATTTGGCTGATTACCATTCTATTCAATAAATTTGAGCCCTATGCTTTTTGTTTGCAATTCCTACTTTATTACATTTTGCAAAATAACGCTTTTATTGTGAAAATCACTTTTTGAAACTAAAACGTTTTAAATGAATTTTTATTTCAAAATTTTTGAAACAAAAGCGAAAATTTTCCTTTGAACTATGAACACAGAAAGAACTTCAACGGTTTCCTCCGTAAGTGTTTCAATCTCCGAAGGATAAAGAACAACTGCTACAGAAGTCTCTTATCCTCAGAAATCATCAAAGGGCGGTATTCTTATCCCAAAAGAATCCTAGCCAAGTTGCCAATGAAATGCCTTTCTCGAAAATTTAAAGCATGCAACTCAAACTCTTCATCGATGAGCGTCGCACCGTTGTTTGCAACTTCCACAGTATTTGTTCGAGCTGTAGCGTGGTCCTTTTCCCAGATATCTCTTTAGTGTCTTTGTCAAGTATTGTTAGCATGCATATAACATTCATGACATTCATACATAATAGCATCATTCGTGCATTTTGCATTCCTTGAAATGTTTGCTTTCATATCCTTTGGTGTAAGTCACGCTTACTCATGTAAGTACAAGCTGTCCCCGTAGAATATCTCCAAGCAGAGAAAAAATACATCTTTTCCCCAGCGGAGTATTCCCAAACAATGCATTTTCTTCTCTCCACCACATTCCCAGTGAGATCATTCCTCATTGGGAATAATGTCTTGATTGATTTTTCTTTCGTTCATTCTGGATAGAACACATCTATAATCAACAAAACAATAAGCAATAGCCTCATCATCGAGCCGCTTATCTTTCTCTTCATTCATAAAATTGTCATAAAAGTTTGTCTTCTCAACAAAGTCAAAATCATGACTATCGAGAAATTTCCAGTTTGTCTTTACGTCTAAAGAAAACACATGTCTTCGATCAAAATGCCGCATCTTCTCAAAAGAGATCCTCGGCAAGATTATATCAAAAAGGAAAAAATCATTTGAGTTACTTTTCTTTCATCATCATTATTCACAAAGTGAATATCTGACAATTGTCTAAAGATTTGCCTTGTTATAGTTATCACGTTGCTGATAATTGGTAATATCTTTAAAACCCATTTGAAATCTGTTTCTTTCATTTGTCTGTTGTTCACAAAGCTGAGTACATAGCAAATTTCTTCTCAAGATTTACCTTGTTATAGTTATCACTTCACTGATAATTGGTAACATCTTCAGAATTCATTACCATGAACTATCACAAAGCTGATAATTGGTAATATCATTTCCACTTACCTTAAACATTGTCACAAGGCTGACAGAAGGTAATCTCTTTGTTTCCCAAAGTGAAAACAGATATTCACATATTTTGTGAATCTTTCTTTCCCAATGAGGACGTATTCACAAATTTCCCCACCATGTCATTTCTTTGATATTTCTCGGGTGGAACTTTTCAATCATTTTGCATCATCCATCTTTTGGTATCTTAGGTCCAAAATTTGCGTATTACGATATTTAAGTCTCTTTACACCTATCAAAATGAAGATATTCATCTTCATCTCTCAAGTTAAAGAAACTTAAATAGGGGCATCTGTCATACCCAAATTTTGACCTAATATACCACTTTACATTTGCATCATTGCATAACTAACGATTCGAGCGACATTAATCGGGTGTGGATTTCACGAGTCAAAATTAGGGTTTCATCGATTTTCATCGATTCAAAAGCAACAATTAGGGTTTAGTTTTCTCACCTCATTTGATCTATCTTGATCAAAATATCGACCTCGATCTTGGATATCCATTTTTCTCATAGATCGATCGAGGATCGACCAATTAGGGTTTGATCGGGCATGAGTTTTCTCGATTTTTGAACAAGAAATGACTTTTTGGATAGAGATTGGTCATCATATCTTAGATACAACATCTTGACCTAATTTACGGATTCAAAACATCACGAAGTTCATAGACTTCATCGGTCGATTTGAAACATCGATGAAATTTCATCACCTGAAAAGTCAAACTTTGACTTTTGTTCAAATTTTCAAAACAAAACTTTTCAATCATCAAAATACTTCAAATGATCCATCATGATCATAAAAAATCAAAGAATTTGAAAAAGTCAACAAAAAGTCAAAGTTTTCATACTTAGAAAAATTTCTAAGTGTTGAAATTTCTTATTTTTCAAACTTCATGCCATTTTTCACCTAGTTCCATTTGAATTGGAAAAACTCAAAACATGAAAGTTGTAGCTTGTGAAACAAGCTTTCCAAAATGTCAAGAACTCTCAAATCCATGGAGTCTAGCTATACTTTTGAAATTGAAACATAAGGCTCCATGAAACTTGATTTTCAAAGTCAAAACTTCAATTATAGGTCATTTTGTGTTTTCTTCATCTAGAAGCAATCCAACCTTGCCAAATGATTATTGAACTGATAAATATCAGCTTGAAGATAATAATTGAAGATTGGATCAAGATTGTAAAAATAGCACATGGTAAAAAAAACTTCCTTTTGCTTTTGAAATGTCTTTCTTACCCTTAAGCTATCTTTGATTTACCAAAAGCTTGTACTTGTTGCCTAACATTTCAGAATCTTTTGGCCTATAAATGGATCACAATTCAAGTCCAAAACCACACCAAAGCAATGCAAATCCATGCTTTCACTCTTCTTTCTTGAAAATCAAGCTACATAGTGCAAAATTGCCAAACATTGCATTTTGAAAATCGATTGAAAACATGTTAAATTTTGGTGTCAAACATGCTTCATGATCAATATAAAACTTGTTTAGAACTTAAGATCATAAGAAAAACAAGTAAAAATAAGAAATCATATGTCATGCTTTCAAACTTTCCAAACTGCCTTATGATTGAATTTGAAGTTTGGTTGGATTAAATTGTGTTGTAATCATTCAAACACCTTCCTATACCTCATGTATATGATCGGATCCATAACCAACATGTAACAACTCTAACCAAGAAATCGAGTTTCATTTTGATCATGCAGGTTGACTTGTAGCATAATCGAGGCAAGCTCGAAGCAAGCATACCATTCATCTGCTTCCATACATGCGATGATGCTCAAATGATCCTGAACAAGTTACGGAAACACTCTAATACCTCCTTCGATTCTCACTTGAGCGGTATGAACACGAACTTGGATATCCATATTCTTTGAACTTAAATGAAAAAGCTCATGGCGTTTGTTTACGCACTCATAACGATCAATAGCCCTCAATAAAATCAAAGAATCATCAATCATACATCATTTAATTTGAAAAACTCAGTTCTAGGGTTCATCGTGGTTCCCAGAAATTCAAGCATGCTAGGTTAAATATAAATGCAATTAACATCCACCTTCATATTCGTGATGAAAAATCGAGCAAGTTTGGTTTTTATTTCATTCAATTTCATTAAGAAATGAAGATTATAGCTTGAATTTTGCAATCTGAAGATCAAACATGAAGAAAATCTGCGTGTGTTCTTGATTTGTTTCAAATTTAAATTTTCAAATACTTTGTCTACCGTGTTATTGTCCACTAAACACAAACAGCGTTTGGCTCGTGGTAGCTTGCTTGCCCTTAAGGCTTTCGACACGTGGTCACCCCTTTGGTCATGGGTTCAACTCCGTAGGACCATTTCTTTTATAACTTTTCCAATTTTCATGTTTTTACAAAACTTCACAATTTTTGACCAATCAAAACTCCTTATTTTAAGGTGATTTTTGGACACTTGTCAATAAATGTATCTATTTTATGATAGTGCAAAAGTTTCAGAAAAACTTTCATCGATTATATTTTAATCGGGCAGCGGCGTTACGAGCACTTTTCAAACCTCCTTTTAAGGTGAAATTTTCAAGTTTTCGACTTCGATTTTTTCAAAACTTTTCATAAATGAACCTCACATTTCAAAACATTTTCAAATCATTTTTCAAAACATTTCATCAAAACTTACATCTTTTACCACGATCGATCCGATTTAAACGATAAAATCAAATTCGTTTTCTCTCGAATTTCTCAATCGATCATGGGCCACCCTTATGGTGTAAGTCCCAATCCTTTTTTGTACATATTTAGTTTTACTTGTACATACTCAAATCATCATTGTCAATATTCAAACATAAACAAATTTCTTTCGTTTGTTTTCATTCGTTTGTTTATACACTGATACCATTGGTATTGAAAGGAGCATTATTCCCTGTGAAACTGCTTTCAAACCAATGGGCCTCCCTCACGGTGTAAGTCCCATAACATTCTTTTATGTACATAATATTTCTTTGTACATAACAAATTCTTCAAATACATACAAATTTTTATCATACATAACACTACTTTTATACTCAATCAGACAAACTTGATCGTTTGTTTTCACTTCACTTGTGTATACAAACCAACATTCTTTATGTACATACTTTTCCTTGTACATATCAAATTCTTTTCATACAAACTTTCATACATACATATCTGAGATACTTTTCTGAGATAAAATTCGATTGTTCGTTTCATTTCCTGTATATACACTTGAATACCATTGGTATTGAAAGGAGCATTATTCCACAAGGCTGCTTTCAAACCAATGGGCCTCCCTTATGGTGTAAGTCCCAACCCTCCTATGTACATCCATCTTTCTCTGTACATAAATAACTCGTTCGTGTACATATTCATTTCCTTGTACACAGTTCAAACTTGTAAATAATCAAGTTACGCTCGTTTTAAACGTTCGTTTCACAGACACTTGTTTATATTTCATAAACTTCTGTAAATAAACATCATTGCATTGTTTATATTTCCTTCATAAACTCCTGTGAATACATATCACACACACACTTGTTTATACAACTGTCCAATTATAACATAACAATTAGTCTAACCAATAGGTTCCCCACAGTTGTAGCCTCCGCTTGGGCTTTATACAAGATAATTCATCTCCAGCATGAATTTAGCCTCCGCTTGGGCTTTATACAAGATAACTCTCCCCACAGAGTTTAGCCTCCTCTTAGGCTTCATATAAGAAAACTCATTCATCTGAGTTTAGCCTCCGCTTAGGCTTCATATAAGACAACACTCCCCTGTTGAGTCAGCCTCCTCTTGGGCTTCGTTCAAAAGAACTCCTCATTGAGTTTAGCCTTCTCTTGGGCATCATACAATGAAAGAGGAAATCTCTTAACAGACCTCTATTGGGCTTCCAATACAAAGAATCACCAGCGCTAAGATAGAACCACGAAAGGATGGTTTCCGGTGAAATCACTTTCAAATCCTCGAGAGTAAAATTTCCGTGAAATTGCTCTTAATTCAAAAGGATGGTTTCTCGGTGAAATCCTTTTAACACAAAGCCACCATACCTATAGCTTCCTCTTGAGCTTCATACAAGGACCCTCGATGACCCTCGATGACCCTCGAAATGCCTCCTCTTGGGCTAACAATACAAGGACCCACGGGCTTCTTAAAAGCATCCCTTTAATCCAACCAATTTCTCCTTGAGATTTAGACTTCTATCATCTCTATGGAAGAAGTATCTCATCTATCACATCATATACAGTCAAAGAACTTTTCAAACTCTTTTCAAACTATTTTCAAACAAAACATCTCTTAATTGTAAGTGGTAACGCTTGTACACTCAAGCAAAACACCCAATGCTTACAGTTAAAAGATTCAATCATTTTTTCAAACATCTTTCTTAAACATGTAAGTGGTAACGCTTGTACACTCGAGCAAAACACCTGTAACTTACGACGAAAGATTTTTATCAATCAAACTTTTCAAAAATGTATGTGATGAAATAGATTAGATACATTTTTCATTAAGATGACATTTATGCATCTCTTACTAACATCCGTTGCTTTCCACTAGCATAAGTGGGAACTACGATTGCTCGACTTTCTCAACATCCTTTTGAGAATACGTGAGCCTGAGGTCTCATCCTTGCCGGCAAATTTCTTTCTCCCTCGGACCAACAAACCATAGAACCCTTTAGATCCGAGCTACAAATGCTCAGATTCCCACTAGGGATATGTATGCGAAGATCCACGGATCTTTGCGAGCACAATAATAATAAACACTAGGATCCCATAATCTATCTTTCTTAAAATCCCAAAGGAGAAACTTTCCCAATCATAGAAATAGCAATTAAAACACACAAACATATCAAATATATTCATATATAAAGCTATAGATAACTATATATATTTAGGGTGCTCCATCTATTCCCTTTATATAACAATCCCCTTACTCGGAATCTCCCGATGCGTTGCGTCTAGTTTGCGCTAGTCGTTCATACCAATATCAATTGAGGGTATTTGACTTTCCCTTTTCATAATCATTAAATCATCTTTCTTGTGTTGAAAATAATAAAGCTTGATGCTCATGCATCTTTATAAACAAATCAAAAGAGTAAATCGTTTCGAGCCAGAGAATCCGAATTCACGTTCGCATCCTCTAGCGCGTCACCTTTTAACGCGAACAGATATCCATTGGTATACCTTGGCAGACAATGAGACAGAAATCATTGAAAGTTGTGGAGAATTTGCCAACGTACCTCTCATTAGTACAAAAGGAGGAATCAACTACAGCCCATTTTTGGCGAGACGTCAACTCGGGTATGCAAACTCTAGTAAACCTCTTGGTTTTACAGTAGAAAGTTACTTCTATCATGAAGGGGAGGATTCCCAAGGTTTGAAAGCCAGAATGATCAGAGCTTGGCATCACATTCGAAGGAAAGAAAAAGGTAATGCAAGGAATTGTGTAGCCATGGAAATCTACACTTCTTGAGTGAAGAAAAGAGCAAAGGAATTTCGAATGCCTTATGCTTATGAAGAACCCATGTTCTCAATGACTTCCAAATCAACAATTTTCCCGTCGAGACTATGGGAGAATACCAAGAAGCTTTGGCCAAGATGAGGCTTGAGAAAGAAGCTTTGGAAGACAAGTTCTTTAAAAGCGACCTCGAAAATGAGAAGCTTAGAAGCGGTCAAAGATCATGAAAAACGCTTTACTTCCAAGATGAATGGCTCATGGAGAAAGATGAGAAGATTCGTCGAAAGATAGCGCGATCAAAAGATACATCAAGGAAAGGAAAAAAGCTTGAGGAAATGACAACCAGCAATCCACCGACGAGTGGAAGAAAGTCATTAGCAAGCTAAAAGCCGAGAAAGCTGAACTAAAAGCCCACTATGGGAAGGAAATCCTGAGGTTGAAGCTACATCAAGCCTTTGGATCTTCATCCGACGAAGACGATTAATTAGTTTAGATTGTAATTTTTTATCATTTATTTTATCATTTGTACGAGCCATGCTCAAAAACAAAAATTGTTGTAATCTTTTTCAAATAATCAATAAAATATGTGTTTTCCATCCAAATATTTGCCAAAAATTTCTCTTTTAGTGTAAATTCTTTGGAAATTTTTCTCTTTGCATTCATAATCATGCATCATACTTTGCATATCGAGTTTGTTGTTTAGAGTCTGATCTTTTGACGAACTCAACAGAAAGGAAAAGATCATCAAGCTGTCGTGTCTTAGAGTTTCTCGACCACGTCCACAGCCGACTCGTACATACAATACACGTTCAAAAAGAAGGAAAGTAATGGAAGGATTTGAGCAAGAAAATGTTGAGCTTCGTAGTACAGTGACAACACTGCAGGAAGAGGTGGAGAGACTCACTTCTTTGGTAAGTTCATTGGCGGTGCAAAGTCGTAACAACATTGGCGATCAAAATCAGCGGCGATTTCGAGAGACCACTACTACTCAGTTTCATTATTGCGGCGATTTCACTCTTGATATGCGAGGAAGGTTATCCATGGGGCATGCCTTTCAATTTCGGCATCGGTTTCGTCAATGACTTCGGTACAAACAACCACGCTTGAAGTACCTGCTGCGAACTCGACACTTACTCCACGGCATGGGGTAACTTTTCCATAAGTCACTATGGCGGTTTCGACCAATCATGACAAACTCGGCATCATGGTTCACACTCTGCGAGACGAAGAAGTCTATCATAATCCGAGCAATAACACGAATCCTCGTGGCGGATGGAGACTCTCGAAACGCTCCTCAAGATGCGACTTGATTAAAACAATCCGTGGAAAAGAATTTTTGGGAAGAGCCCATGATCTATGCTTAGTTCCTCGTAAGGATACCGCAAAGTTCAAAGTCCACGACTTTGAAAAGTATAAAGGAAATTCACATCCAGTCATCTTCGATGTACGCCGGGAAAATGTCTACTGAATGACAATCACCAATTGTTAATTCATTATTTCCAAGATAGTCTCACAGCGCCTGAAGTGGTACATGGGACTGAGCAGTAGCGAATATCCGGACATTCAATGACCTAGGCGAAGCCTTTGTCCAACATACAAATTCAACTTGGACATGGCTCCGGATCGGGATCAACTCCGCTCCATGTCTCGGAAGGAAGAGAGACATTCAAAGTACGCTCAGCGTTGGAGAAATTCTGCCCAAGTCAACCCCGTTAGAGGAAAGGAAATGACCAAGGTTTTCTTAAACACTCTTGGCCCATTTTACTACGAGCGAATGATCGCTAGCGCTCCGGAGATTTCACCGAGATGGTAAGCATGGGAATGCGGCTAGAGGAAGGAGTTCAAGCGGGACGCGACCGAGAGATAGGGACTTCTAGTGGAACTAAGAGGTTGGAACCGTTTTCCAAAGAAAAGGAACATGACATAGGGATGGTATCCGAAACCACGAAAGAATGTCGGCCGACAACAACGGTGGCGCCATAGCACCAGCTATTAATACAAGTCCAAATACAGGAATTGCTCCGCAGTTCCAGCAAACTCAACAGCCTCGACAACAGGCTCAGCAGTTCAACAATCAGAACCGTGCGCCCCGGGTCTCACAGTTTGATCTGATTCCAATGACGTACACAGAACTATATCCTGCATTAATAGAAAGGAATCTTGTGCAAACAAGGTCACCACCCCCGGTACCAGAAAAATTGCCATGGTGGTACAAAGCAGACGTATCTTGCCCTTTTCATCAAGGGGCACCGGGTCATGATCTGGAACATTGCATAGCACTGAAAGCTGAAGTACAAAGGTTAGTAAGGTCTAATCTTCTCTCCTTTAGAAACACAAATCCGAACGGGCAAGAAAATCCACTTCCCATTCATAGTGGACATACCGTGAATTTGATACTAAGAAATACAGATCAGTATCTTGTCACAGATGTGAATCTGATAAGAGAAAGCTTGGTACAACTCCATGATACGTACAGTACAATGGGCGCTTTCACTAAACATGATTATGCAGCTTGTAGCATCTGCTTCAAGGATTGTCGAGGATGTCCAACCATAAGAGCAGACATTCAACGATTATTAGACAATGGTGACATACAGATCTTCAGAAACAGAAATGACTATGACGTTAATATGGTAGGGCATTTTCCGCATGAGCTTTTAGTCTCAGATATCAACTCGGAAATTCCCGAAGTAAACGTTATTATTCCCTGTTTCAATGTACCCAAGCATGTGGCGATTGAATATAACGGTTCAGACGTTCCAGAGTCTCCTTTGGTGATTTGCCTACCCGGTCCTGTTCCATACAGTTCTAACAAAGCAATTCCCTATCAATACAATGCGACTATGATAGAAGATGGGAAGGAAAAACCCATGCCGACTCTTTCAGCCAATGTCAACATAAATGAGATAGGACGAGTAACACGAAGTGGATGTGTACATACTCCGTTGCCCCCAAAGCAACCTGTTGTTCCTGTTGTTAGGCAAAATCAAGTTAATGCACCACCCGAGAACCCCACGAGGATTCCCGTTGATAATCCAAACGTAAACGTTGGACCGTCTGATGGAACCAACGTCAACTCAGATTTCGATGAAATTTTGAAGCTAATCAAGAAAAGCGAATCTGGGTGGATCGGTGATCACGAGACTCCTCAAGACGATATTATCTCTACGAATTCGAAGCCGAGAAGCTTTAATGAAAGTGCTAGATCAAGCTTCGTAGATCACGTGACTACGACCAATTTGGTGGAATTGTGGGCAACATAACTTGCAACAATTTAAGCTTGATGAAGAACTTGGGAGGAAGGAAAGATCACAATCTGGCTGCATATCTCAATGATTTGCCAATCGATTCTTTGTCCAATGTGCTAGTAGAACCGGTTCATCCTTAACGTAATGCCAAAAGCGACTCTCGCTCGTTTAGCTTACAAAGGAACGGATGAAATTCAACGATATAGTGGTAAGAGCCTTTGATGGGTCGAAAATCATTATTGGGGAGTCGATCTCCGATGACAATTGGTCGCATACCTTCCAAATCACTTTCGGTCATGGATGTGCGGTACCGATTGTTTGCTAGGAAGACCATGGATCCATGAGGCGGTGACATCCACTCTCCATCAAAAGCGAAGTTCACGTAAATGGAAAACTAGTAACCATCATGGGTGAACAAGCGTTACTAATAAGCCATTTATCCACTTTTCTTTCATCACATAACGATTGAAGGACACAATTAAGAGACATCCGTTAGAAGATGAATCTACAAGCAAGCGGATCGTCTATCTCCTCTTACAAAGAAGCGGTAGAGATAGTGAAAGATGGTAATCTTTGCGGGTTGGGGACAAGTAATAAAACATCGACAACGAGACAAAGTAGGACTCGGTTTTGCTCCGATATTTCCTAAAGACAATCAAAGGGATGAAACACTTCGTGATCAAAGAAGTATTCCACGGTGGGGTTTCTTAAACCTGTTCTTCAAGAAGTTAACGTTCTTACCAATGAAGGTGATGAAGATGATTTCTCCGGATCTGAAGAGTGGAGCACTTATCTCACCAGCTCTGAATACGTGTCACAGGAAGAATCGTACGCGCCCTTCTATCCTCCGACTGACCAATTCAAAGGCATGTCCCTACAAAAGAATGAGAATCCACCTGTCCCTTCTGAAGTTTGGGATACCTTGGGAGAACCAAGTGGAAAGTTTGACTACATGGTGAAATACACTGCACCTGAAAGCTCAAAAATCAGAATGGAAGATATCCAGCCAACTGGATGGGGTGATTCTTTTGAGTATCCTAGTCAACCAGAAGAGATGTACACATCTTCTCGATCTCAGCAACCAATTGAGGTTCCAAATGAAGATCTCTGCTTTAATGCGCCCGTGGAATTTGTTAAACCAGATCTTGACTATCACTACGTCAACGTAATTACTGAAGATCAGGGATACGACTCGGGATACGAATTGGAAAGTGTCGCCGACAATGATTCTCTTCACTCAGAAGATTGGAGAATACATCCTCAGAATTCAGCACGAATGCCCATAGAAAGTACATATGATGTATCCCATGCTTCTCGATCTTTCCATCAAGCAGAAGAAGATCGTTTCATTAGCACAAAAGGCAAGGTCAATCGTCCAGAGTCTTCAAAGCCTGTTCGACCAACGACCAAGGTCTATTCAAGAATTAAGCCAAGTGGAAAACTACCAGAATACCTCGACTTCCAAGGAGTTCGCCACTATTGGAAGCCTGTTGAAGTTCGGACTAATGTTCATGGTTCTAAGTAGTTCATGTTGCTTTTGTTTTGAACTCTCGCCTCGCCCAAAGCGAAGAGATGTTTTATAGGGTTTAGCTTTTAAATAATTTCTCTTTGTCTTGCCCAAGACAAATGAGTTTGTATTTAGGGCCCTGTTTCATATTGTGTATCATAAATAAAACGCGTTGTTTTGATTCCACACTTTGTGTTTGTTTTTTGTTTTTACCCTTTCTTGGAAATGATAATCCTAAAAAACACAATAAAAATCTTCAAAAAAAAAAAAACAATATAATAATGATAATCTGCATACACTTTCACATTAACTTTTTGTTTTTAAAAAAAAATGATGAAAAAAGAGTTAATTAATCAAACATAAATCAAATATGCAGATTAATAGATGGACAAATCCATTGAAAGCAATGACTCTATGCTCTCTCCCGACTTTGAAATCCCCAGTGAAGTCACCGAGGAAGAAGTTGAAGAAAAGATCCCATATGATATTTCTCGACTGCTTAAGCACGAGGAAAGAATCATTCAACCTCACAAAGAGCCTTTGGAAGCAATCAACTTAGGATCTGAGAAAGACAAAAAAGAATTAAACATCGGAGCTCTACTCGACAGTAACGTCAAGGGCAAACTGATAGATCTTCTCAAAGAATACGTCGATGTGTTCGCTTGGTCCTACCAAGATATGCCGGGTTTAGATACCAGCATCGTGGAGCATCATTTGCCACTAAGACCGGAGTATCCACCAGTTAAACAGAAACTGAGAAGAGTTCACCCTGAGATGGCCGACAAAATCAAAAAGGAAGTTCAAAAACAGCTCGACGCAGGTTTCCTCGTCACTTCTGAATATCCTCAATGGCTAGCCAACATAGTACCCTGTCTCCAAGAAAGACGGAAAGGTCAGAATGTGTGTTGACTACCGGGACTTGAACAAAGCTAGTCCAAAAGACGATTTCCCACTACCGCATATCGACATGCTAGTGGATAGCACTGCAAAGTTCAACGTCTTTTCTTTTATGGACGGTTTCTCTGGTTACAATCAGATTAGAATGGCTCCCGAAGACATGGAAAAGACATCCTTCATCACGCCATGGGGCACATTTTGCTACAAAGTAATGCCGTTCGGGTTAAAGAATGCAGGCGCAACTTACCAAAGGGCAATGACTACTCTCTTTCATGACATGATGCACAAAGATATCGAAGTCTATGTAGACGACATGATAGCAAAGTCTGACACTGAAGAAGAGCATATAGAATATCTCTTGAAGTTGTTTCAGCGACTAAGGAAATTTCAACTTCGCCTGAATCCTAACAAATGCACCTTTGGGGTAAGATCTGGAAAACTCCTAGGTTTCATCGTCAGTCAAAGAGGTATTGAAGTTGACCCTGACAAAGTCAAGGCTATTCAAGAAATGCCTACGCCAGATACGAAAAAGCAAGTAAGAGGATTTCTTAGACGGTTGAATTACATCTCCAGATTTATCTCTCAAATGACTGCTACTTGTGGGCCGATATTCAAGCTTCTCCGCAAAAATCAAGAGGTTGTGTGGACAGAAGATTGCCAAAAAGCGTTTGACAGTATCAAGGAATACCTGTCAGAACCTCCAATACTGATTCCTCCAATCGAAGGAAGACCATTAATCATGTACCTTACCGTGCTAGAAAATTCCATGGGCTGCGTGCTTGGACAGCAAGATGAAACCGGTAAGAAGGAGCATGCCATTTACTACCTGAGTAAAAAGTTCACATACTGTGAAACTCGTTACTCCATGCTCGAGAAAACGTGTTGTGCTTTGGTATGGGCTTCGAAACGTCTCCGCCAGTACATGATCAATCACACGACTTGGTTAATCTCCAAAATGGATCCAATCAAGTACGTCTTTGAGAAGCCTGCCTTAACAGGAAGAATTGCTCGATGGCAGATGCTATTATCTGAATATGACATCCAGTACCGTGCTCAAAAAGCGGTCAAAGGAAGCATTCTCGCCGATCACTTGGCTTATCAACCGATCAACGAATACCAATCTCTCAAATTCGACTTCCCTGATGAGGATGTTATGTACTTAAAGATGAAAGATTGTGACGAACCGCTACCTGAAGAAGGTCCTGATCCAGAATCCCGATGGGGCTTAATTCTTGATGGAGCAGTTAACGTTTATGGCAATGGAATTTGGGCAGTCATCATCACTCCCGAGGGTTCTCATATCCTGTTTTCCGCCAGATTGCTATTTGATTGCACCAACAACATCGCAGAATATGAAGCTTGTATCATGGGTATCGAAGAAGCCATCGACTTGAGGATCAAGATCCTTGACATATATGGAGATTCAGCCCTTGTGATCAATCAAATTAAAGACAAGTATGAAACTCATCATCTTGGTTTGATTCCTTACAGAGATTATGCAAGACGTTTGTTGACTTTCTTCAACAAAGTTGAACTGCATCATATCCCTCGAGATCAAAATCGAATGGCAGACGCCTTGGCTACTCTATCTTCCATGTTCAAAGTCAACCATTGGAACGATATGCCTATGATCCGTATCAGACGCCTTGAAAGACCTGCATATGTATTGGCAACTGAAGCAGTCTTCTATAATAAACCGTGGTTCTACGACATCAAACACTTTCTTCAAACTCAGGAGTACCCACTCGGGGCATCGTACAAAGATAGGAAGACTCTAAGGAGGCTTTCTAGAAATTTCTTCTTGAATGAAGATGTGCTATACAAAAGAAACTTCGACATGGTCCTGCTCAAATGCGTCGACAGACATGAAGCAGACACGATAATTCACGAAGTGCATGAAGGGTCATTTGGAACCCATTCAAATGGGCATACAATGTCCAGAAAGATCCTAAGAGCAGGGTATTATTGGATAACGATGGAATCTGATTGCTGTAAACATGTCAAGAGATGTCATAAGTGCCAGATCTATGCAGATAAGATCCATGTGCCACCAACTCTACTCAACGTTCTCTCTTCTCCATGGCCTTTCTCCATGTGGGGCATCGACATGATTGGGATGCTCGAACCAAAAGCGTCCAACGGACATCGCTTCATTTTAGTGGCTATTGATTACTTCACTAAATGGGTCGAAGCAACATCTTACGCCAATGTTACAAGACAAGTGGTTGTGAGGTTCATCAAGAACAACCTCATTTGCCGATATGGAGTTCCGAGTAAGATCATTACGGACAATGGATCGAACTTGAACAACAAAATGATGAAAGAACTGTGTGAGGAATTCAAGATCGAGCATCATAACTCATCTCCTTACTGGCCAAGGATGAACAACGCCATTGAAGCTGCCAACAAGAACATCAAGAAGATCGTCCAGAAGATGGTCATCACTTACAAAGACTGGCATGAAATGCTGCCATTTGCTCTACATGGATATCGTACTTCAGTACGTACTTCAACAGGGGCAACTCCTTTTCTCTAGTATACGGCATGGAAGCAGTGCTCCCCGTAGAAGTTGAGATTCCGTCAATGAGAATTCTTATGGAAACTAAGTTATCTGAGGCTGAATGGTGTCAAAGTAGATACGACCAGCTGAATTTAATCGAAGAAAAGCGTCTGACCGCTTTGTGTCATGGACAACTATATCAAAGAAGGATGAAGAAAGCTTTTGACAAAAAGGTCCGACCTCGTGAATTCCGAGAAGGCGACCTCGTGCTCAAAAAGATTCTGTCTTTTCAACCAGATTCTAGGGGCAAATGGACTCCTAATTACGAAGGCCCACACATCGTCAAAAGAAGCTTTTCTGGCGGTGCTATGACTCTCACAACCATGGACGGTGATGAACTCCCGCATCCTGTGAATGCTGATGCAGTCAAGAAATACTTTGTCTAAAAAAAAAAAAGAGAACAGCTCGGTAAGTCGAAAACCCGAAAAGGGTGGCTTAGGCAAAAAGGAGCGTCTCGGTGGACTGAAAACCTAAAAGGGCGGTCCAGGCAAAAATTAGAGACAATAAACAGAAATTATCCTGATAGATTGAAAACAAGGCAATCTAGGCAAAAATAAGCATACAAAAAATGACAAAGTAACTGCAATCAGTCTGTACTTCGTCAATCTGAAAGAATCTTCCATCAACGGATCTTCAATCAAATCTTCTGAAGCAACAAGCACGGTTGGAATTCAAAGTTGTTAGGGATTTGCTTTCAATGTAGCCTTTTCCCAATAAATTATCATTTCCAACATTTGTAAATAGTTCATGGAATCACGCCTTTGGCTGATTACCATTCTATCAATAAATTTGAGCCTTGTGCCTTTTTGTTTGCAATTCTTGCTTTATTCTGTTTTGCAAACTAACGCTTTTATTGTGAAAATCACTTTTTGAAACTAAAAAGTTTTAAATGAATTTTTACTTCAAAATTTTGAAATAAAAGCGAAATTTTCCTTTGAACTATGAACACAGAAGGAACTTCAACAGTTTTCTCCAACAAGTGTTTCGATCTCCGAATGATAGGACAGCTGCTACAGAAGTCTTCTTCTCCTCAGCAGAGATCATCAAAGGAAGGTATTCTTATCCAAAAAGAATTCCCAACAAGGTTGCCAATGAAATACCTTTTTCAGAAAGTTTAAAGCATGCAACTCATGTTCATCAACAGTAACATCTACGCCATTGCTGCAGATTTTGCTAAGTATTTGTTCGAACTGTGACATAGTCCTTTTCCCAAATACCCTCTTTTATTGTCTTGTCGAGTATTGTCAGCATGCCTATGACATTCATAACATTCATGCATAATAACATCATTAATGCATTTCTGCATTCCTCAATGTTTGCTTCCATATCACTGGTTTAGATTACATTTACTCATGTGGATGTGTCATCTCTCCAGCAGATTATCCCCAAGCAGAGAAATACATCTTTTCTCTATCATGTTCCCCAACTGAGATAATTCCTCATAGGGAACGAAGTCTTGATTAACCCTTTTCTTTCCAGTTCATTCCTGGATAGAACCCCGTCTCTGGCCAACTCAGGTTTAGATTTCATAAAAAAGGTCTCCCTACAAAACAATAAGCAATAGCCTCGTCATCCGAGCCGCTTATTTCCTTTTCATCTTGAAACTTGTCATAAAAAGATTGTTCTTCTCATCAAGATCAAATCATGACAGTACAAGAAATCTCCACAGTTGTCTTTCTGTCTAAAGGAAAACCTGTGTCTTTTCGATCAAAAAATGACCGCATCTTCTCAAGAGAGAAATCCCCGGCAAGATTGTAACTGTGAGAATAGAAACTCATTTGAGATCTGTTTCCATCATTGTCTGTTATTCACAAGGCTGAATATTCAGTATTTGTCTCAAGAATTACCTTGTTATAGTTATCACTTCGCTGATAATTGGTAATATCTTCAGAACTCATTACCATAGACTATCACAAGGCTGATAATTGGTAATATCATCTTCATTTACCTTAAACATTGTCATAAGGCTGACAGAAGGTAATCTCCTCGTTTCCCAAAGCGAAACAGATATTCACATACATTGTGAATCTATTTTCCCAATGAAACATATTGCTTGTTTCCCAACCAACAGGATTCTCTTTTCTTAGATTGAGTCATCCTCACAAAATTCTCCCCACCATGTCATTCTTTGAAATCTCTTGGGTGAAATTTCTGCAATCATTTTGCATCACTCGCATCTTTTGGTATTTTAGGTCCAAAATTTGTGTATTTTGATATTTAAGTCTCTTCACACCTATCGAGATGAAGATATTCATCTTCATATCTCAGGATAAAGAAACTTAAATAGGGGCATCTGTCATACCACAGTTTTTGACCTAATATACCACCTTACATTTGCATCATTGCATCACTAACAGTTCAGAACAGAATTAATCGGGTGTAGCTTCTACAGGTCAAAATTAGGGTTTCATCAAATTTTCATCTGATTCAACAGGCAATCAATTAGGGTTTGAGTTTCACTCACCTCAATTGATCCATCTTGATCAAATCATCAACTTCTGATCTTCAGATACCAAATTTTTCCTCCTGATCTATCAAGGATCGACCAATTAGGGTTTTCATCGAGGATAAGCCATCACTGACTTTCTAATCAATGAATGACTTTTTTGCTTGGAGATTGATCTTCATATCCTCAATACAACATGTTGACCTAATTTCTGAATTCAAAACATCACAGAAGTTCACAAATTCATCAGTCAATTTCTAGATCATCTGATGAAATTTCATCTGCACTGAAAAGTCAAACTTTGACTTTTGGTCAACTTTTTCAAGATAAAACTTTTTCCATTATCAAAATACTTCAAATGATCCATAATGATCATAAAAAATCAAGAAATTTGGAAAAGTCAACAAAAAGTCAAAATTTTCAACACTTAGAAAAATTTTCAAGTGTTAAAATTTCACACTTTTTCCAAACTTCATGGCATTTTTTCACATAGTTCCATTTGGAATTAGAAAAAACTCAAAACATGAAAGTTGTAGCTCTTGAAACAAGCTTTCCAAAATGTCCAAGAACTTTCAAATCCATGGTGTCTAGCTATACTTTTGATTTTGAAACATAGAGCTCCAAAATCCTTGATTTTCAAGTACAACTTTCAAAATTACAAGTCATTTTTTGCAAAATCTCTTTCTAGAAGCCTTGTCACTAATTGGAGATAGGCTAGAGCTGATAAAAATCAATTGAAAGTAATTATGATGAGATAAGATCAAGTTAAATTTAACCATGGTTAAAAGGAAGCTTCCTTTTGCATTTATTGCAAAAATGACTTTCTTGCCCTCTAAGGCAAGTTGTCCAAACCAAAGCCTATCTTCTTTGCTTGCTATTCAGAATTCTTGACCTATAAATAGAGGTCATGTTGGCCATTTGAAACTACACCAAAGCTATGCCAAAACAAGCTTTCTCACTTCTTTCTTAAAATTCAAGTAACATAGTTTAATTTGAGAATTCTTGCATTTTTCAAAATTTGTGAAAAACTATGAAAGATTTGGTGTCTAAACTTGCCAAAACTGCCTTAACCTTCGAATTTGATCTTTGGCTCGAGCAAGTTGTGTTTTTTTCACTCAAACATCATCAACATACTCCATATGGATGATGCAGACCATTAACCTCAACCTGTAACACCTCTAACATCAAATTCAAGTTTCACTTTGAAGCATGTGCAGGTGGACTTGGTTGGAATGATCCAGGCAAATTCAGAGTGAGCAGACCATCTTCACACGATCCTTGAAGTTCACTGGTGCTATAGGAATCATCAAAACAATTCTGGAAACACTCCATTGAAGATTCCGATCTCAGCTTCAACAGGTATGTAACTCAACTTCGAATTCCTTGATTTCTTGCTTCCAGTCCAAAAAGCTCTTGGCCATTTTGTTTCTGCACCATCACTGATCATTAATCCTCAATCAATTGCATATTTCATCAACCATACACGATTTCAATTTGATTTTAAGGAATTAGGGTTCTTCGTGATTTCTGGGAATTTAATCATGTTAAGCTAAAAATAAATGAAATTAAACCACATCATCATGTTCCTGGTTAAATTTCGATCAAGTTTGATGTTTACATCGGGCAATTTCGTTGAGAAACAATGAATTCATGGCTGATTGAAGGATTGAGGAAGAAGAAGATGAGTACGCGCGTTTTTCAAATTCAAAATATCCAGTTTGTAATATAATTAAATGGTTTGAACTCAATACACGGATGTATTGCCGCCCCAGCGGTTGCCAGCTCACTCTTAAGTCATTCTTGCCACGCCTTGCCCAATGGTCCCGGGTTCGAGTAGCCTTGGGACCATTTTATAAACTTTGTCATTTTTTACTTCATATTTTTTTCAAACTTTGACTCTTTCAAAACCCAATCAAAACTCCTCATTTTGAGGTGATTTTTTGTACACTTGTCAATTAACATATCTATTTTATGATAGTGTCAAAAAATTCAGAAAAACTTTCATCTGATTATATTTTTATCGAGCCGAAAACGATACTTTTGAGTACTTTTCAAAGCACTTTCAAAGGTGATTTTTTTCAAACTTTCGAAGCCCGATTCTTTTCCAAACTTCTCACAAGTATATTTCACTTTTTCAAAAACACTTTCAAGATCCTTTTTCAAAACTTTTCATCAAACTTACATCTTTTTTCCATGATCGATCCGATTTGACGATAAAACCGAATTCGTTTTCTCTCGAATTTCTTAACCGATCATGGGCCTCCCTCACGGTGTATGTCCCAAAAATTCTTTTTATGTACATACATATTTCCTTGTACATATCAAATTCTTTTATGTACACATACCAATTTTACCTGTACATAATACAGATGTCCCTCTGTAAAAACTCAAGGATAGACAAACTTCTTCCGTTTGTTTTCATTTTACACTGAATACCATTAGTATTAGAAGGAGCATTATTCCCGGTGAAACTGCTTTTAAACCAATGGGTCTCCCTTACGGTATAAGTCCCAACCCTCCTATGAACATCCACATCTCCTTGTACATAAATACTCGTTCGTGTACATATTTACTTCCTTGTACACAATTCAAACTTGTAAATAATCAAGTTACGCTCGTTTTAAACGTTCGTTTTACACACAATTCAAACTTGTAAATAATCAAGTTACGCTCGTTTTAAACGTTCGTTTTACACACACTTGTTTATATTTCCTTCATAAACTCTTGTAAATAAATTTTACATGTATTGTTTATATTTCCTTCATAAACTCTTGTAAATAAACTGTACACGCTTGTTTATACAACTGTCTAGTTATAACATAAAAACTAGTCTAACCAATAGGTTCCCCACAGAGTTAGCCTCCTCTTGGGCTTTGTACAAGGTAACTCATTTCATCTGAGTTCAGTCTCCTCTTAGGCTTCATATAAGAAAACTCATTCACTGAGTTTAGCCTCCGCTTAGGCTTCATATAAGACAACACTCCCGATGAGTCGCCTCCTCTTGGGCTTCGTTCAAAAGAACTCCTCATTGAGTTTAGCCTTCTCTTGGGCATCAAACAAGAAAGAGACCAGGAAATCTCTTAACAGCCTCCTATTGGGCTTCCAATACAAAGAATCACCCGCGCTAGGATAAAACCCAGAGAGTATAATTTCCCGGTGAAATTGCTCTTAATCCTAAGAGGATGGTTTCCCGGTGAAATCCCTCTTAAAGCCAAAGCCAGCCATACCCTATAGCTTCCTCTTGAGCTTCATACAAGGACCCTCGATGACCCTCGGAATGCCTCCTCTTGGGCTTACAATACAAGGACCCATGGGCTTCTTAAAAGCATCCCCTAATCCAATCAATTTCTCCTCGAGATTTAGACGTTTATCATCTCTATGGAAGAAGTATCTCATCTATCACATAACATACAATCAAAAACTTTTCAAACTCTTTTCAAAACAAAAACATCTCTTAATAGTAAGTGGTAACGCTTGTACACTCAAGCAAAACACCCAATGCTTACAATTAAAAGATTCAATCATCTTTCAAAACATCTTTCTTAAACTCGTAAGTGGTAACGGCTTGTACACACAAGCAAACACCTATAACTTACGATGAAAGATTCAATCAATCAAACTTTTCAAAATGTATGTGATGAAATAGATTAGATACATTTTTCATTAAGATGACATCATGCTGTCTCTTAATAACTTCCGTTGCTTCCACTAGCATAAGTGGGAACTACGATTGCTCTGACTTTCTCAACATCCTTTTGAGAATACGTAGGCACAAGGTCTCATCCTTGGCGAGCAAATTTCTTTCTCCCTCAAACCAAACAAACCATAGATCCCTTTAGATCCGAGCTACAAATGCTCTGATTCCCATTAAGGGATATGTATGCAGAAGATCCCAATGATCTTTGCGAGCACAATAATAACAAAACCTAGGATCCCGCATAATCTACCGTTTCTTAAAATCCAAAGGAGAAACTTTCCCAATTATAGAAATAGCAATTAAAACACACAAACATATCAAACATATTCATATATAAAGCTATAGATAACTATATATATTTAGGGTGCTCCATCTATTCTCTTTATATAACAAACCCCCTTGCCCGGAATCTCCCCAATGCGTTGCGTCTAGTTTGCGCTAGTCGTAATGCATATCATATCAATTGAGGGTATTGCAGCTTTCCCCTTTTTCATAATCATTTTTCTTGTGTTGAAAATAATAAAGCTTGATGCTCGAGGCATCTTTATCAACAAATCAAAAGAGTAAATCGTTTCGAGCTAGAGAATCCAAATTCAGATTCGATTCCCTCGCGCGTCACTTTTTAACGCGAACACTTAGCCGTTACTTCCTATCCACAGTGGGTTGCAAACGTGGTACCCGTACCTAAGAAGGATGGCAAAGTTCGAATGTGTGTAGATTACAGGGATCTGAACAAAGCAAGTCCGAAAGGCGATTTTCCACTTCCTCATATTGATGTTACGGTTGACAACATCGCTCGGCATAAGGTCTTCTCCTTCATGGATGGTTTCTCCGGATACAATCGATCAAGATGGCTCACGAAGACACGGAAGACTACTTTCGTTACATAGTGGGGCACTTTCGCTACAAGGTCATGCCGTTTGATGAAAAACGCGCCACTTATCAGTGTGCATGGTGACATTATTTCATGACATGATTCATCACGAGATAGAGGTCTCGGCGACATGATAGCTCGATCACGGTGAAGAGGAACATCTTGATCATCTACGAAATTGTTTGATAGGTTGAAAAAGTCGAGACTTAATCCCAACAAGTGCACCTTTGGAGTCAGATCCGGAAAACTCCTAGGGTTTGTTGTCAGTGGAAAAGGTATCGAAGTTGACCCCACCAAGGTTAAAGCTATTCAAGAAATGCGGTAGCCCGTGCAGAAGGAAGTCGAGGTTTCTTGGGCCGATTGAACTACATTGCGATTCATTGCACATCTAACGCTACTTGTGAGCCAATCTTCAATTCTTGAAGAAAGATCAAGTGGTAGAATGGAGCAACGATTGCCGGATCGCTTTTGACAAAATCAAAGAATACCTACATAATCCTCCTATCCACGATGCCGAAGGAAGACCTCTTATCATGTACTTGGCGGTGTTAGAGAACTCAATGGGGTGTGTGTTGGGGCAACATGGCGAGTCAGGTCGAAAAAGAGTATGCAATATTCTACCTTAGCAAAAGTTTACCGACTATGAAACAAGATACTCACATTCGAGAAAACTTGTAGCGCTTTGGCTTAAGTGCTCGCCGACTAAGGCAGTATATGTTGACTCACACTACCTTGTTGATTTCAAGATGGATCCGATAAAATACATATTTGAGAAACCGTCTCGGGAAGAATAGCAAGATGGCAAATGATCTTGTTGAATCGACATCAATATACTTCTTAGAAAGCGATCAAAGGAAGTGTAGTAGCCGATCATTTGGCTCATCAAGCCGTAGATGACTATCGATCTATGCGGTTAATTTCGGATGAAGATGTTTTGTTAATTCTTGATTGTGAAGAACCGAGGCCAGACGAAGGACACGAACAAGGATCCCGATGGACTATGGTCTTTGGTGGAGCCTTAAGCGCTTGGCAATGGCATTGGCGCCATCATTACATCCCTACGGGCACGCCTTTCACCGCCAGACTTTGCTTCAATTGTACGAACAACATGGCGAATCTGAGCGTGCATCATGGGTATTAAAAGCGCTATTGACTTAAGAATCAAGTTCTTGCAAGTATCACGGAGACTCGGCTTTAGTGATCGGTCATATTAAAGGCGAGTGGGATCTGAAGCATCCGAATCTCATTACATATCGAGCATGTTACGAGTTTGATCCCTACTTGAAGAGATCACTTTCAATCACATTCCAAGAGAATCGGTTGGCGAGCGTTAGCTACTATGTCATCTATGTTCAAGGTCACATGGGACAACGAGGCTCCCCAGATCATCATTGAGAAGTTTGACGAACCAACATATTGTTATGAGCTTGATACGAGAAGAAACCTTGGTACTATGGCGTGAAGAGGTATCTTGAGACTCGGGAATATCCGGGGAGCATCATCAACGATAGGAAGTTTTTGAGAAGGTTCGCATCCAAATTCTTCCTCAGCAACGACATCTTATACAAGCGCAACCACGACTTGTGCTTACTCCGCTGTGTAGACCGGAAAGCAGCGGAACATATTATGGAAGAGTTACACGAAGGTGCATTTGGTACCCACTCCAGTGGTCATACGATGGCTAAGAAGATATTGAGAACAGGTTACTATTGGTCCACCATGGAAGCTGATTGTCACCGCTATGCTCGGTCTTGCCACAAATGCCAGATTTATGCAGACAAAGTGCACGTACCTCCGGTACCTCTGAATGTTTTAACTTCTCCTTGGACTTTTGCAATGTGGGGCATTGACATGATCGGAGAAATCAAGCCCACAGCTTCCAACGGACACCGTTTCATCCTTGTGGCAATTGACTATTTCACCAAGTGGGTAGAGGCAGCCTCGTTTGCATCTATTACCAAGAATGTTGTGGCTCGATTCATCAAGCATAATCTTATCATCGGTATGGCACTCCGAAAGGATTATCACGAATAACGGCTCTAATCTCAACAACAAGATGATCACCGAACTCTGCACGCAGTTCAAGATCAAGCATCACAACTCTTCTCCTTATCGACCTAAGATGAATGGCGTTGTGGAAGCCACCAACAAGAACATTAAGAAGATCATACAGAAGATGACGGTGACTTACAAAGATTGGCATGAGATGACCATTTGCTCTTCATGGTTATCGCACTGATCAATTTCAACAGAGGCAACCCCTTCTCTCTTGTATACGGTATGGAAGCAGTCCTACCCATCGAAGTTCGAGATACCCTCAACGAGTCCTCCGGGGCCGCGAGTTAAGCGAAGCGATTGGGTTCGGACTCGCCTTGACCAGATTAACTTGATTGATGAGAAGCGACTCGCGTCCATACGCCATGGACGGATCTATCGAAGCGAATGATCGAGCATTTAACAAGAAGGTCAAGCACCGAGTCTACCAAGTCGGCGACCTAGTAGTCAGCGCATCATTCTTCCACAAGGTGATCCGGAAAATGGACTCCCACCTATGAGGGACCGTTTGTTGTCAAGATAGTATTTTCCGTGACTATGATACTTAGCACCATGGATGGTGAAGACTTCCCACACCTGAGCGAGACATAGTCAAAAATACTACGCATAAAGAGACCGCTAGGTCGGCGAACCTAGGCAAAAGTAAGGGCATCTGGCGAACCAAAAGGTTCGGGCAAAGTTAAGGATATATACAAAACATGTACACCGGCAAGTCTAAAACACGAAAAGCGGCTTGGGCAAAAGGGTATCGGTACGAAAATCGAAAGGCGGTCTAGGCAAAAGTTAGGGATTTAAGCGTACGACTATGTCTCGTCCAGATCACCTACTTCCAAACTACTACTATCAGCGTTCAAGATTCAAATGGCGAAGATCAGTTCACTCACTTTCTACTGACAACAAGGAGATGAGATAGTTGAAATATATGAGTACTAGCATAGTTGGAACTTAACGAGATTGTTTCCGCATAGCTTTTTACTTTTCTTGTGAACAAACTACTTGGCCATACGCCACATTTCAAATTAGTACAAGCTTCTTTCATTACAATTTTTGCTATTGTTGTTTGCATAAAGTCCAACGTTTGCTTTGAATGATTATATGCGTCTGACAATAAGAATCTATTTACAAACATACGAAAAGTGAACGAACAAGGATAATTACTACAGGCTCTAGGAATTGAGATGACGACGAAAGTCACCAATATATTCCCCTGCAAAGTACAATCCCCACAGAGATGTCACTCATCACAAAATTTCCCCAACAGAGTACACATTTCTCTCCACTAGTCCAGACTTTTCAGGCTTCATCATGTTAGTCCCCGAGCAGTGATCCCAATCAAACTAAGCCATGTTACATCAGTCTCCAAGCAGTAACAATTCATCACCAGCAGAGGTATCCCCAGTAAAATATCTCTCAGCAATCATCACCTCCCCGGCAGCAGCAGTATCCAGACTTGAAACATGGTCAGATAGTGCATCGAAGGAAACCTACATCTTTTATTCCCCAGCCAGAGATTTCGACGGGCTCTAGATCCTCCAGACCCGGTCTCCCCCGGCAGCTGTCAGATGCTCTCAAGCAGGATCTACGCGCAATATCCCCAGTAAAGCACCTCCTAATTCTTCCCCCAGTAGGGTCTATGCACAAGATCCTCAGCGGCGCATCTCTCGATCTCTACCATCAATATCTAGGCTCAAGACTTGGTCAGATAGTGCATCGGAGGAATCAAGGATATTTTTCTTCTCTTTCAAAAGCAAGGTTTTCATCCGTTTCATCCCCAAACAGGAGTCAGAAGTCCTCAAGCAAAGCATCCACATCTTCTTCAAGATGGATATGTTTTGAAATACCATAACATCTATCATTCATACATTACTCATAAAAATCATAATTTGTGCATATGTCATTCATACACATCGTCATGCATCATAATTTGCATAAGACTAACAATATTCTATCAAAGTTTCTTTTGTTTTTCCCAAAATAGGTGAAAATCACTTCTAAAACAAACAGGTCTAGGATTAATGCCCGAAGCCAGACAGGAAAACTATCTGAACGACCGCCCTAGTTGTCCTTCGACAACTGGTCCAGGATTAATGCCCGAAGCCAGACGGGGAAACTATCTGAACGACCGCCCAAGTTGTCCTCCGACAACAGATCCTGGATTAATACCCGAAGCCAGACGGGAAAACTATCTGAACGATCACAAGTTATCCTCCGATAACAGGCATTGGATCAATACCCGAAGCACAACAGGGAAGATATCCACATTTTGCCAACAATTATCCCCTCAGAGCAATCAAGACAAAGATTTGCTCTGACGCTCTCTTATTATCAACAACAACTACAGAGTCTGGCGTACGACTCAGTTGCCTTGGATGGCATCTTAAGCCCATCTCTGACTACTTGTCAACATTTCTCCACTTTCAGAATGCTGCATATTTGGTTAAAAAACCAATACAAACCAACAACTTCATTCAAAGATGAGCACGAAGTCTAACATACGACTCTCTCCGGATGGCATCTCCGACGACTCTCCTATTCAGACGACATTCTTGAGTCTAGCGTACGACTCATTCCCCAGCGAAATCTCCAAATGGCATCTATAAGCCCATTCCCGCATCAATCAACAGCGAGTGCAAATTTTCAGGTGTACTCGAGTGTTCAATCATCTTCTACCTCCAGGTCACGAAAGGCGAGCATGCCAATCTAACCCTTCCAGTACAAGAAAATTGAACAGGGGCAGCTGTCAATCCCCAAAATTTGCCCTCCTACTTCTCATGACATTTCATACATCCATACTCAAGGATTCCTCAAGGGTTGATCAGATAAACCCTCTCCTAGACAATCAACCCAAACTAGGGTTTGGCTATTCTCAGATCCAGATGGACTTCCAGCATCTCCAATGGTCATCATGCCTCCTCATATGCTTCAAAGAATCTCAATGTCAAGTTTCAAGCCTCACAAGTCAAGTTTCCTCAAACAATTGCTCAAATGGTTGAAAATCAGTTGTATTGGACAAAAAGTCAACTGTGGTCAACATACAGTCAAACTTCGTGATTTTTGGTCAACATCCTCATTTTGAAGTTACATTCATCATTTGATCAAGGGTTGATCATGATTCATCAAGAAAACTCAAGATTTGCACAAAAGTCAAACTTTCCAAATTAGGGTTTTCCAATGAAAAGTCAACTGAACTTTGACTGAGCATAACTTCTTCATACTTTCTCAAAAAATTTTCCACCACCTCTCATTTTGAAGGAAATTTAATTCTCTACAACTTCATGTCTCACAAGAATGTTCAAAAAATGCTTCATTTGGAAGGTATGGGTCAAAACATTATAGGTCATTTTCAAAGTCAACAAAAAGTCAACTTTTTGTTTTGAAGATTTATTGAGCATGGAAACTCCAATTGAGATGAAACCAAAGAGGTTGTTTAGAGGACACCTTGAGCTTTCCAAAAAGTCTAAGAACACTCAAAAATATGGAAAATTGAGCAAAATACACCTTGTACAAGTTGGGCATTTTTGAAGAAGTGCACAAAGAGAAATACTTGTAAAAATCCAAAATTTTGCAAATGGGCCTAGTTTTTCTTGGTTTAAACTTGTTCGTTATCTTATTTGGAACCTTCAAGCCCAATGCCACGAATTTTGTCTTTATTTTTCTATTTAATTTGAATTTTATTCATTTAAAAACAAATTAAATTTAAAAATAAGGTATAAAATCAAAATTAAATGCAAAATTGATTTTTCTCTCATACTTGAGATCCAAGTAACTCACACAAGGTGGCAAATTTCGAAATTTGCATAGATTTGGCAAGAATTTGATTGAAATTTGATCAAAAAAGGAAGATTTGATTTTGTACAAAATCAAATAATTTTTGCATTGATTGATCATTATTTGTTCCTCAAATCAGCCCAAAATCCATCTACTATAAATGTACAATGCATATCACATGAACAAGAACAGGAAAATTGCTTGGAGGAACCCTAACCTAAGTAAAAAAAAACGTGCTTCACAAGCTACTTGCAGCCTTGGTTCTAGTTTGTTTCAATCGATTTTGAGTATTCTATCACGTTCCTTGGTGTCTTTAGAGTCGATCCAGACCTTTACATCATTCAAAAACATCAAGAATCACGAAATCCAGTTTTGGTTTGTTCACACTTTTTCAAATTTCGAATTCTGTTTATCATGCATTTTTAATGTGTTTTGTGGTTTGTTTTGTGTTTAGAACGAAGTTTGGAAACTTTCTGCATAGTTTGATTGCGTTTTCGTGACCTGAATCGAAATCCACCATGGCTAGGGTTTTCTGGTTCAAATTGGGGCTTCCTAAAACACGTTAAATTGGACAAAACTAGCACCACCATCGTGTTTAGAATGTTATTTGCAATCGATTCATGTATTCATAACTCATTTATATTGCTTGTATGAAGTTTTGGAAATTGCAGGGGCCATAGCGTCGAGCAAGCCGGCGCTAACTTTCAAAATTTCAAATGAAGAAGATGAAGATCTTCGCGCGTGTTCTGGGTTCCCAGAAATCAAGTTTGTATAAAAACGCTTTGTTTCATTTACATGACACCAAGTGCGCGTTGGCCCAGTGGTTAACACATGGAAGCATGACGTGTTGCCCAGAGGTCTCCGGTTCGAATCCTGGCAAGACCAATATATTTTTGCTCTTTTGAAACTAACATACTTTTTCTTATTTTCTTTAATATTTTCATGTTAATTTAATTTATCTTCAAATATTTTTATCATGCATCTAAAAAACTCCAAAAATATTTATTTTTTGCATAATCATCAGAAAAATGTTTATTTAATTTTTAATATAAAAATTATTATTTTTGCATGCATATTTAATTTAATTACTAATTAATCATTTAAATGACTTTTAATTGTTTTTAAATTATCAAATCAATTCCAAAAATTACCAAAAATTTATTTTATCATATTAATGTCATTACTAACACAAAAAAATTTTTCCTCATTCAAAAATATTTATTTCTACTAACATTTTCTTCTTATTGCAATTCTCTCGTATTTCCGATTTTGTATCTATTCACAGGTTATACTATTTCAGACGATTTTTCTTGCTTTTCTTTTTCAATTATGTAACTGCTGTCATACCCCAATTTTTGACCTAATATACCACCTTACATTTGCATCATTGCATCATTAACAGTTCAGAACAGAATTAATCGGGTGTAGCATTCACAGGTCAAAATTAGGGTTTCATCAAATTTTCATCTGATTCAAGAGGCAACCAATTAGGGTTTGAGTTTTACTCACCTCATTTGATCTATCTTAATCAAATCATTAACCTCTGATCATCAGATACCCAACTTTTCTCTTTAATCAATCGAGGATCGACCAATTAGGGTTTTGGTCGAGCATGAGTATTCTCTGATTTTTTGAGCAAGGAATGACTTTTTTGGTTAGATATTGGTCATTATATCTTAGATACAACATGTTGACCTAATTTCTGGATTCAAAACATCACGAGTTCACGGACTTCATCGATCGATTTACAAACATCGATGAAATTTCATGCGAAAAAGTCAAACTTTGACTTTTGGTCAATTTTTTCAAAACAAAACTTTTTCCAACATCAAAATACTTCAAATGATCCATCATGATTATAAAAAATCAAAGAATTTGGAAAAGTCAACAAAAAGTCAAAATTTCTAACACTTAGAAAAATTTTCAAGTGTTAAAATTTTGTACTTTTTCCAAACTTCATGGCATTTTTTCACATAGTTCCACTTTGATTTGGAAAAACCTCAAAACATGAAAGTTGTAGCCCTTGAAACAAGCTTTCCAAAATGTCCAAGAACTCTCAAATCCATGGAGTCTAGCTATGTTTTTGAAATTGAAACATAAGGCTCCATAACCATGGATTTCAAGTTCAAAACCTCACAATTATAGGTCATTTTTGGATTTCTTCTTCTAGAACACATGCCACCTTGCCAAATTGAGATAGAACTGATAAATATCAAGTTGAATGTAATTATTGTAGGATAGGATCAAGATTGGATTTTCACACATGGTTAAAAAAGGAAGTTTCCTTTTAAGGCAAAATGACTTTCTTGCCCTCTAAGGCAAGTTTGATTTACCAAAAGCCAATTCTTTGTGCCTAACATTTCAGGAATATTGATCTATAAATAGAGGTATAATTTTCAAGTTGAAACTACACCAAAGCCATGCAAGTACATGCTTTCATTCCACTTTCTCAAATTTCATAAATCATAGTTCAATTTGTGAAAACTTGCAATTTTGAAAACTAGTGAAAAATCTTAAGCAATTTGGTGTCTAATATGTTTTAACATCAATATGAAACCTGTTTGAAACCTAAAATCAACATAGGCAAAGCTAGAAACCAGTTTTCACATCTCATGATCATAAGCTTGCAAAACTGCCTTAAAACTCAAATCCATAGCTTGGCTCGAGCAAGTGATGTTCTGATCATCCAAACACCATCCACAAACATCATAGAGATGATGCAGATCATAAGCAACAATCTGTAATACTCCTAACCACAATTTCCAGTTTTCATTTGAGCTGTATGCAGGTGGACTTGGTTGGATTGATCCAGGGTGATTCGAAGTGAGCAGACCACTCAAATACCTTCCACATAGGCCGTTGGTGCTCAAGCAATCCTCAAACATCAACTGGAAACACTTAAACCCAGAATTCGATTCCAGCTTCAACAGGTAAGAGCTCGAACTTCAAATCCATGATTCTTTGATTCATTTTGAAAAAACTCTTGGCCATTTGTTTTCTGCACCCCTCACGATCATTAACCCTCAACCAATTGACAAAATCATCCATCATACACCATTTTTATTAAGATTTTCAGTTCTAGGGTTCTTCATGTTTTCCAGAAATTTAATCATGTTTAACTGAAAATAAATGTAATTAAGTGATGCCATCATGTTCCTGGGTTCAAAACGATCAACTTTCATGTTTACTTCATCCAATTTCATCAAGAAACACGAAATCTATGGCTGATTGAAGATTGGGGAAGATGAAGATGGCTTGCGCGCGTTTTTTGAATTTAAATATCCATGTTTAAAATATAATTTCATAGTTTAAACACAATACACGGATGTATTGCCGCCCCAGCGGTTGCCAGCTCACTCGTAAGTGTTTGTGCCACGTATACGCCTAACAGGTCCTGGGTTCAAGCCTCCCATGGACCATTTTTTTTCAAAACTTTCATATTTTCTTACAAACTTTGGCATTTTTTTTAACCAATCAAAACTCCTCATTTTGAGGTGATTTTTTGTACACTTGTCAATAAATACATCTATTTTATGATAGTGCAAAAATTTTCAGAAAAAACTTTCATCGATTATATTTTAATCGGGCAGCGGTACTTTGAGCACTTTTCAAAACCACTTTAAAAGGTGAATTTTTCAAACTTTCGAGTTCCGATTCTTTTCAAAACTTTTTACAAGTAAACTTTACATTTCAAAAACACTTTCAAAACCATTTCTTCAAAACTTTTCTCATCAAACTTACATCTTTTTACCATGATCGATCCGATTTAAACGATAAAACCGATTCGTTTTCTCTCGAATTTCTTAATCGATCATGGGCCTCCCTCACGGTGTAAGTCCCAAAACATTCTTTTTATGTACATATATTTCCTTGTACATATCCATTTCTTTTATGTACACATCTTTTTACCTGTACATAATACAGACAAACTTCTTCCGTTTGTTTTCATTTTACACTGAATACCATTGGTATTGAAAGGAGCATTATTCCCTGTGAAACTGCTTTTAAACCAATGGGCCTCCCTTACGGTGTAAGTCCCAACATTCTTTTATGTACATAATTATTTCTTTGTACATGTCAAATTATTTTTCATATACATACAAATTTTATACATACATAATCTGGATACTTTTACTCAAACACAGATAAACTTCGATCGTTTGTTTCCGTTTCGTCTGTATATACACTGAATACCATTGGTATTGAAAGGAGCATTATTCCCGGTGAAACTGCTTTTAAACCAATGGGCCACCCTTATGGTGTAAGTCCCAACCCTCCTATGTACATCCACATCCTCCTGTACATAAATACTCGTTCGTGTACATATTTACTTCCTTGTACACAATTCAAACTTGTAAATAATCAAGTTACGCTCGTTTTAAACGTTCGTTTCACAAACACTTGTTTATATTCACAAATCATAAACTTTTGTAAATAAACATCATGAATTGTTTATATTTCCTTCATAAACTCCTATGAATACATGTCACACACACACTTGTTTATACAACTGTCTAATTATAACATAACCATTAGTCTAACCAATAGGTTCCCCACAGTTGTAGCCTCCTCTTGGGCTTTATACAAGATAACACTCCCCTGTTGAGTCAGCCTCCTCTTAGGCTTCATATAAGAAAACTCATTCATCTGAGTTTAGCCTCCGCTTAGGCTTCATATAAGACAACACTCCCCTATTGAGTCAGCCTCCTCTTGGGCTTCGTTCAAAAGAACTCCTCATTGAGTTTAGCCATCTCTTGGGCATCATACAATGAAAGAGACCAAGAAATCTCTTAACAGCCTCCTATTGGGCTTCCAATACAAAGAATCACCCACGTTAGGATAGAACCCAGAGAGTATAATTTCCCGGTGAAATTGCTCTTAATCCTAAAAGGATGGTTTCCCGGTGAAATCCCTTTTAAAGACAAGGCCAGCCATACCCTATAGCTTCCTCTTGAGCTTCGTACAAGGACCCTCGATGACCCTCGATGACCCTCGGAATGCCTCCTCTTGGGCTTACAATACAAGGACCCACGGGCTTCTTAAAAGCATCCCCTAATCCAATCAATTTCTCCTAGAGATTTAGACGTTTATCATCTCTATGGAAGAAGTATCTCATCTATTACATCACATACAGTCAAAAACTTTTCAAACTCTTTTCAAACAAAAACATCTCTTAATCTGTAAGTGGTAACGCTTGTACACTCAAGTAAAACACCCAATACTTACAGTTAAAAGATTCAATCACCTTTTTTCAAACATCTTTCTTAAACATGTAAGTGGTAACGCTTGTACACTCAAGCAAAACACCTATAACTTACGATGAAAGATTTTATCAATCAAACTTTTCAAAATGTATGTGATGAAATAGATTAGATACATTTTTCATTAAGATGACATTTGTCTGTGTCTCTTACTAACATCCCGTTGCTTTCCACTAGCATAAGTGGGAACTACGATTGCTCTGACTTTCTCAATATCCTTTTGAGAATACGTAGGCACAAGGTCTCATCCTTGCCGAGCAAATTTCTTTCTCTCTCAAACCAAACAAACCATAGATCCCTTTAGATCCGAGCTACAAATGCTCTGATTCCCACTAGGGGATATGTATGCAGAAGATCCACAGATCTTTGCGAGCACAATAATAACAAACACTAGGATCCTTCATAATCTACCCTTCTTGAAATCCCAAAGGAGAAACTTTCCCAATCATAGAAATAGCAATTAAAACACACAAACATATCAAACATATTCATATATAAAGCTCTAGATAACTATATATATTTAGGGTGATCCATCTATTCCCTTTATATAACAAACCCCCTTACCCAGAATACTCCCCAATGCGTTGCGTCTAGTTTGCGCTAGTCGTAACGCATATCATATCAATTGAGGGTATTAACAGCTTTCCCCTTTTCATAATCATTAAATCATCTTTTCTTGTGTTGAAAATAATAAAGCTTGATGCTCGCGGCATCTTTATAAACAAATCAAAAGAGTAAATCGTTTCGAGCCAGAGGATCTGAATTCATATTCGAATCCTCTAGCGCGTCACTTTTTAACGCGAACAACTGCCTATGGGATGTAATAGTTTAATTAGGACTTTTATTTTCCGCACTCATATTATGTATCTGCCCCAAAGCCATGTAATAGCGTAGGACTTTATCTTTCCGCACTTTACATTTCCGCAATTTACTTTCCGCACCCTATAACCTGCTAGTAATTAGACGTGTATGGCAAGATAAAATTGGGCATAGATCACTCATAATTCCAAGATAAAATACCTGAAATCAACACACTCTTTCGCACATGCACCCCTTAGGGTAATTCTCTCTCGTTGCCTTTACGAATACAAATGGTCAAGTCCCTCGAACGTAGAGGTATTCTAGCACCGTTGCCTTCAAAACAAATCATCATAGTCCCTTCGATACAAAGATCATAGACCCACGATGTCGCCTCCAAATACATGATCTTGACCCTCGATTGTTGCCTACGAAAAAATGATGATAGTCCCTTCGAATGTGCTAGGATACTCCTACAAGTTGCCTTCTATGACCATCCGATGTCCCTTCGAATGTCCCTTTTACATCCAACGAATAGGGTTACCTACCAACTAATGGTATGGATAGCGCTATTCTAAAGGAACGTAAAATAACACGAAAACGACCAAATTCTGAGTAGGTAATAAGACTTTTAGTTGCTTGCTCTATCAAAATACTTTTCACACCTCACACTTTTGTCAAAGTTCAAACTCTTTTCAAAACGAAACATTTCCAAACACTTTGTATACATTCCTACATGAATCATTACAAAGTCACAGTGAAATGCCTTTTCAAAACATTTTTGTCAAACACACAGAAAGCACATTTTGAAAATGATCTAAGAGCAACTAAGAGCCCGTAGATAACTACGGATGGAAAGGGTTCTAATACCTTCCTTTTCATAACCTTCTCCCTTACTCGAATCTAACGAAGGTCTTTTACTACTTTTACCTTCCCTTAATTGGATAAAAGAAAAGTCGGTGGCGACTCTTGCTATCCGCACATTTGCGATACAAAAATCTCAAAGTCAGTTCACCGTATTACAGCAAGTATATCTCTGTTTTACTTAATTATGCAAATTTTGTTGCTGTTACGACCGTCACCCAATCCCTAACGATCGTCACACGCCCTTCAGCGTGTTACGCTCGTCATCCACAATATTCGACCGTAACACGGGTTATATCGATAACCACAGCAGGCGGTTCTTTTCTTCTTCTTCAACCTTTACCTCTTCTTCTTCCATAACCTTCAAACCGTCCCACTACCTCTTTAATTTCCCACTCACTCCATTTAACTCACCATTAATCTCCTCTCATTTTCCAACTTCCCCATTATTTCCCTTCACTATATATACCTCATACCATCCGTATCCTTCCTCATCCCAACCCACACCCCACTTTCACTCTAACACTCTTGCATGCAAATGGAGAATATCAACCAGCAAATCCCAGGCATCAACCTACGTGAGGGTGACCAAGGTGAAACCCAACGAACCAAGTTCTTGAAGTTTCAACGTCGAGGTCTCTATCCTACTAGGTACGTCGACACTGACTGCCTGAGAGACCTTGGATTGCTTGAAGGTGTCCAACATCTTCTCCAGAATGTCAACCTTTGGACCCTCTGTAGCCATCCCCAGCCCACGTACGAGAACCTAACTCTTGAGTTCCTCAGCTCCTTCTGCTACATAACTCCTAATGGTCCAACCAATCAACTTTCTGGTGTGGCGAGGTTTCGCATTTTCGGTACCGAGTACGAATTCTCTCAGAATGCATTCGCACGATTGCTCGACTTCTGTACTGATGAAGGTGCCCACCTCCGTGTACCTGAAAACTTCGGCGAGGAATCCTTTAATCTGTGGCATAGCTTAACCAACAATCGTGCCAACTCCTATGATCACCTCAATGCCACACAAATCCATAACCCTGCCATTCGCTATTTCCATCGAATCCTTTGCAACACCATTTTCGCAAGAGACAGTAACCATAAGCTCAACTCCAAAGAGCTATTCTTCATGCACTACGCGTTCACCGGCCAGAAAATCAACGCTGCACCTTTTCTCTTGGCCCATATTCATTCCATTTGCACTAGAGGCGGAAAACCTTTCTACTTTGGAGGGCTTGTCACTTCTCTTGCCTTGGCTTTGAATCATGGCGACACCCTTGCTCATCTACCCTCCCGAGCACCGGTTTTGCTCACCTTGGACCATTGCAAATCTGCTCATCTTATCCACGAGCGGGATGACGACAAGTTCCATCCAGTGATACGGAACATTGTTTATTCTAACATTGTTCTGCCTTGCAGGGACCGTATTGATCCACAAAACCGAGCCAATTGGCTGTTTGACCTTGAAGCCCCTGAAGGCCATGCTCATGTGCATGATGAACCACCTGTCGCCCCCGTAGACGACATGCAGGAAGAATTGGATCGAGTTGCACCTATCCCTGATGTCCCTGAGTCCTCCTCCGCTCCACCTCCTCTCACTTATGAAGACATTCTCCGAGCCATTCATCAGCAGAATCTTATGAATGTCGCATCTGAGAGGAAGCATCGAGGCGTTACGACGGCAATTCGCTCCGCCCAAATCACGAGTGGTCGGCTCCATGAACGAAAAGCTGGATGAAACCTTGTGCGAGCTGAATGCTTTGAGGATGGATGTCACATCTCTAGGACCCCAGAGCACTGACTCTGAAGCCACTCCCTCCAGAAGATCTCGTACCAGAAGTCGAGGTCGTGGTCATCAGTAGTTTCTATTTTCCTTTTCCTTTCTGCATTCTGTTGTTTTTCCTGATGTATTTTGAATTTTCCCCCGCTGATATATCATAACATTGGGACAATGTTTGATATAGTGTGGGAGGAGTACGCATTTTCAATTTAAACAAGTAATTTCCATTTCCTATGTTTAGTAATTTTTCATTGTTTCATCTACCTGTTTTATTTAGCCATACCAAAAAAAATTTCGCTTTATTTTCGTATAGCCATTGTTACCTATTTTAAACGAAATCATAGTTAGGAATCCGATAACAATTCGAAAAGAACAATACGTTTATGACACCTTTGACTCCCCACTTACGAGATCCGTTTCAATAACTGTTATACCGATATTTTGAGTTTTAAGTCCTAAAATAACCCCTAGTAGTTTATACTAGCAGTCGGCACCGTCTGAACACAAAACCACGTGGAGAGCCGATGAATATAAGTGGATGATCTCGGTTAATTATTTAGAAAAATGTTACATGCTTTAAGGAAATAGGTAATGCACCAATTAAATTGGGCGATCCTTACCCGATCGTTTAATCCAACGGATGCAAAAGCCTTACTTAGTAACATAAGAATCCATTGTTTAGGTGGTTTAGAAGCATCTGGCACTAAACTTGGTAGGGAAGACTACGGTCTGATCCCCCGCATCTTACGATTGGATAGAAAAGGTTGCCACATTATTGTGCTAGAAACCATTATGCTAAAAAGATCAGAACCACTAACCGGCTACTCCACTACGTGCGTGCTAAGGCAATGGGCTTAATGTGATTGCGCGAGAACGAAACCGGGTGAAATAGGTACAAGAAACTTTAAGTTGAATTATAACGGAATAATTGAACGTTTTGTTTAAAACGGAAAGTCAACGACTAGCTTGTTGCTTGTGTCATTAGCGTATCGTTGGTGTTTTACTTAATTATCGGCCGAACTAGCTTAAGATTTCTTGTAATAATTTGAAACTAAAAGGTATACTAGGCATGTGCGTCTATAAAAACTTGTCCGACTTTTCTAAAATTATTTATTTTGCTTGAGGAAAAGCAAAGGTTTAAGTATGGGGGAATTTGATAACACGAAATCGTACCATATATTTACTATGAAATTAACCCGTTTTTACATCGGATTGACCCGTTTAACTCCCGAATATTCCGAGATTTTATGTCTTTTTGTAGGTACCACACATCTCAAGTCAAAATAGCAGAAAACAACAAATGAACAAGTTTGCAACAAAGATCAGAAGAGAAAAGATGAATCTGCCAAAAAAACCAGAAATTGCTGCTATTACGGTCGTCACCCCCTTGCCACGACCGTAAGACAACTCAAAACAGGTTACGCTCGTCATGTTTCTGCCACGACCGTAACACGCTACTTTATGAAATATGCCCGTAACACAGTGGCCACGACCGTAACAAGCTATATATCAGTTTATGAAATACGTGGAGAACGTGGAAAAGCTCAACAGAAGAGTCTTTGACTCCTGATTTCACTCAACCCACGATTCAACCCACGATTCATCCCACTTTCTGATTCTTTCTAAAGTTTTGAAGTGAAGCCCACGAAACTACTTCCAACTGCCAGTGCATTCCTTCTCTATAAATAGCATGGATTACAAAGAGAAAGGTACAGAGCATTATTGAGATTAACCGTGCGGAAGCTCTGCCCAATTGAAAATAATCGTCTTACCAGTTCTATTTTTCTCTGCATTTTGTTATTTCCTTTGTTTATTTCACTGTCCAAATAACAATTTCCAACATTAGGAAATTGTTATTCTAGTTTAGAATTTATTTCAAGCCTCAGAATTCTTTTACATTTCCAATTCCGAAAGTCCGATCTCCGATCTGTGGAAGAAGGATTAGAAGTATTTGCTTTATTTTCAGGTTTCCATTACAATTTGGTTTACAGTATATTTTAATTATTTAATTCAAGTTTTATTAATTATTAAGAATGTTTGTTTTACAATTCCATTATTCTGTTTACTGTGAGTTTATTTTAATTGCAATGGCTAGCTAGATTCTTTGTGTCGGTATGGGATAGCTAAAGACAGTAGGCATTTAATCAAAACCTAAGCTAAAACCTTAATCAACTTAGACTCTGGTTATAACCTTTTGTGCTTAAAAATAAAACCTTTTTGTTACGAAAGTAATAAAAGTAAATAGGTTAGGATCGAGACCACGAAAGTGTGAGATTTTTACCGGATAGCTAAAGTTAGGCATTCGATTTAAATACAGCGAGAGCGCTTTAAAAAGAATTAGATTTAATTAAGTTTTCAAAGAGTATTTTCTAAACACTTATGGGCTAGTGAGAGCAGGCATAGGGCTTTAGACGTATAATTCGAGATAAGACCACGAAAGTGTGAGTTGAGGGTTTTTAAACTGATTATTTCTACAGAACAATTAAGTTAACCATCCTTATACGCTTAGGTTCGATTAGATCCTATTAGGTCCACTCTATTTCATACCGACCGCTTAATTATTATTCATTTAAAATCAATTAGTTTTACTTTCCTTTACCTCCCTAAAAACCAAACGTGACATCATTCGCCTTAGCTAAACTAGCATTACTTTTCTAGCACTAGAGTGATTACAAAGTCCCTGTGGATTCGACATTCTTTTATTACTACCGCGATAGACTGTGCACTTGCAGTTAAGATACCGTTAGACACATTAGGTCGATCGCACATCATTTAGCCTAAAAAATAAAATAAAATAGGGCTTTCTGCTTGATTTTATAAAAGATTCGAGGTAACATATTAATTGTAGGGTTAAATATATTTTTAGTCTCTATAAAATTACCAAAATGAATTTTAGTCCCTATAAAAAAACTTCGAGTTTTAGTCCCTATAATATTGTTTTTACACACAGTTATAGTCCCTCAGCAGGGACTAAAATAGCGTGCAAAAGTAATTTTATAGGGACTAAAACTCGACATTTTTTTATAAGGACTAAAAGCTAAAATTGAGATATTTATAGGGACCAAAAACATATCTAACCCTTAATTATAATAAATATTGATGAATCGTAAAAAATTGAAAGTAACATGTATTGTTTCCTTTTTCAATTTTTTACCATTCACCACTTTCGTTGTGTAACGTAATATTCAAACAAAGGACTTGTATTATAAAACAACAACATTGCTTGCAATTTACAATATATTTAGGAATAAATTTTTCTATGTTGTCAACCGAGGAAAGCAATAAATTATGGAGTGATTTTTTTAACTAACAACATAGGAATATTATTCCAATATATAACAATGGGCAAACAAGGAGTGGAAACAACAAAAACAACATCGTTATGTGACTTTCTCATAGCATCCAAGATATATAGTGGTGATATTCACATTCTTATTGGATGTAGAGAGTTTCTTGTGGATTATTTTTTTGGCAATATCTTAAGCGTTGTTACTTTTTGAATGTAGGACATAGATTTGTTGTAGGTTAACTAAGTAAATATAACCCTAAGTTATTTTATAAAACCGAGGGGAAAGACTATTTCTTTTTTAATTAAAAAATAAAATAAAATAGAGAATTTCCCATTAGTTTTATAAAAGATTCAAGGTAACACATTAATTGCAAAAAATAATGATGAATGGTAAAAAATTGAATGTAACTTGTATTGTTTCCTTTTACAATGTTTTACTACTCACCACTTTCTTTGTGTGCTGCAATATCCAAAGAAATGATTTGTATAATAAAATAACAACATTGCTTGCAATTTACAATATGTTTAGGAATAAATTTTTCTATATTGTCAACCGAGGAAAGCAACAAATTATGGAGTGATTTCTTTAACTAACAACATAGGAAGATTATTCCAAAATATAACAATGGGCAAGCAAGAAGTGGAAACAACAACAAAAACAACATCATTATGTGACTTTCACATAGAATTCAAGATATATAGTGATGGTGTTCACGTTCTTATTTGATGTAGAGAGTTTCTTGTGGATTAATTTGTTGGCAATATCTTGAGCGTCAATTCTTTTTGAATGTAGGACATAGTTTTGTTGTAGGTTAACTAAGTAAATATACCCCTCAGTTATTTTAGAAAACCGAGGGGAAAGACTATTTCTTTTTTAAATAAAAATAAAATAAAATAGGTAATTTCCCATTAGTTTTATAAAAGATTCGGGGTAACATATTTATTGCAAAAAATATGATGAGTGGTAAAAAATTGTGAAATTATGGTATCAAATATGAGATGTCGAAGGTAATGTCACAACACTTATATCTTCTTAGAACACAGTTAAACAGAACAAAATATAACAGTGCAGAAAGCAATAAAAACACAGAGAGTTGCTAACCTAGTTCGGTTCTAACTAACCTACGTCTGGGGGCTTCCAAGTCAAGGATGAAGTTCACTATTAGCAGTATTAATTTGGAGCTAAACTTTCCCTGTTTACACCTCCTCCGTTAATCAAACTACCCAGTGACCCTTCTACTTAAGATACCACACTTAGATATGAGAATCCTCTGCTCACTCCCTCAGTACCACAACCCGTGATACTAAGCACAACTAAAAACTGAAGATACTCTTCAAAGACACACAATCACACTTGCTTCAAAGCTTATGGTGATTGAAAACTAACAACTTAAAAGCGTCATTCTCAAGTAACTAACAAGAAAGGCTCACAATTAGCAACTAACAACCAAAACAATGAACAACCAAACATTAAAACTAAAAATCTCTAAACTGGAACGGCCAACAGCAAAATAAACATTGCAGCCCTTTAAATAGAGTAACAACAACTGTGGTTTCTTTACTCACAAGTCTTCAGTGCCTCCTATATTCTCTCCATGAAACCAGGATATTAAAACTCCAAAGATATTGCTGAAGACGTTTCACCATCTTCCTTAATCGAAGCACACAATTAATAACAAACTGACTTCCTAAAAAATCTGCACTTTAGTCAGTTACACATGTCAGGACATCTGCTGTGACATCTGCTACTTCAGTAAACTTCAAGATATTTTTTAGCAGAATGTTTTACCAAAATTGCTGCCAATCAATAGAACAACAAACTCCCTCTTTGGCAAATTTTGGCTAAAACATTTTTGGGGTGCATGCCATACAATTTAAAACTTCATTCAAGTACATACATCAGAGCAACATAGTAAAAACAACATCACAATCAAAAATAGAGTTAGCAGCGGATAATTAACATAGATGTTACAACATCAGTTGGAACATTCAAAGATGCAGTATTTTACTCCCCCTACACATAGCACACACAGATGCACAATTGATAGTTAAAAAATTTGCTCTCCCTGCACAACAAATTCTTCTCTCATAGTATCTTCAGTGATACACAATCAACAATAAACATTTCAGCTTTTCCTGTCAGCAATTAACATCAGCTTCTTCTTAGCATGAGAAGCACACAATTCACATCACATAAATCACAGTGAACACAACAGGAGTTCCTTCTTATCATTCTCTTTGCATCAGCCGCTCACACATGGAAACACACACAAAACAAACATAAAACACTCATAGGAACTCATAAATACTCACAACTACAACAACTCACAATTGCTCCCCCTCAACTCTAAACACTCCCCCTTAACTCTAAACACTCATACTCTCCCCCTTTTTAGCCATAATTTGGCCAAACCAGAAAATCAGTCAAATTCATAGAAGGATAATAGAAATAAATACTAGTTATAACTAAGTACTTAGGATCTAGTGTTAAGTCAATTCAAGAGTTCAAAGCATGTGATGCAATGATGTGCTATAAGTTACATGGAGAAGGGAGAAATAAAAAAGGAACAAATGGAAGCAAAATCAACATTTTTAGCTCAGTCAGTGCTCTGTAGAACTAGCAGACTCTCTTCTTCCTCCACTTCCTACACTTTCTTCTTCTTCTTCTGATCCAGCTTCAGAAGAGCTTTGAGTTCCTGAGCTTTTAGCTTCTTCCTCTGGTGCCTCTTCAGCAGCACTTGTAGCAACATTCTTCTTTAGAATTTGGATGGTCTCTTCAAGTTTTAGCTTCCTTGTTGTGCTTATGCGTATTACCTCATCCAATTCTCTGCAGGTTGCAGTGAGTTTAGCAATTACATCCCCTTTCTTTTCAGTTTTGAGTTCAGCACCAACAGATGTTGAGACAATGTCTGGGACATGTGCTCCAACAAACAGCTTCTGGTGGAAATTCAAAGAGGTATCTCTTTTGCATTCAGCATCCAAAGTTGTAGGCAGAATTTCAGGATGTTGATGCAAAATGATTCCACTTAGGAGAGTGGGGAAAGCTATAGGTAGCTTTGTTGCACACGTGTCAACATGCTTCAGAGTTTGCTCATAAATATAAGTACCATAGTCAAATAGTATCTTCATCTCAACTGCATAGATAAATTTGCCCAATCCCACTAATATGGTTGAGGTGTGGTTGGTTGGCACCCAGATTGCTGCACCAATTCTATGTAGAATTGCATATTTCACACTCAATTTTCCAACAGAGTGCTTCTCCTTCATTGGCCAAGACTTGATTTGATTTGCAGTTATGGTTCTGCACAGCTGGTCATTAGTGACTTCAATATCACATCCTTCCTTATCACTTCTTCCTAGATATTGATTTATGATAGCAGGTGAGAACTTTACACATTTTCGTCTGACAAAAACTTTCTAAAACTCTTCACTTCTCTTGTCATCACAGTCTTCAGGTATGTTGACTATGAATTCCTTGACCAGGGTTTCATAGCACTTTGATAATTTTGTGACTGTCTTCATTAGACATGCTTCAGAGATCAATTTCATTACTTCCTTGTGATCCAAGGCATCCTTTCCTAACTCCATTTCCAAGGCCAGTCTCCTCTGATATATATATTTCCATCTTGCAGCAAATTTGATGGAGTGGAATGAGATGTTGTTAGTAGGAGCATCAGGGACATTGTCAGTGGTCCTTTGAATAATGGACTTCTTTATAGGTGAGATGTCTGGGACATCAGTCTCGACATCATATTCAGAATCAGATTGTGGTCTGATTTTTCTCTTACTTGATGATGGAGTGGCTTTGCTCCATGGTTTTGAAGGTCCATACATAACCTTCTTCTTGACAGGTTTAGATGGAGTACTGGAAGCAACAACTTTTCCCTTTCTTGTTTTCAGCCTTTTGGAAATCCCAGGGTTAACACTAATTATAAGCTCATTATCAGAAAAGGTATCCACATCAATAACAGCATCAACCACATCTTTCTCAGTCCTCTTATCAATTGAATCAACCTTCTTTTCTTGAGGATTTTTCTTCAAGAATGATGTTCCAACATCAGTCGTGACTTCATCAAGGAGAGTTTCTTTTTCAAGATTCTCTTGAGGGGTCTCTTCTGCCTTCATGGATGATTCAATGTGTTCTTCTGGAACACCTTCACCAGTCATTTAGGCAAGAGGGATTGTGATCCCTTCAACGGGTAGACCCACACTTAGGGTATCAGCGACTAGCCTTCTTATTACCCTGTTTACATTAACAACATTTTGAATATCATCTTCAGTGGGTTCAGATGCATTACCTCCAACCAAGATAGGAGTTTCCCTTAGATGTCTTGCATGGCGGGTGCGAATCTTTTTAGGTCTTGCATCCGAAAAAGGAATCATGGAGAGTGGAACGATGTTTAGGGCTTCTTTAGTTGGAATACTTTTGTCTTTGTTGCTTGATCCTGGTGCAGTGTGTTGAGAAATCTTGATGATAAAGTGTGAAGCATTGATTTTCTGAGGATTGAAGGTGAATAATTTGAAGTTTGTAGGAATAGTATAGCGTGTGGTGAAACTGTGAGAAATTTAAACTTGGGTTGGCCTTTTTATATGTTGCGCCTTATGTTGTAATATCGTTGAGTGATATTTTGAGAAAATTAACCCATTGATGACGTTCCCACACGCTTTTAGTTTCTATAAGTTCTTTAGCAAACAAATCCCTTGCTCTATTCTTGAGCATTCATATACATTCCATCATCTTGAATAACCATTGACTAGTTTTAGTTCATAGAATTTTTTAACTAGATTCATGGTTCTTTTCTCTGTAGATTGATCATTAACTTTGTTAGATTTGACTGATGTCAAGACATTCATTGGGACATTATGATCAGCTGACTTCAACCTGGTATTGTTCTTCAGGAAATCTTTGCTCACAATCTGTTTGACTTCCATATATGTGTTGTGATTTGCCTCCAGGGGAACCCATAAATAGCAGTTGCCTTTGTTTCTTCTACCCTTCATCGTGACTTCACCATTTTTGTTTGTAATGATACATTCAGCTTTTGTGAAGTTCACATTAAATCCTTGATCACATAGTTGACTTATGCTGATCAAGTTGGAGGTTAATCCTTTGACACCCAATACTTCTTCCATGTTAGGGAGCTTTGAGCTTTGTATTTTTCATGTACCCTTGATTTCACCCTTCATTCCATCTCCAAAGTTGACATAACCAGTTAGGTGATCCTGAAAATTTTCCATTAAGCTTTGATCACCTATCATATGCCTTGAGCATCCACTATCAAAATACCAGTCTTCTGTGATCTTTTCTGTTGAAGACATGTGAGCCAAGAAACATGCAATATTTGTTTTGGGAATCCACTGTTTCTATGGTTGAGTCTGAGTCACATTTGATTTGTGTGTAGAGTTGGGGTAACCATATAGCTTGAAACAAAATGGATTTATGTGACCATATCTTCTAGGATGTTGAAACATTTGATTCGACATCTTGGATTCGGCCTGACTTTGAGTAGATTCCGTAGGAGATTACTATGTACCATTGTAACCTAATCCACTCATGTCCCCCTGATACCTTTCCAACTTGAAGTATCTTGTCCAATGTGTCAAATCCACTGTTTAGCATTTTGACATTTTTGGCCATCTGATTAAGATCATATTTCAGCACATTTACTTCACTTTCCAGCCTCTTTATTATTTCCAGATGATCTTTCTTTATATCTTGCAGTTGTAGTATGATCTTCTTCCGCTTCTCATTCTCCTAGCATACTTCAACACTTTTTATTCATAGTTCTTTGTATGTAGCACTTAGTTCTTCAAAAGTCAGTTCTTCATCACTAGAATCTCCATCAGAAATATATGTACCAGTCAGAGCTGTTACATGTTTGGCTGATTCCTCTTGCACTTCATCCTCAGAGTCTTCAACTGACCAAAGAACATTTAAACTCTTGCCTTTTCATTTGAGATAGTTGGGACAGTCCCATTTTATGTGACCAAACCATCCACGTTCATAACACCTTAGCTCTCTGTCTTGAGCAGGTATTTCTTTAGCTTCACTCTTCTTCCCAGAGTTACTTATTTTGTTGATGTCATAAGGGATGTTCCTGACATTTGAATTGAGCTTCCCTCCATTCTTTTCATTACTCTGTTAAATTGTCTTCCAAGATGAGTTATGGTTTTTAATATTCCTTCTTAAGTATCAAGATTATATTCCTAATATTTCTCCTCAATTTTGGACTTGAAGGCTATGCTTTTAGACTTCTTCTCAGACTTCTCATTAATACTCAGCTCAAATGTTTGGAGTGAACCCACAAGTTCATCCACTTTCATGTTGTTGATATCCCGAGCTTCTTCAATAGTTGTTACCTTCATATCAAATCTCTTAGGTAGAGATCTGAGCATATTCCTTACCAACTTTTCTTCTGGAATCTTCTCACCCAAGGCATTGCAAGCACCAGCAATTTCAAGAACATTCATATGTAATTTTTGAATACTTTCCTCTTCCTTCATTCTCAGGTTCTCAAATTTAGATGTGAGCAGCTGTAGTTTTGACATTTTGACCATGGAGGCTCCTTCATCAGATGTTTTGAGTATTTCCCAAGCATCCTTGGCCACTTTACATGTATTGATTAATCTGAAGATGTTTCTGTCAACTCCATCGAATATAGCATTCAGTGCCTTTGAATTTGCAAGGGCTAGTTCATCATCTTCCTTAGACCAATTTTCTTTAGGTTTCAGCTCACCAGTAGGTTGATTATCAGTACCAATAATAATAGGATGTGTCCAACCTTTCAGAATAGCCTTCCAATCCCTGTTGTCCAAGGACTTTATATATGCTTCCATACGAGGCTTCCATAGATCATAGTTAGATTCATATAGGATAGGTGGTCTATTCAAATATATTGCCTCCTTGTCTATATTACGAGAAAGTATCTTCCCTAGATATCACCCAGAGACAGAGCAGGATGCCTGCTCTGATACCAATTGAAATTTTAGTATCAGATATGAGATGTCGAAGGTAATGTCACGACAATTATATCTGCTTAGAACACAGTTAAATAGAACAGACTATAACAGTGCAGAAAACAATAAAAACACAGAGAGTTGTTAACCCAGTTCGGTTCTAACTAACCTACGTTTGGGGGCTTTCAAGCCAGGGATGAAGTTCACTATTAGCAGTATTAATTTGGAGCTAAACCTTCCCTGTTTACACCTCCTCCTCACTTAATCAAACTACCCAGTGAACCTTCTACCTAAGATACCACACTTAGATATGAGAATCCTTTGCTCACTCCCTCAGTACCATAACCCGTGATACTAAACACAATTAAAAACTAAAGATACTCTTCAAAGACACACAATGACACTTGCTTCAAAGCTTATGGTGATTGAAAACTAACAACTTAAAAGCGTCCTTCTCAAGTAACTAACAAGAGAGGATCACAATTAACAACTAACAACCAAAACAATGAACATCCAAAAATTAAAACTAAAACTCTCTAAACTTGAACAACCAACTGCAAAATAAGGATTGCAGCCTTTTATATAGAGTAACAACAACTATGGTTGCTTTACTCACAAGTCTCCAGCGCCTCTTGTCTTCTCTCCATGAAACCAGGATATTAAAACTCCAAAGATATTGTTGAAGACGTTTCACCAGCTTCCTTATTCGAAGCACACAATTAATAACAAACTGACTTCCTAAAAATTCTCCACTTTAGTCAATTACACATGTCAGGACATTTGTTGTGACATCTGCTACTTTAGTAAACTTCAAGATATTTTTGAGTAGAATGTTTTACCAAAATTGCTGTCAATCAATAGAACCAACAAATTAAATGTAACTTGTATTGTTTCCTTTTTCAATTTTTTACCATTCACCAGTTTCTTTGTGTGTTGCAATATTCAAACAAAGGACTGGTATTATGAAACAATAACATTGCTTGCAATTTACAATATGTTTAGGAATAAATTTTTCAACGTTGTCAACCAAGGAATGCAACAAATTATGGAGTGATTTCTTTAACAAACAACATAGGAAGATTATTCCAAAATATAACAATGGGCAAGCAAGAGGTGGAAACAACAACAAAAACAACATCATTATGTGAGTTTCACATAGCATCCAAGATATATAGTGGTGGTATCCTCATTCTTATTAGATGTAGCGAGCTTCTTGTGGATTAATTTGTCGACAATATCTTTTGCGTTGCTAGTTTTTGAATGTAGGACATAGATTTGTTGAAGGTTAACTAAGTAAATATACCCCTCAATTATTTTATAAAACCGAGGGGAAAGACTATTTCTTTTTTAATTAAAAAATAAAAAAATAGGGACTTTCCCATTTATTTTATAAAAGATTCGAGGTAACACATTAATTGCAAAAAATAATGATGAATGGTAAAAAATTGAATGTAACTTGTATTGTTTCCTTTTACAATTTTTTTACCATTCCCCACTTTCTTTGTGTGCTGCAATATCCAAAGAAAGGACTTGTATTACGAAAGAACAATATTGCTTGAAATTTACAATATGTTTATCAATAATTTTTCAGTGTTGTTGTTGAAATGTTAAGCTAGTTTTCTAATTAGAATTAGTTTAATACAGCTGTCAACATTTCATTGGTCTTTAGTTTAAGTTTTTAAAATTAGTTGGCAAAGGGAAAGTTCCCGCTATTTTGTTGTTTGAATTGTGAGCATATATACTCACACTTTGTAATCTGCAGAAGCATGAATGTATAATAGATTTTTTCATGATATTCCAATTCTTTTCCTGTTCTTTCTTTTGAATACGCTTCATCACATTATGGCATCGCTCGCCATTCCGGTCCTATTTTCATTCTTCCGTTGTTAAACCCTCGTCGTCCTTCTATGGATCCTCTGCAAAACCCTCATGTCGATCCAGCTTTAGATCAAAGCTCATCGTACTTCGTCCACCCCAATGATGGTCCTGGGTGTTTCACCTTTCTTCCCAAGCTCAATGATTCTAACTATCATTCATAGGCTCGATCTATGAAGATGGTCGTTGAAGCTAAGATGAAGATTGAGTTCATCGATGGATCGATGCCATTTTTTATACCCCAAAATTTTCCCTCCCACTTCTCAAGACATTTCACATGTCCATACTCAAGGATTTCACAAGGGCTGACCAGATAAACCCTCTCTTAAGCAATCAATCCAAACTAGGGAATTGCCATTCTCAAGTCAAGATGGACATCCAACATTTCAAGTGATCATCATGCCTCATTATATGCTTCAGAGAATCTCCATGTCAAGTTTCAAGCCTTACAAGCCAAGTTTGCTCAGACAATTTCTCAGATGGATGAAAATCAGTTGTATTGGACAAAAAGTCAACTGTGGTCAACATACAGTCAAACTTCATAATTTTTGGTCAACACCAGTATTTTGAAGTAATATTCATCATTTGATCAAGGATTGATCATGATTTCTCAAGAAAAGTCAAGATTTGATCAAAAGTCAAAGTTTCTAAGTTAGGCTTTCTTAGACAAAAGTCAACAGAACTTTGACCAGACATAATTTTCACATACTTTATCAGAAATTTTTCCACCACAGCTCATTTTGAATAGAATTCAATCCACTACAACTTCATGTCTCACAAGATTGGGCAGAAAATGTTTCATTTGGAAGTTATGGATCAAAACATTACAGGTCATTTTAAAAGTCAACAAAAAGTCATCTTTTTGAAAAGAAGTGTTCATGAGCATGGAATTTTCAATGAAGATGAAACCAAAAGGGCTATTTAGAGGACATCTTGAGCTTTCCAAAAAGTCCAAGAACACCCAAAAATGTTAAAAATTAAGCAAGATACACCTTGTGCAAGTTAAGCATTTTTTAGGAGGTGCACAAAGAGAAATACTTGAGAAAATCAAAAGTTTTCCAAATGGGCCTAACTTTTCTTGATTCAAACATGTTCCTTAGCTGAATTGAAACCTCCAAGCCCAAGGCCATGAATTTATCTTTTATTTTGTATTTATTTTGTATTTTTAATCATTTAAAACCAATTTAATTAAAATAAAAGATAGAAAATCAAAAATTAATTGCAAGATGGATTTTCTCTCATCCTTGAGATCCAAGCAAACCATTTAATCTGATTATTTCGAAATAATCATGCTTGGCAATTGATTTAATTGAAATTGGCTCAAGAGAAGAAATATTTGGTTTGATTCCAAATCAAATCTTTTTTCATTGAATGGCATGGTATTTTCCTATAATTCTTGACCTAATTCCTTACAATATAAATAGACAATGATACTACATGCACAAAGACGAAATTCTGACCAAAAAGAACCCTAGCAAGCTTTAAAAAAACTGTGCCTTGCAAGCTACTAGCAGCTGTGGTTTTGCTCCAATTTGATCCATTCCAAGCCTTGCAATCGATTGTTGGAAGTCCCCTGAGTCGATCCAGATATTCACAAGCAAGAAAAACACCCAGAATCACCAGAACACGATCACGGTTTGTTGGTTTCTAACTCAAAATCGTTTTCTAATTTTTACGCATAATCATTGGAATTTAACCATGTTTTTGTGTTTGTGATGAAGTTTTGATCGTGTCTACATAGTTAAATTGAAGCTTAGATACCAAACGAAGGATTCACCATGGTTAGGTTTTAAAACCTTGAATTAGGGTTTTCTTATTTACGATAAATTGGAAGGAACCAAGGGCATCATTGTGTTCAGAACCTTGTTTTCAGTTGATCCATGGTCTCATATTCCATTTATATTGCATATTTCGTAGTGTTTTGATTTGCAGGGATTTAGCTACAGAAAGAAGAAACCGTGGCTATAGGTTCAAATATTTAAATGGAGAAGATGACCTCTTGCGCGCATTTTCTGGTTCAATGGTTCCCAGAAATCTTTTCCCTTTGTATTCTTTTTGTTTCATATTGTTAACAGATGATCCACTCAGCTCAGATGGCAAGACAACGCGCGTTTCTTTTAGAAGGCACGGGTTCGAACCCTGCCTTTTCCCAGAAATTCCAATATTTTTTGATATTTCAGCTTTCTAGAAGACACAACGTCTAGAAGCTCCGACGGACTCCTTGAGCAACATGCCGAGCTCCAACCGGCCCCATTACCGCCACGCCCAGGCTCCGACACGGGCTCATCTTCGGCGAAGCCCAGTGCTTACTTGGGCGTCTCGAGCGAAAAGCCCGAAATTCTAATTTCGGGCACCTCAAGGAATCCCGAGTGCTTACGGGCATGGTCAGCAAGAGGCTTTCCAGAAGCTCCAGCTTCCGGGAAAGCTTCATCCAGGAGCACTCTAACCCTTTTTCCTTATTTTTTTTCCATATTTTTCATTTAATTTAAATTCTTTTCACATATTTTTCTAACACATTAAAAATTCACAAAAAATATTTTCTTTTTGCATTTAGGTCAGAAAAAATGTTTATTTAATTTTTAGCATAAAAAAAATTATATTTTGCATGCATATTTTAATTAATTGTTAATTAATCAGAAATTTGACTTTTAATTATTTTTCTTTGTTAAAATCAAATCCAGAAAATCCCCAAAAAATTATTTTCTCATTTAATAAGGTTTACTAACCCTAAAGGCCTTCTTCTAACTCAAAAATATTTTTCACTAACATATTTTCTATTATTTACAATTTGATTATTTTTCTGATTATTATGTATCTGCTTCCAAGTTGTAATAGTTTAGTTTAATTTTCTCGCATCCTTTTTCAATATTATGTAACTGCTCATGGGATGTAATAGCTTAATTAGGATTTAATTTCCACACTCCTATATTATGTAACTGCCCCAAAGCCATGTAATAGCGTAGGGTTTAGTTTCCTAAATTTACTTTCTGCACCCATATAAACTGCTAGTAATTAGGCGTGTATGGCAAGATAAAAACAAACGTAGATCACTTCTAATTTCAAGATAAAATATCTGAACTTGACACACTCTCTTCACACATGCACCCACCTTAGGGTATTCTCTCTCGTTGCCTTTCGAATAAGTGGTAAAGTCCCTCGAACGTAGAGGTATCCTAGCACCGTTGCCTACAAATATATCATCATAGTCCCCTCGATGCAAAGATCATAGACCCTCGATGTTTCCTACGAATACATGATCTAGTCCCTCGATTGTTGCATACGAAATGCGATGATCGTCCCTTCAAAATGTGCTAGGATACTCCTACAAGTTGCCTTCTATGACCATCTAATGTCCCTTTCGAATGTCCCTTTACATCCAACGAATAGGGTTACCTACCAACTAATGGTATGGATAGCGCTATTCTAAAGGAAAGTAAAATAACACGGAAACGACCGTTCTGAGTAGGTAATAGACTTTTAGTTGCTTGCTCTATCAAAATACTTTTCACACCTCACACTATTACAAAATTCCTTTTCTAAAAAATGAAACATTTCAGAACACTTCGTATACATTCCAGCGTGAATCATTACGAAGTCAAAGCGAAATGCCTTTTCAAAAATTTTTCAAAACACACACACAGAAAGCAAATTTCAAGATGAGCTAAAGCAACTAAGAGCCCGTAGATAACTACGGATGGAAAGGGTGCTAATACCTTCCCTTTTCATAACCTTCTCCCTTACTCAAGAATCTAACGAAGGTCTTTTCTGTTCTTTTCACCTTCCCTTAATTGGATAAAAGAAAAGTCGGTGGCGACTCTTGCTATCCGCAACATTTACGATCAAACGCAAAACAATCTAAAGTCAGTTCTCCCACCGTATTACACCATTTCCTCAAGATTCGTTCGACCCCCCTATTCATGCTTGGAATCGTTGCAAAATGTTGGTTCATTCATGGATCATGAATTCAGTTTCAGATTTGATTGCTTAATCAATTGTTTTTATGGAGAATGCTCTTGATGTATAGAATGATTTAAAAGAAAGATTCTCCCAAGGTGAACTCAACAGAATTTCTGAATTGCAACAAGAAATCTACAGTCTCAAGCAAGAAACGAAATTGATAAATGAATACTTTTCTAATCTTAAGATACTCTAGGAAGAACTAGATTTTTATTTGCCTTTACCAATGTGTACATGCCGCATAAAGTGTTCTTGTGCAACTATGTGCAATGCAAGATCAAACCATCAAGTTTTACAAATTATACGTTTTCTAACTAGTCCGAATGATCAATTTGTTGTGGTTAAGTCCCAAATATTTTTAATGGATCCTCTACCATCCATTAACAAGATCTTCTCTATGGTTATCCAACATGAGCGCCAACTACTAATTAACACACCAACGGATGAATCACAAACTTTGATAAACGATGTTGATTCCAAGAAGTTTGGTGGAAGACAGAATTCCTTCAAGCATGGCTCTCGTGTTTGCACATTTTGTGGCAAAACCAACCACACAGTTGAAAACTGCATCAAGAAGCATGTAGTCCCACCTCATATGCAAAAGTAATTTCAGTCAACAACCAACAATGTTGCTAATGATGGAAATCATGATGGGTATGTGCCTAATAGAGCTAAAATAATATATATGACAATTCTCCAATTAATCAAGGTAAATTCAATGCCCTAATGGAGTTACTTCAAAAATCCAGTCTTGGCCAAAGTTCAACACATGCTTCCTTAAATTAGGTTACAGATGGTCATTCATCAGTAAGTAACAAACACCATCTCATACATCATAAAACTGTTAACTCTTGTATCATTTATTTAGGAGCTTCTTATCATATTTGCAGCTTTATGCATTGGTTCCATTCTTATGAACCCATTAATCTTATAGTGTCGAATTTCCTAATGTACATTGTTTGATGGCAAAATATTTGTGCACAACCCAATTTTCTCCCGAGTTTATTGTTTATAATGTTTTTCTTATTCCTGAATTTTGCTTGAATTTACTATCTGTTTCAAAACTATGTGCATCCTCTAATTGTAATGTCAAGTTTCTTGATACACAATGCATCATACAGGACAAAACATCCATGAACATGACTGGTTTTGCTGAGCTGAGAGATGGACTGAACTACATGACACTGGGAGATAGTGAACTACACAACAAAGCTTCACACACATACTCCTTTTTCACATGTTTCACTATGTGTAGTGGCTGCAAATATTTCTTTACCTGAAAAAGCCTTATGGCACTTTAGATTAGGGCATTTGTCACAAAATAGATTAATGTATCTGCATTCCCAATTTCCTTTCATTACTTTCAATGATAAAGATGTTTGTGATGTATGTTGCTATGCTAGACAAAGAAAATTGCCCTATATTGTTAACAATAATAGAGCTCTTCATCCCTATGATATGATACACCTTGACATTTGGGGCCCCTTTCTGTTAAATCCATCCATGGTCATTCTTATTTCTTAACTACTGTTGATGATTGCAGCAGATACACATGGATAACCCTTATGAAATCAAAATCTAAAACTAGATAGCATGTGGTTAACTTTGTCAAATTCATAGAAAAGCAAAAGGGCATATTTGTCAAGGTTATTAGGTCTGATAATGGGCTTGAGTTTAGCATGGCAGAATTTTATGCATCCAAGGGAATCCAACATCAAAGTAGTTGTGTTGAATCTCCACAACAAAATGGGAGAGTGGATATGAAACATCAACATTTATTAAATGTATGAAGAGCCCTTCTTTTCCAGTCAAAATTTCCTAAGAGATTTTGGTCCTATTGCCATCTTACATGCCACATTTATCATAAATAAACTCCCTACACAAGTTCTAAACAATACATCACCTTATTTAATTTTACATAATGAAGTTCCTGATATACATAGTCTTAAGGTCTTTCGATCATTAGCTTATGCATCCACACTTCACATGCATAAAACCAAACTTGAGACACAAGGCAGAAAATGCATTTTTTTGGGATATAAAAGTGGGATGAAGGGATCTGTACGCTATTATATTAACAACCATGAAATATTTATCTCTAGAAATTTCATTCATCATGAACATGTCTTTCCTTACTCAAGTGAAAATTATGTCACTCAGGAATATCACCCTCACACTGACCTTAAAACCACACACTTGCCAAATCTCATTCTTCATCTAATAATAACCCTAAATATGACAAAGTTCCATTTCTCCACAAGCCATAAATACTGAAAACATAGATAAGAACACACAAACCCATGAACCTCTTGTACAATTTGATGAGGAACATACTGATGCAGATCCTAACCACTATGTTTCTGACCAGATTGACATAGAGGATAATATAATTCCTCAAGAAACTGAACATATAGCACAAGATAGACCTACCAAATATAAGCATACACCAAAATATCTCTCAGATTATGTGTGCAGTGCATCTGGTGCTTCAGCAGACAAGACATCTTCAGGTAAAACCAAATCCTTTTATCCTATTTCAAATTATGATTCCTTGTCTTCTTTATCTATATTTCATCGTGTCTTTACATCTAACATTACATTTACACATGAGCCAAAGACATACAAAGAAGCTTGATTGTCTGAACATTGGATCAAGGCTATAGATTCTGAATTAGAAGCATCAGACAAGAATAGAACTTGGACCATAGTAGATCTTTCATTGAATGTTAAGCCTATTGGTAACAAATGAGTGTTCAAGGTAAAGCAAAGAGTTGATGGCACAGTAGAAAGTTACAAAGCAAGACTTGTTGCTAAGGGTTATAATCAAATTGAAGGCTTGGATTTTTTTGACGCCCTCTCTCTAGTTGCAAAGCTCACTACAGTTTGAAATCTTCTTGCCACTGTTGTTATGAATAATTGGTTTTTGCATCAGCTTGATGTCAACAACACATTTCTACATGGAGAGCTGCAAGAACATGTGTACATGACAATTCCTGAAGGTGTTAATTGTTACAGGCTCAATCAGGTGTGCAAACTTCGTAAAAGTCTCTATGGAATAAAACAGGCTAGTCGAAAATGGTATGAAAAGTTGTCTACTTTGCTCATAGAACAGGGCTACACTCAACCCACTTCAGATTATTCTTTATTTACCTTGAGCACTAATATTGACTTTATAGCTATTCTAGTTTATGTGGACGACATAATACTAGCCGGAACATCGATGCTTGAATTCTCTCGAATTAAAACATCTTTGGACACAAATTTTAGTATCAAAGACCATGGATTGCTGAAATATTTTCTTGGGTTGGAAGTAGCACATTCCAAGGAGGGAATCTCACTATGCCAACGAAGTATTATCTTGATTTGTTGTAGGAATCTGTATTACTTGGATCCAATTCAGTATCTACTTCTCTAGATCCTTCTGTCAATCTTCATGCTGATGATGGCAAGCCATATGAATATGTTAGAGCCTACAGAAGACTCATAGGTCATCTGTTGTATCTCAATACCACACGACCTGACATTACATATGCCACCCAACAGCTTAGTCAGTTTCTTCACCATCCTACCATGGCACAATGTCATGCTACCTACTGAGTCATTCGTTACTTGAAGTCTAGCCCTGGTAGAGGCCTTATATTTCGTAGAAAAACTGAGTTCCATCTCATTGGATTTTCAGATGTTGATTGGGCAGGGTGCCTTGATTCCAGGAAGTCTATCTCAAGATATTTCTTCTTCCTTAGATCTCCCCTTATTTCATCACGCGCAAATAAACAATACACCATTTCCAGGTCTTCATTGGAGGCAGAGTATCGCGCGTTATCTGTTGCTACGTGTAAGCTACTGTGGCTAATTGTCTTATTGAAGGAATTGTAGATTACATGTGGTAAACTCCTTGTTCTCTACTGTGTTATACATAGTTCAATGCATATTGACTCTAATCCGGTGTTTCATGAAAGAACTAAACATTTAGAGGTTAATTGCCACTTGGTTCGTGAAAAGCTTCAAAAGGGAATGCTTCGTCTTTTACCTATATTTACTCATGAACAGCTTGCGGATTACCTTACAAAGGCCTTGCCAGTTTCGAAATTCAACAAAATTGTTTCCAAGCTTGGCATGATTCATATTCACCATGCTTAGCTTGAGGGGGACTATTGAAATGTTAAGCTAGTTTTCTAATTAGAGTTAGTTTAATACAATTGTCAATGTTTCATTGGTCTTTAGTTTGAGATGTTATGATTGGTTAGCAAAGGGAAAGTTCCATATCTTTTGTAGTTTGAATTGTGAGCATATATACTCACACTTTGTAATATGCAGAAGCATAAATGAATAACATATTCTTTCTTAATATTCCAATTCTTTTCCTTTTCTTTCTTCTGAATATGCTTCATCACAATAGTTATCAATCGAGGAAAGCAATAAATTATGGAGTGATTTATTTAACTAACAACATAGAAAGGTTATTCCAAAATATAAAATGGGAAAGCAAGAGCTGGAAACAACAAGAACAACAACACCATTATGTGAGTTTCACATAGTATTTAAGATATATAGTGGTGGTGTTTGCCTTCTTATTGGATGTAGAAGATTTCTTGTGGATTGGTTTGTTGGAAATATCTTGAGCATTGTTACTTTTTGAATATAGGGCATAGATTCGTTGTAGGTTAACTAAGTAAATATACCCGTCAATTATTTTATAAAAACGATGGGAAAGGCTATTTATTTTATAACTAAAAAATAAAATAAAATAGGGCTTTCCGCTTGGTTTTATAAAAGATTCGAGGTAACATATTATTTGCAAAAAATAATGATGAATCGTAAAAAAATGAATGTAACATGTATTGTTTCTGTTGTACCCCAAATTTTTCCCTCCCATTTTTGAGGTCAATTGAGTCAATATACATCCTTATGCTCATAGGGTTCCCAACTACTCAAGGTTACTCAAGAGTTGCTCAGAAAAAACCCCCTCCTAAGAAATTGACCTATAACAAAGGTTTTGCTTTTCTCAAGATTAATAAGACTTATAAGGCCTCAAGTGGACTTCATGCTTCCCCGTGTGCCTCAAGGTACCCACATGTCAAGAATCAAGCCTTGTATCACAAGTTTGCTCAGTCAATTGCTCAGATAGTTGAAAATCACTTATATTTGACCAAAAGTCAACTATGATCAACATACAGTCAAACTTCAAGATTTTTTGTCAACATCAATATTTTGAGTTCATATTCATCATTTTATATAAGGTTGATCATGATTCATCAATAAATTATCAAAAATCCAAAAGTTGCTAAATTAGGGTTTTGACCTTTCTCTTAGGAGAAGTCAACTGAACTTTGACCAAGCATAAACTTCACATACTTTATCAGAAATTCCTGAACCAAATCCTAGATTGAAGAAAATCCAATTCTCTACAACTTTGTCTCTCTTATCTCAAGTCCAAAAATGTCTCATTTGAGAGATATGGGCCAAGACATTATAGGTCCTTTCAAAAGTCAACAAAAAGTCATCTTTTCTCAAAGAAGTTTACATGAAGTTGGAAGCTTCAAATAGAAAAGCCCCAAATAGAGGCTTTATAGGACATATTAATCTTTCTAAAAAGTCAAAGATCACCCTCATATGTTGAGAATTGAGCAAGATATGATTGGTGCAAATTGAGCAATTTTGAGAAAATGCATGAAGTGAAATTTGAGCAATCTTGAATTTTTTGACTAATGGGCCTATATTTTAAGATTTGGGATATGTTTATAACATCATCAAGGACCTATAAACCCATCCATACATTATCTTAATTTTATTCTATTTATTTTTTATTTTATTCATTTAAATTTAAATTAAATTAAATTAAATGCAAGATTAATGTATAAGGCATGTAAGGCTTTAAATCTGAGTTACTTGAGGTCCAAACAACCTCTACATGAGCTGGAAAAAGCACATGGAATGAATTAGTGAATGATTGAGCACAAAATCAAGATTTTAAGACAAATTGCCAATCAAATATTGTCACACTCAATGCCAAATATTTGATCCATGTTTGTTGACCTAAATCACTCTTCTATAAGTACACAGCAATACTCTAAAAAAAATCAAGAACTAGGGCAAGTGCAAAACCTTGTATCCAGCCTTTATCAATCCATTTCAAGCACTTCATCACACTCTTGAAGGTCCCAGGAGTCATTTCATATCCATACTCAAGCTCAACGCACGCAAGAACACCTCCCTCAAGTTGCACCAGTTGGGTAGCGATCCTGAAACTCAAACTTATAATGCATGCATTGTTAATTGATTCTATGTGTAGATACTTGTTTATATTGATGTTTAGAATGTTTCAGAACCATCGCTTGTAAGGTTTGATGTAGGAATTGACCTATGCTATTGTTAGTGCATCACGAATGGGAATCATCGTATCTCACTTTACAGGCCGTTTCAATAAAAACTAACACCACCATTGGATTCGCAGGGGTCAAATTAGGGGGTAGGGTTATTCTTTTGAATTGATTTTGGCTATTTTTGCGGGTTAGGAAAACGAATCACCGGAGAAGACGACGAAAGTTAGGGCTCTTGCGCTTCTTCGGTCCCTCTGACCATTGACTCAGTCGTGGCTTGGTGTGACTGGTCCATTCAAATATATGGGATCCCACTCTAGCGCGTTTTGCTTAAGTTTGAATTTCTAGAATTTGTTTTATATTATATATTTATGAACGCGTATAATTAATGGATGAAACGGCCACCCCAGAGGCAAGACATGCGCACGTAAGACTTTGATCTACCAGGGCGTGGGTTCAAACCTGGCGTTTTGCAATTTTTTTCCTCCATATTTTCCATATTAATGCAGGTTTCATATATATTTTTCCAAGATCAACATATTAACACCATAGGCACATGGCCTGGTGGTAACGTTTTGAGCCTGCATCCTCAAGGGCGTGAGTTCAACCCCTGGCACCCCCATCCCTTCTTTTTATCACTTGTCTCTTTTATCTTTTCTATTTTTCTTTCTAAATTATTTTTATTCTAATTTCTTTTCAATATTTCATTTAACTATTTTATAAAATCATTAAAAATATTTTATTTTAGTTTTAGGTTAATTAAATTAATTATTAATTTTTGACATGAAATTACTTTTATTTTAAATAAGTTTGATATTAATTTCATAATTAATTTAAAATTAATTTAAAACTATTTCTTTCCTATAAAAATCAATCATAAAAAATGCAAAAATATAGTTTTTTGATACTTAGGATATTAGGATATTTTGACCTTTGTTTAAAAATGTTCTTATTATTATTTTCTATTTCTTTTACATTTAAATTCTATAAACGAATGTATAGGTCGCACGGTTATTTTGTAACAGTCTAGTTTATTTTCTCGCAGTTTTCTAATTATGTAACTGCTCATGGGATGTAATAGCTTAGAATTTAATTTTTCGCATTTTACTTTCCACACCTATACTATTATGCCTGTATATATTAACTGCTAATAGATAGGCGTGTATGGTAAGACTAAAATAAACGCTAGATAACCTAATTTCAAAATATAATATAACTGAATTAACGCATTCTCACACGTGCACCCTTAGGGTATCCTCTCTTATTGCCTTATAAACATGGCCATGTCTCTCGAACGTGGAGATACCATTAGCTAAGTCCCTCGGTTAAAATCATCATAGTCCCTTCAAAGATCATAGTCCGTCGAGTGTTTCCTAAGAATAAATGATGATAGTCCCTTCGATACAATTGCTAAGGTATCTTTACACGTTGCCTTCAAAGACCATACGACAAACCTACGCATGTCCCTTCACATCCAATGGATGGGGCTACCTACCAACTAATGGTATGGATATCACTATTCCTAATGGAGAAGGAAAAGAATAACAAATGACCTTTGAGTGGGTAAATGGTTCTTAATTGCTTGCTCGCAACAACTTTTCAAAACACAATATATCTTACACTATACATTTTCGAACAAATATTTTCAATCACTTCGTATAAATTCTTGAGGACTGATACAAGAATAATTATAAAGTTTTTAAAAGTGAGCTAAGCAAATAAGAGCCTGTAGACAACTACGGATGAAAAGGGTGCTAACACCTTCCCTTTTCATAACTTACCCCCTGAACTCAAAATCGATAAAAGGTCTTTCCTGTTTTTTCATCTTTCCTTATTGGATAAAAGAAAAGTCGGTGGCGACTCTTGCTAACTGCAACATTTGCGATAAAATACAAAACAACTAAGTCAGTTCTCCCACCGTATTACAGTTTCCATTTTCAATTTTTTTTACCACTCACCATTTTCTTTGTGTGCTGAAATATTCAAACAAAGGACTTGTATTATGAAACAACAATATTGCTTACAATTTACAATATGTTTAGGAATAAATTTTTCAATATTGTCAACCGAGGAAAGTAACAAATTGTGGAGTGATTTCTTTAACTAATAATATAGGAAGATTATTCCAAAATATAACCGTGGGCAAGCAAGAGGTGAAAACAACAACAAAAACAACATCATTATGTGAGTTTCACATAGCATCTAAGATATATAGTGGTGGTGTTCACGTTCTTATAGGATATAGAGAATTTATTGTGGATTGATTTGCGGGCAATATCTTGAGCGTTGTTAGTTTTGGAATGTAGGACAGATATTTGTTGTAGGTTAACTAAGTAAATATACCCATCAATTATTTTATAAAACTGAGGGAAAAAACTATTTCTTTTTTAATTAAATATAAATAAAATAGGGATTTTCCCATGGGTTTTATAGATGATTCGAGGTAACATATTAACCGCAAAAAATAATTATGAGTGGTAAAAAAATTGAATGTAACATTTATTGTTTCCTTTTTCCATTTCTTTCTACTCACCACTTTTTTCTTCTTTCTATTCACCACCTTTTTGTATGCTGCAATATTCAAATAAAGGACTTGTATTACGAAACAACAACATTGCTTGCAATTTACAATATGTTTATGAATAAATTTTTCAATATTGTCAACCGAGGAAAGCAACAAATTATGGAGTAGTTTCTTTAAATAACAACATAGAAAGGTTATTCAAAAATATAAAAGCAAGAGGTGGAAACAACAACAACTTCATTATGTGAGTTTCACATAGCATTCAAGATATATATATATATATATATATATGAGGGATCAAATTACACTCGAAGAGTTACACCATGAGTTACACTCGCTCAAAAATGTCACTTCGGATTAATATTTTTTAAAATCAACCGTTGGATTGAAATATATCATCATATAGATCATACATATAAAGTTTGAGATTAATCTATAATGATTTACTATACGATCAAGATATCCAAAGATTAACGTCAAAATGGACTTTCATATAACGTTAATTTTAACTATTCAGGGCTACACCATACTACTCAGGGCTACTTCAATACTAAAACTCAGGGTTTTGGAATAATAGGTATTTTAACTATTCTATTATACTCTGGGATTGTAGAGTGTCAAGACGGTAGTGATTTCGTCTAATCTTGCTAAAGTTTCTAACTATTTTAAAAATTGGCAACCTACGTACTTGTCGAGTGAGTCAAGTTATGCATAAAACCGTAAAAAATTTGTTAGGGCTCAATAAAATAGGGGAATCGGAAAAACAACACAAATGTTGCATAAATAACTTGATGAAGACAAAAAATTTATAGAAGGGAAATAACTAGAAGAGAAATTACAAAGAAAATATAAAATTACAAGAAAACGAAAATACTTCCTCCCTCATACTTAAATCGTACATTGTCCTCAATATATTGATAAAAGATGAAAAGGGAAATGGAAACTAAATATTCACTCATCGATTGAACTTTTAGTGATATTCCTGTTCCATGGCCACTTATCAAGACATCTCACATATCCCTCACCTTTTCTTTTCTTTCTTCTGTGGGGAGGTTCATTCTTTTGAACTCGAGGTGGCGGTTCTGGATCTATCTTAAGTATTAGCTTTTCAAGTTTGGGCTTAGTGATTTCATCCACCACCTCAAGGGCTAACCTTCCCTACTTGACGCCAATGGTTTCCTTAGTTTCATGGTCCTTAAATTTTCTCTTTTTGTGCAAGACCTCAGACGAAGATGCATTGGTGTGCATATTTTTCGATGCCTCCACATACATTTTGGATTGGGAACCTACATTAGCTTCCACAAATATTTGTGAAAAAGAAATAGGCGGGTTATAGGGAGGAGGAACAACAATAGATGTTTCCTTCTCTACCTCTTCGACAACCTCCCTTTCGGATGGTGTCGGTGTATTTTTCTCACTTTCTACTCTTTTCTCACCAGAACTCTTCTCAACCACAATATCACTCTCCTTAGGATTTTCGATTTGTTTTTCACTAATGGTTATTTCAACATCCACATGCTCCTCAGGGAAGGGTCCTAGAGGGTTTTGTTCAAGTTGGGAGATTTGGGTCTCTAAGGCTATGCTGTGAGTCACGAGGGACTCAACCACAATGGTTAGTTGCCTAAGGGCTTCATTATTTTGAAGACTTTGTTTTCTTACCTCTTCATTTTGAACATTTTGTGTCTCTATATAATGCTCTATCATAGATTCTAGCCTAGAGTGAGTTAACGTCGCATCGAAATCCTCCATTGATGTTTCGAGGTTGGAATTATAGGATTCTTGCTGTTCCTCAAAGTGAATCTGCATTGCATTTTGTGTTTCCACAAAAAGCTCCATCTTCATAGTTTCTAGCCTAGCGCGATGCTGTATCGCAATCATTCCTTCCATTAATACTTCGAGGGTGGAATTTTGGGGTTCGTGCGACTCCTCAAAATAGTGGGCGTGATGATTGTAGAGAAGATTTGGTTGAGGATAAGTTAGTGTCGCATTGTAATCATCCAATAAAGTTTCGAGATCGGATCTTTGGTATTCTTGCGACTCCTCAAAATGTTGGTATTGGTAGTTGCAGAGATAATTTGGGTAAGAGTGAGTTTTTGAAGCATTGAAATCTTCCATCAGTATTTCGAGGTCGGATTTATGGGATTCTTGTGATTCCTCAAAATACTGATAATGGGTGTAGAAATTTTTTTGGTGATACATAGTAAACAAAGTAAAAGTGCCTTAGTCTATACGGTGTAACACCGGAGTTACAATATCGACTTAAATAGTCCCCGGCAACGGCGCCAAAAACTTGATCGCGACTTTATCGTCTATAAGTCGGGAGACTGCAAGTGCACAGTCCTATCGCGTAGTATTAAAAGATATCGAATCCACAGGGACTATAAGTCGATCTACTGTTATCCTAAGTTATTATATATAGCTACGGCCAATAATTCTTTTGGAATGATGATTAAAGAGAAATTTCTTAAATCTAGATAAAAATATTAATTAAAAGGATATCGGTATGTAATTCGTCAAACTTCGAATATCCGAAGTTCTACTGGCCTGGTTCTTAAGTGATAAAAACTCTTTTCAGCAAACAATATTTATTTAAAAATCCTATCTCAAACTCTCGCTCTATTGAATCAGATCATGTAATTAAATCCTAACGTATGTGTCATACCCCAAAATTTTCCCTCCTACTTCTCAAGACATTTCATACATCCATGCTCAAGAATTCTTCAAGGGTTGATCAGACAAACCCTCTCCTAGACAATCAACCCATACTAGGGTTTGGCAATTCTCAGATCCAGATGGACTTCCAACATCTCCAATGGTCATCATGCCTCCTCATATGCTTCAAAGATTCTCCATGTCAAGTTTCAAGCCCCACAGGTCAAAATTCCTCAGACAATTACTCAGATGGTTGAAAATCAGTTGTATTGGACAAAAAGTCAACTGTGGTCAACATACAGTCAAACTTCATAATTTTTGGTCAACACCAGTATTTTGAAGTAATATTCATCATTTGATCAAGGATTGATCATGATTTCTCAAGAAAAGTCAAGATTTGATCAAAAGTCAAAGTTTCTAAGTTAGGCTTTCTTAGACAAAAGTCAACAGAACTTTGACCAGACATAATTTTCACATACTTTATCAGAAATTTTTCCACCACAGCTCATTTTGAATAGAATTCAATCCACTACAACTTCATGTCTCACAAGATTGGGCAGAAAATGTTTCATTTGGAAGTTATGGATCAAAACATTACAGGTCATTTTAAAAGTCAACAAAAAGTCATCTTTTTGAAAAGAAGTGTTCATGAGCATGGAATTTTCAATGAAGATGAAACCAAAAGGGCTATTTAGAGGACATCTTGAGCTTTCCAAAAAGTCCAAGAACACCCAAAAATGTTAAAAATTAAGCAAGATACACCTTGTGCAAGTTAAGCATTTTTTAGGAGGTGCACAAAGAGAAATACTTGAGAAAATCAAAAGTTTTCCAAATGGGCCTAACTTTTCTTGATTCAAACATGTTCCTTAGCTGAATTGAAACCTCCAAGCCCAAGGCCATGAATTTATCTTTTATTTTGTATTTATTTTGTATTTTTAATCATTTAAAACCAATTTAATTAAAATAAAAGATAGAAAATCAAAAATTAATTGCAAGATGGATTTTCTCTCATCCTTGAGATCCAAGCAAACCATTTAATCTGATTATTTCGAAATAATCATGCTTGGCAATTGATTTAATTGAAATTGGCTCAAGAGAAGAAATATTTGGTTTGATTCCAAATCAAATCTTTTTTCATTGAATGGCATGGTATTTTCCTATAATTCTTGACCTAATTCCTTACAATATAAATAGACAATGATACTACATGCACAAAAGACGAAATTCTGACCAAAAAGAACCCTAGCAAGCTTTAAAAAAACTGTGCCTTGCAAGCTACTAGCAGCTGTGGTTTTGCTCCAATTTGATCCATTCCAAGCCTTGCAATCGATTGTTGGAAGTCCCCTGAGTCGATCCAGATATTCACAAGCAAGAAAAACACCCAGAATCACCAGAACACGATCACGGTTTGTTGGTTTCTAACTCAAAATCGTTTTCTAATTTTTACGCATAATCATTGGAATTTAACCATGTTTTTGTGTTTGTGATGAAGTTTTGATCGTGTCTACATAGTTAAATTGAAGCTTAGATACCAAACGAAGGATTCACCATGGTTAGGTTTTAAAACCTTGAATTAGGGTTTTCTTATTTACGATAAATTGGAAGGAACCAAGGGCATCATTGTGTTCAGAACCTTGTTTTCAGTTGATCCATGGTCTCATATTCCATTTATATTGCATATTTCGTAGTGTTTTGATTTGCAGGGATTTAGCTACAGAAAGAAGAAACCGTGGCTATAGGTTCAAATATTTAAATGGAGAAGATGACCTCTTGCGCGCATTTTCTGGTTCAATGGTTCCCAGAAATCTTTTCCCTTTGTATTCTTTTTGTTTCATATTGTTAACAGATGATCCACTCAGCTCAGATGGCAAGACAACGCGCGTTTCTTTTAGAAGGCACGGGTTCGAACCCTGCCTTTTCCCAGAAATTCCAATATTTTTTGATATTTCAGCTTTCTAGAAGACACAACGTCTAGAAGCTCCAGCTTCTGGACTCCTTCAGAGGCAACATGCCCAGAAGCTCCAGCTTCTGGCCCCCATTACCACACGCCACGCCCCAGAAGCTCCAGCTTCTGGGCTCATCTTCAGCAGAAAGCCCCAGAAGTGCTTACTTCTGGGCGTCTCCAGGCCAGAAAAGCCCCAGAAATTCTAATTTCTGGGCACCTCCAGCGCAAGAATCCCCAGAAGTGCTTACTTCTGGGCATGGTCAGCAAGAGGCTTTCCAGAAGCTCCAGCTTCTGGGAAAGCTTCATCCAGAAGCACTCTAACCCTTTTTCCTTATTTTTTTTCCATATTTTTCATTTAATTTAAATTCTTTTCACATATTTTTCTAACACATTAAAAATTCACAAAAAATATTTTCTTTTTGCATTTAGGTCAGAAAAAATGTTTATTTAATTTTTAGCATAAAAAAAATTATATTTTGCATGCATATTTTAATTAATTGTTAATTAATCAGAAATTTGACTTTTAATTATTTTTCTTTGTTAAAATCAAATCCAGAAAATCCCCAAAAAATTATTTTCTCATTTAATAAGGTTTACTAACCCTAAAGGCCTTCTTCTAACTCAAAAATATTTTTCACTAACATATTTTCTATTATTTACAATTTGATTATTTTTCTGATTATTATGTATCTGCTTCCAGGTTGTAATAGTTTAGTTTAATTTTCTCGCATCCTTTTTCAATATTATGTAACTGCTCATGGGATGTAATAGCTTAATTAGGATTTAATTTCCACACTCCTATATTATGTAACTGCCCCAAAGCCATGTAATAGCGTAGGGTTTAGTTTCCTAAATTTACTTTCTGCACCCATATAAACTGCTAGTAATTAGGCGTGTATGGCAAGATAAAAACAAACGTAGATCACTTCTAATTTCAAGATAAAATATCTGAACTTGACACACTCTCTTCACACATGCACCCACCTTAGGGTATTCTCTCTCGTTGCCTTTCGAATAAGTGGTAAAGTCCCTCGAACGTAGAGGTATCCTAGCACCGTTGCCTACAAATATATCATCATAGTCCCCTCGATGCAAAGATCATAGACCCTCGATGTTTCCTACGAATACATGATCTAGTCCCTCGATTGTTGCATACGAAAAGCGATGATCGTCCCTTCAAAATGTGCTAGGATACTCCTACAAGTTGCCTTCTATGACCATCTAATGTCCCTTTCGAATGTCCCTTTACATCCAACGAATAGGGTTACCTACCAACTAATGGTATGGATAGCGCTATTCTAAAGGAAAGTAAAATAACACGGAAACGACCGTTCTGAGTAGGTAATAGACTTTTAGTTGCTTGCTCTATCAAAATACTTTTCACACCTCACACTATTACAAAATTCCTTTTCTAAAAAATGAAACATTTCCGAACACTTCGTATACATTCCAGCGTGAATCATTACGAAGTCAAAGCGAAATGCCTTTTCAAAAATTTTTCAAAACACACACACAGAAAGCAAATTTCAAGATGAGCTAAAGCAACTAAGAGCCCGTAGATAACTACGGATGGAAAGGGTGCTAATACCTTCCCTTTTCATAACCTTCTCCCTTACTCAGAATCTAACGAAGGTCTTTTTCTGTACTTTTTACCTTCCCTTAATTGGATAAAAGAAAAGTCGGTGGCGACTCTTGCTATCCGCAACATTTACGATCAAACGCAAAACAATCTAAAGTCAGTTCTCCCACCGTATTACACCATTTCCTCAAGATTCGTTCGACCCCCCTGTTCATGCTTGGAATCGTTGCAAAATGTTGGTTCATTCATGGATCATGAATTCAGTTTCAGATTTGATTGCTTAATCAATTGTTTTTATGGAGAATGCTCTTGATGTATAGAATGATTTAAAAGAAAGATTCTCCCAAGGTGAACTCAACAGAATTTCTGAATTGCAACAAGAAATCTACAGTCTCAAGCAAGAAACGAAATTGATAAATGAATACTTTTCTAATCTTAAGATACTCTAGGAAGAACTAGATTTTTATTTGCCTTTACCAATGTGTACATGCCGCATAAAGTGTTCTTGTGCAACTATGTGCAATGCAAGATCAAACCATCAAGTTTTACAAATTATACGTTTTCTAACTAGTCCGAATGATCAATTTGTTGTGGTTAAGTCCCAAATATTTTTAATGGATCCTCTACCATCCATTAACAAGATCTTCTCTATGGTTATCCAACATGAGCGCCAACTACTAATTAACACACCAACGGATGAATCACAAACTTTGATAAACGATGTTGATTCCAAGAAGTTTGGTGGAAGACAGAATTCCTTCAAGCATGGCTCTCGTGTTTGCACATTTTGTGGCAAAACCAACCACACAGTTGAAAACTGCATCAAGAAGCATGTAGTCCCACCTCATATGCAAAAGTAATTTCAGTCAACAACCAACAATGTTGCTAATGATGGAAATCATGATGGGTATGTGCCTAATAGAGCTAAAATAATATATATGACAATTCTCCAATTAATCAAGGTAAATTCAATGCCCTAATGGAGTTACTTCAAAAATCCAGTCTTGGCCAAAGTTCAACACATGCTTCCTTAAATTAGGTTACAGATGGTCATTCATCAGTAAGTAACAAACACCATCTCATACATCATAAAACTGTTAACTCTTGTATCATTTATTTAGGAGCTTCTTATCATATTTGCAGCTTTATGCATTGGTTCCATTCTTATGAACCCATTAATCTTATAGTGTCGAATTTCCTAATGTACATTGTTTGATGGCAAAATATTTGTGCACAACCCAATTTTCTCCCGAGTTTATTGTTTATAATGTTTTTCTTATTCCTGAATTTTGCTTGAATTTACTATCTGTTTCAAAACTATGTGCATCCTCTAATTGTAATGTCAAGTTTCTTGATACACAATGCATCATACAGGACAAAACATCCATGAACATGACTGGTTTTGCTGAGCTGAGAGATGGACTGAACTACATGACACTGGGAGATAGTGAACTACACAACAAAGCTTCACACACATACTCCTTTTTCACATGTTTCACTATGTGTAGTGGCTGCAAATATTTCTTTACCTGAAAAAGCCTTATGGCACTTTAGATTAGGGCATTTGTCACAAAATAGATTAATGTATCTGCATTCCCAATTTCCTTTCATTACTTTCAATGATAAAGATGTTTGTGATGTATGTTGCTATGCTAGACAAAGAAAATTGCCCTATATTGTTAACAATAATAGAGCTCTTCATCCCTATGATATGATACACCTTGACATTTGGGGCCCCTTTCTGTTAAATCCATCCATGGTCATTCTTATTTCTTAACTACTGTTGATGATTGCAGCAGATACACATGGATAACCCTTATGAAATCAAAATCTAAAACTAGATAGCATGTGGTTAACTTTGTCAAATTCATAGAAAAGCAAAAGGGCATATTTGTCAAGGTTATTAGGTCTGATAATGGGCTTGAGTTTAGCATGGCAGAATTTTATGCATCCAAGGGAATCCAACATCAAAGTAGTTGTGTTGAATCTCCACAACAAAATGGGAGAGTGGATATGAAACATCAACATTTATTAAATGTATGAAGAGCCCTTCTTTTCCAGTCAAAATTTCCTAAGAGATTTTGGTCCTATTGCCATCTTACATGCCACATTTATCATAAATAAACTCCCTACACAAGTTCTAAACAATACATCACCTTATTTAATTTTACATAATGAAGTTCCTGATATACATAGTCTTAAGGTCTTTCGATCATTAGCTTATGCATCCACACTTCACATGCATAAAACCAAACTTGAGACACAAGGCAGAAAATGCATTTTTTTGGGATATAAAAGTGGGATGAAGGGATCTGTACGCTATTATATTAACAACCATGAAATATTTATCTCTAGAAATTTCATTCATCATGAACATGTCTTTCCTTACTCAAGTGAAAATTATGTCACTCAGGAATATCACCCTCACACTGACCTTAAAACCACACACTTGCCAAATCTCATTCTTCATCTAATAATAACCCTAAATATGACAAAGTTCCATTTCTCCACAAGCCATAAATACTGAAAACATAGATAAGAACACACAAACCCATGAACCTCTTGTACAATTTGATGAGGAACATACTGATGCAGATCCTAACCACTATGTTTCTGACCAGATTGACATAGAGGATAATATAATTCCTCAAGAAACTGAACATATAGCACAAGATAGACCTACCAAATATAAGCATACACCAAAATATCTCTCAGATTATGTGTGCAGTGCATCTGGTGCTTCAGCAGACAAGACATCTTCAGGTAAAACCAAATCCTTTTATCCTATTTCAAATTATGATTCCTTGTCTTCTTTATCTATATTTCATCGTGTCTTTACATCTAACATTACATTTACACATGAGCCAAAGACATACAAAGAAGCTTGATTGTCTGAACATTGGATCAAGGCTATAGATTCTGAATTAGAAGCATCAGACAAGAATAGAACTTGGACCATAGTAGATCTTTCATTGAATGTTAAGCCTATTGGTAACAAATGAGTGTTCAAGGTAAAGCAAAGAGTTGATGGCACAGTAGAAAGTTACAAAGCAAGACTTGTTGCTAAGGGTTATAATCAAATTGAAGGCTTGGATTTTTTTGACGCCCTCTCTCTAGTTGCAAAGCTCACTACAGTTTGAAATCTTCTTGCCACTGTTGTTATGAATAATTGGTTTTTGCATCAGCTTGATGTCAACAACACATTTCTACATGGAGAGCTGCAAGAACATGTGTACATGACAATTCCTGAAGGTGTTAATTGTTACAGGCTCAATCAGGTGTGCAAACTTCGTAAAAGTCTCTATGGAATAAAACAGGCTAGTCGAAAATGGTATGAAAAGTTGTCTACTTTGCTCATAGAACAGGGCTACACTCAACCCACTTCAGATTATTCTTTATTTACCTTGAGCACTAATATTGACTTTATAGCTATTCTAGTTTATGTGGACGACATAATACTAGCCGGAACATCGATGCTTGAATTCTCTCGAATTAAAACATCTTTGGACACAAATTTTAGTATCAAAGACCATGGATTGCTGAAATATTTTCTTGGGTTGGAAGTAGCACATTCCAAGGAGGGAATCTCACTATGCCAACGAAGTATTATCTTGATTTGTTGTAGGAATCTGTATTACTTGGATCCAATTCAGTATCTACTTCTCTAGATCCTTCTGTCAATCTTCATGCTGATGATGGCAAGCCATATGAATATGTTAGAGCCTACAGAAGACTCATAGGTCATCTGTTGTATCTCAATACCACACGACCTGACATTACATATGCCACCCAACAGCTTAGTCAGTTTCTTCACCATCCTACCATGGCACAATGTCATGCTACCTACTGAGTCATTCGTTACTTGAAGTCTAGCCCTGGTAGAGGCCTTATATTTCGTAGAAAAACTGAGTTCCATCTCATTGGATTTTCAGATGTTGATTGGGCAGGGTGCCTTGATTCCAGGAAGTCTATCTCAAGATATTTCTTCTTCCTTAGATCTCCCCTTATTTCATCACGCGCAAATAAACAATACACCATTTCCAGGTCTTCATTGGAGGCAGAGTATCGCGCGTTATCTGTTGCTACGTGTAAGCTACTGTGGCTAATTGTCTTATTGAAGGAATTGTAGATTACATGTGGTAAACTCCTTGTTCTCTACTGTGTTATACATAGTTCAATGCATATTGACTCTAATCCGGTGTTTCATGAAAGAACTAAACATTTAGAGGTTAATTGCCACTTGGTTCGTGAAAAGCTTCAAAAGGGAATGCTTCGTCTTTTACCTATATTTACTCATGAACAGCTTGCGGATTACCTTACAAAGGCCTTGCCAGTTTCGAAATTCAACAAAATTGTTTCCAAGCTTGGCATGATTCATATTCACCATGCTTAGCTTGAGGGGGACTATTGAAATGTTAAGCTAGTTTTCTAATTAGAGTTAGTTTAATACAATTGTCAATGTTTCATTGGTCTTTAGTTTGAGATGTTATGATTGGTTAGCAAAGGGAAAGTTCCATATCTTTTGTAGTTTGAATTGTGAGCATATATACTCACACTTTGTAATATGCAGAAGCATAAATGAATAACATATTCTTTCTTAATATTCCAATTCTTTTCCTTTTCTTTCTTCTGAATATGCTTCATCACAATAGTTATCAATCGAGGAAAGCAATAAATTATGGAGTGATTTATTTAACTAACAACATAGAAAGGTTATTCCAAAATATAAAATGGGAAAGCAAGAGCTGGAAACAACAAGAACAACAACACCATTATGTGAGTTTCACATAGTATTTAAGATATATAGTGGTGGTGTTTGCCTTCTTATTGGATGTAGAAGATTTCTTGTGGATTGGTTTGTTGGAAATATCTTGAGCATTGTTACTTTTTGAATATAGGGCATAGATTCGTTGTAGGTTAACTAAGTAAATATACCCGTCAATTATTTTATAAAAACGATGGGAAAGGCTATTTATTTTATAACTAAAAAATAAAATAAAATAGGGCTTTCCGCTTGGTTTTATAAAAGATTCGAGGTAACATATTATTTGCAAAAAATAATGATGAATCGTAAAAAAATGAATGTAACATGTATTGTTTCTGTTGTACCCCAAATTTTTCCCTCCCATTTTTGAGGTCAATTGAGTCAATATACATCCTTATGCTCATAGGGTTCCCAACTACTCAAGGTTACTCAAGAGTTGCTCAGAAAAAACCCCCTCCTAAGAAATTGACCTATAACAAAGGTTTTGCTTTTCTCAAGATTAATAAGACTTATAAGGCCTCAAGTGGACTTCATGCTTCCCCGTGTGCCTCAAGGTACCCACATGTCAAGAATCAAGCCTTGTATCACAAGTTTGCTCAGTCAATTGCTCAGATAGTTGAAAATCACTTATATTTGACCAAAAGTCAACTATGATCAACATACAGTCAAACTTCAAGATTTTTTGTCAACATCAATATTTTGAGTTCATATTCATCATTTTATATAAGGTTGATCATGATTCATCAATAAATTATCAAAAATCCAAAAGTTGCTAAATTAGGGTTTTGACCTTTCTCTTAGGAGAAGTCAACTGAACTTTGACCAAGCATAAACTTCACATACTTTATCAGAAATTCCTGAACCAAATCCTAGATTGAAGAAAATCCAATTCTCTACAACTTTGTCTCTCTTATCTCAAGTCCAAAAATGTCTCATTTGAGAGATATGGGCCAAGACATTATAGGTCCTTTCAAAAGTCAACAAAAAGTCATCTTTTCTCAAAGAAGTTTACATGAAGTTGGAAGCTTCAAATAGAAAAGCCCCAAATAGAGGCTTTATAGGACATATTAATCTTTCTAAAAAGTCAAAGATCACCCTCATATGTTGAGAATTGAGCAAGATATGATTGGTGCAAATTGAGCAATTTTGAGAAAATGCATGAAGTGAAATTTGAGCAATCTTGAATTTTTTGACTAATGGGCCTATATTTTAAGATTTGGGATATGTTTATAACATCATCAAGGACCTATAAACCCATCCATACATTATCTTAATTTTATTCTATTTATTTTTTATTTTATTCATTTAAATTTAAATTAAATTAAATTAAATGCAAGATTAATGTATAAGGCATGTAAGGCTTTAAATCTGAGTTACTTGAGGTCCAAACAACCTCTACATGAGCTGGAAAAAGCACATGGAATGAATTAGTGAATGATTGAGCACAAAATCAAGATTTTAAGACAAATTGCCAATCAAATATTGTCACACTCAATGCCAAATATTTGATCCATGTTTGTTGACCTAAATCACTCTTCTATAAGTACACACAGCAATACTCTAAAAAAAATCAAGAACTAGGGCAAGTGCAAAACCTTGTATCCAGCCTTTATCAATCCATTTCAAGCACTTCATCACACTCTTGAAGGTCCCAGGAGTCATTTCATATCCATACTCAAGCTCAACGCACGCAAGAACACCTCCCTCAAGTTGCACCAGTTGGGTAGCGATCCTGAAACTCAAACTTATAATGCATGCATTGTTAATTGATTCTATGTGTAGATACTTGTTTATATTGATGTTTAGAATGTTTCAGAACCATCGCTTGTAAGGTTTGATGTAGGAATTGACCTATGCTATTGTTAGTGCATCACGAATGGGAATCATCGTATCTCACTTTACAGGCCGTTTCAATAAAAACTAACACCACCATTGGATTCGCAGGGGTCAAATTAGGGGGTAGGGTTATTCTTTTGAATTGATTTTGGCTATTTTTGCGGGTTAGGAAAACGAATCACCGGAGAAGACGACGAAAGTTAGGGCTCTTGCGCTTCTTCGGTCCCTCTGACCATTGACTCAGTCGTGGCTTGGTGTGACTGGTCCATTCAAATATATGGGATCCCACTCTAGCGCGTTTTGCTTAAGTTTGAATTTCTAGAATTTGTTTTATATTATATATTTATGAACGCGTATAATTAATGGATGAAACGGCCACCCCAGAGGCAAGACATGCGCACGTAAGACTTTGATCTACCAGGGCGTGGGTTCAAACCTGGCGTTTTGCAATTTTTTTCCTCCATATTTTCCATATTAATGCAGGTTTCATATATATTTTTCCAAGATCAACATATTAACACCATAGGCACATGGCCTGGTGGTAACGTTTTGAGCCTGCATCCTCAAGGGCGTGAGTTCAACCCCTGGCACCCCCATCCCTTCTTTTTATCACTTGTCTCTTTTATCTTTTCTATTTTTCTTTCTAAATTATTTTTATTCTAATTTCTTTTCAATATTTCATTTAACTATTTTATAAAATCATTAAAAATATTTTATTTTAGTTTTAGGTTAATTAAATTAATTATTAATTTTTGACATGAAATTACTTTTATTTTAAATAAGTTTGATATTAATTTCATAATTAATTTAAAATTAATTTAAAACTATTTCTTTCCTATAAAAATCAATCATAAAAAATGCAAAAATATAGTTTTTTGATACTTAGGATATTAGGATATTTTGACCTTTGTTTAAAAATGTTCTTATTATTATTTTCTATTTCTTTTACATTTAAATTCTATAAACGAATGTATAGGTCGCACGGTTATTTTGTAACAGTCTAGTTTATTTTCTCGCAGTTTTCTAATTATGTAACTGCTCATGGGATGTAATAGCTTAGAATTTAATTTTTCGCATTTTACTTTCCACACCTATACTATTATGCCTGTATATATTAACTGCTAATAGATAGGCGTGTATGGTAAGACTAAAATAAACGCTAGATAACCTAATTTCAAAATATAATATAACTGAATTAACGCATTCTCACACGTGCACCCTTAGGGTATCCTCTCTTATTGCCTTATAAACATGGCCATGTCTCTCGAACGTGGAGATACCATTAGCTAAGTCCCTCGGTTAAAATCATCATAGTCCCTTCAAAGATCATAGTCCGTCGAGTGTTTCCTAAGAATAAATGATGATAGTCCCTTCGATACAATTGCTAAGGTATCTTTACACGTTGCCTTCAAAGACCATACGACAAACCTACGCATGTCCCTTCACATCCAATGGATGGGGCTACCTACCAACTAATGGTATGGATATCACTATTCCTAATGGAGAAGGAAAAGAATAACAAATGACCTTTGAGTGGGTAAATGGTTCTTAATTGCTTGCTCGCAACAACTTTTCAAAACACAATATATCTTACACTATACATTTTCGAACAAATATTTTCAATCACTTCGTATAAATTCTTGAGGACTGATACAAGAATAATTATAAAGTTTTTAAAAGTGAGCTAAGCAAATAAGAGCCTGTAGACAACTACGGATGAAAAGGGTGCTAACACCTTCCCTTTTCATAACTTACCCCCTGAACTCAAAATCGATAAAAGGTCTTTCCTGTTTTTTCATCTTTCCTTATTGGATAAAAGAAAAGTCGGTGGCGACTCTTGCTAACTGCAACATTTGCGATAAAATACAAAACAACTAAGTCAGTTCTCCCACCGTATTACAGTTTCCATTTTCAATTTTTTTTACCACTCACCATTTTCTTTGTGTGCTGAAATATTCAAACAAAGGACTTGTATTATGAAACAACAATATTGCTTACAATTTACAATATGTTTAGGAATAAATTTTTCAATATTGTCAACCGAGGAAAGTAACAAATTGTGGAGTGATTTCTTTAACTAATAATATAGGAAGATTATTCCAAAATATAACCGTGGGCAAGCAAGAGGTGAAAACAACAACAAAAACAACATCATTATGTGAGTTTCACATAGCATCTAAGATATATAGTGGTGGTGTTCACGTTCTTATAGGATATAGAGAATTTATTGTGGATTGATTTGCGGGCAATATCTTGAGCGTTGTTAGTTTTGGAATGTAGGACAGATATTTGTTGTAGGTTAACTAAGTAAATATACCCATCAATTATTTTATAAAACTGAGGGAAAAAACTATTTCTTTTTTAATTAAATATAAATAAAATAGGGATTTTCCCATGGGTTTTATAGATGATTCGAGGTAACATATTAACCGCAAAAAATAATTATGAGTGGTAAAAAAATTGAATGTAACATTTATTGTTTCCTTTTTCCATTTCTTTCTACTCACCACTTTTTTCTTCTTTCTATTCACCACCTTTTTGTATGCTGCAATATTCAAATAAAGGACTTGTATTACGAAACAACAACATTGCTTGCAATTTACAATATGTTTATGAATAAATTTTTCAATATTGTCAACCGAGGAAAGCAACAAATTATGGAGTAGTTTCTTTAAATAACAACATAGAAAGGTTATTCAAAAATATAAAAGCAAGAGGTGGAAACAACAACAACTTCATTATGTGAGTTTCACATAGCATTCAAGATATATATATATATATATATATATGAGGGATCAAATTACACTCGAAGAGTTACACCATGAGTTACACTCGCTCAAAAATGTCACTTCGGATTAATATTTTTTAAAATCAACCGTTGGATTGAAATATATCATCATATAGATCATACATATAAAGTTTGAGATTAATCTATAATGATTTACTATACGATCAAGATATCCAAAGATTAACGTCAAAATGGACTTTCATATAACGTTAATTTTAACTATTCAGGGCTACACCATACTACTCAGGGCTACTTCAATACTAAAACTCAGGGTTTTGGAATAATAGGTATTTTAACTATTCTATTATACTCTGGGATTGTAGAGTGTCAAGACGGTAGTGATTTCGTCTAATCTTGCTAAAGTTTCTAACTATTTTAAAAATTGGCAACCTACGTACTTGTCGAGTGAGTCAAGTTATGCATAAAACCGTAAAAAATTTGTTAGGGCTCAATAAAATAGGGGAATCGGAAAAACAACACAAATGTTGCATAAATAACTTGATGAAGACAAAAAATTTATAGAAGGGAAATAACTAGAAGAGAAATTACAAAGAAAATATAAAATTACAAGAAAACGAAAATACTTCCTCCCTCATACTTAAATCGTACATTGTCCTCAATATATTGATAAAAGATGAAAAGGGAAATGGAAACTAAATATTCACTCATCGATTGAACTTTTAGTGATATTCCTGTTCCATGGCCACTTATCAAGACATCTCACATATCCCTCACCTTTTCTTTTCTTTCTTCTGTGGGGAGGTTCATTCTTTTGAACTCGAGGTGGCGGTTCTGGATCTATCTTAAGTATTAGCTTTTCAAGTTTGGGCTTAGTGATTTCATCCACCACCTCAAGGGCTAACCTTCCCTACTTGACGCCAATGGTTTCCTTAGTTTCATGGTCCTTAAATTTTCTCTTTTTGTGCAAGACCTCAGACGAAGATGCATTGGTGTGCATATTTTTCGATGCCTCCACATACATTTTGGATTGGGAACCTACATTAGCTTCCACAAATATTTGTGAAAAAGAAATAGGCGGGTTATAGGGAGGAGGAACAACAATAGATGTTTCCTTCTCTACCTCTTCGACAACCTCCCTTTCGGATGGTGTCGGTGTATTTTTCTCACTTTCTACTCTTTTCTCACCAGAACTCTTCTCAACCACAATATCACTCTCCTTAGGATTTTCGATTTGTTTTTCACTAATGGTTATTTCAACATCCACATGCTCCTCAGGGAAGGGTCCTAGAGGGTTTTGTTCAAGTTGGGAGATTTGGGTCTCTAAGGCTATGCTGTGAGTCACGAGGGACTCAACCACAATGGTTAGTTGCCTAAGGGCTTCATTATTTTGAAGACTTTGTTTTCTTACCTCTTCATTTTGAACATTTTGTGTCTCTATATAATGCTCTATCATAGATTCTAGCCTAGAGTGAGTTAACGTCGCATCGAAATCCTCCATTGATGTTTCGAGGTTGGAATTATAGGATTCTTGCTGTTCCTCAAAGTGAATCTGCATTGCATTTTGTGTTTCCACAAAAAGCTCCATCTTCATAGTTTCTAGCCTAGCGCGATGCTGTATCGCAATCATTCCTTCCATTAATACTTCGAGGGTGGAATTTTGGGGTTCGTGCGACTCCTCAAAATAGTGGGCGTGATGATTGTAGAGAAGATTTGGTTGAGGATAAGTTAGTGTCGCATTGTAATCATCCAATAAAGTTTCGAGATCGGATCTTTGGTATTCTTGCGACTCCTCAAAATGTTGGTATTGGTAGTTGCAGAGATAATTTGGGTAAGAGTGAGTTTTTGAAGCATTGAAATCTTCCATCAGTATTTCGAGGTCGGATTTATGGGATTCTTGTGATTCCTCAAAATACTGATAATGGGTGTAGAAATTTTTTTGGTGATACATAGTAAACAAAGTAAAAGTGCCTTAGTCTATACGGTGTAACACCGGAGTTACAATATCGACTTAAATAGTCCCCGGCAACGGCGCCAAAAACTTGATCGCGACTTTATCGTCTATAAGTCGGGAGACTGCAAGTGCACAGTCCTATCGCGTAGTATTAAAAGATATCGAATCCACAGGGACTATAAGTCGATCTACTGTTATCCTAAGTTATTATATATAGCTACGGCCAATAATTCTTTTGGAATGATGATTAAAGAGAAATTTCTTAAATCTAGATAAAAATATTAATTAAAAGGATATCGGTATGTAATTCGTCAAACTTCGAATATCCGAAGTTCTACTGGCCTGGTTCTTAAGTGATAAAAACTCTTTTCAGCAAACAATATTTATTTAAAAATCCTATCTCAAACTCTCGCTCTATTGAATCAGATCATGTAATTAAATCCTAACGTATGTGTCATACCCCAAAATTTTCCCTCCTACTTCTCAAGACATTTCATACATCCATGCTCAAGAATTCTTCAAGGGTTGATCAGACAAACCCTCTCCTAGACAATCAACCCATACTAGGGTTTGGCAATTCTCAGATCCAGATGGACTTCCAACATCTCCAATGGTCATCATGCCTCCTCATATGCTTCAAAGATTCTTCATGTCAAGTTTCAAGCCCCACAGGTCAAAATTCCTCAGACAATTACTCAGATGGTTGAAAATCAGTTGTATTGGACAAAAAGTCAACTGTGGTCAACATACAGTCAAACTTCATAATTTTTGGTCAACACCAGTATTTTGAAGTAATATTCATCATTTGATCAAGGATTGATCATGATTTCTCAAGAAAAGTCAAGATTTGATCAAAAGTCAAAGTTTCTAAGTTAGGCTTTCTTAGACAAAAGTCAACAGAACTTTGACCAGACATAATTTTCACATACTTTATCAGAAATTTTTCCACCACAGCTCATTTTGAATAGAATTCAATCCACTACAACTTCATGTCTCACAAGATTGGGCAGAAAATGTTTCATTTGGAAGTTATGGATCAAAACATTACAGGTCATTTTAAAAGTCAACAAAAAGTCATCTTTTTGAAAAGAAGTGTTCATGAGCATGGAATTTTCAATGAAGATGAAACCAAAAGGGCTATTTAGAGGACATCTTGAGCTTTCCAAAAAGTCCAAGAACACCCAAAAATGTTAAAAATTAAGCAAGATACACCTTGTGCAAGTTAAGCATTTTTTAGGAGGTGCACAAAGAGAAATACTTGAGAAAATCAAAAGTTTTCCAAATGGGCCTAACTTTTCTTGATTCAAACATGTTCCTTAGCTGAATTGAAACCTCCAAGCCCAAGGCCATGAATTTATCTTTTATTTTGTATTTATTTTGTATTTTTAATCATTTAAAACCAATTTAATTAAAATAAAAGATAGAAAATCAAAAATTAATTGCAAGATGGATTTTCTCTCATCCTTGAGATCCAAGCAAACCATTTAATCTGATTATTTCGAAATAATCATGCTTGGCAATTGATTTAATTGAAATTGGCTCAAGAGAAGAAATATTTGGTTTGATTCCAAATCAAATCTTTTTTCATTGAATGGCATGGTATTTTCCTATAATTCTTGACCTAATTCCTTACAATATAAATAGACAATGATACTACATGCACAAAAGACGAAATTCTGACCAAAAAGAACCCTAGCAAGCTTTAAAAAAACTGTGCCTTGCAAGCTACTAGCAGCTGTGGTTTTGCTCCAATTTGATCCATTCCAAGCCTTGCAATCGATTGTTGGAAGTCCCCTGAGTCGATCCAGATATTCACAAGCAAGAAAAACACCCAGAATCACCAGAACACGATCACGGTTTGTTGGTTTCTAACTCAAAATCGTTTTCTAATTTTTACGCATAATCATTGGAATTTAACCATGTTTTTGTGTTTGTGATGAAGTTTTGATCGTGTCTACATAGTTAAATTGAAGCTTAGATACCAAACGAAGGATTCACCATGGTTAGGTTTTAAAACCTTGAATTAGGGTTTTCTTATTTACGATAAATTGGAAGGAACCAAGGGCATCATTGTGTTCAGAACCTTGTTTTCAGTTGATCCATGGTCTCATATTCCATTTATATTGCATATTTCGTAGTGTTTTGATTTGCAGGGATTTAGCTACAGAAAGAAGAAACCGTGGCTATAGGTTCAAATATTTAAATGGAGAAGATGACCTCTTGCGCGCATTTTCTGGTTCAATGGTTCCCAGAAATCTTTTCCCTTTGTATTCTTTTTGTTTCATATTGTTAACAGATGATCCACTCAGCTCAGATGGCAAGACAACGCGCGTTTCTTTTAGAAGGCACGGGTTCGAACCCTGCCTTTTCCCAGAAATTCCAATATTTTTTGATATTTCAGCTTTCTAGAAGACACAACGTCTAGAAGCTCCAGCTTCTGGACTCCTTCAGAGGCAACATGCCCAGAAGCTCCAACTTCTGGCCCCCATTACCACACGCCACGCCCCAGAAGCTCCAGCTTCTGGGCTCATCTTCAGCAGAAAGCCCCAGAAGTGCTTACTTCTGGGCGTCTCCAGGCCAGAAAAGCCCCAGAAATTCTAATTTCTGGGCACCTCCAGCGCAAGAATCCCCAGAAGTGCTTACTTCTGGGCATGGTCAGCAAGAGGCTTTCCAGAAGCTCCAGCTTCTGGGAAAGCTTCATCCAGAAGCACTCTAACCCTTTTTCCTTATTTTTTTTCCATATTTTTCATTTAATTTAAATTCTTTTCACATATTTTTCTAACACATTAAAAATTCACAAAAAATATTTTCTTTTTGCATTTAGGTCAGAAAAAATGTTTATTTAATTTTTAGCATAAAAAAAATTATATTTTGCATGCATATTTTAATTAATTGTTAATTAATCAGAAATTTGACTTTTAATTATTTTTCTTTGTTAAAATCAAATCCAGAAAATCCCCAAAAAATTATTTTCTCATTTAATAAGGTTTACTAACCCTAAAGGCCTTCTTCTAACTCAAAAATATTTTTCACTAACATATTTTCTATTATTTACAATTTGATTATTTTTCTGATTATTATGTATCTGCTTCCAGGTTGTAATAGTTTAGTTTAATTTTCTCGCATCCTTTTTCAATATTATGTAACTGCTCATGGGATGTAATAGCTTAATTAGGATTTAATTTCCACACTCCTATATTATGTAACTGCCCCAAAGCCATGTAATAGCGTAGGGTTTAGTTTCCTAAATTTACTTTCTGCACCCATATAAACTGCTAGTAATTAGGCGTGTATGGCAAGATAAAAACAAACGTAGATCACTTCTAATTTCAAGATAAAATATCTGAACTTGACACACTCTCTTCACACATGCACCCACCTTAGGGTATTCTCTCTCGTTGCCTTTCGAATAAGTGGTAAAGTCCCTCGAACGTAGAGGTATCCTAGCACCGTTGCCTACAAATATATCATCATAGTCCCCTCGATGCAAAGATCATAGACCCTCGATGTTTCCTACGAATACATGATCTAGTCCCTCGATTGTTGCATACGAAAAGCGATGATCGTCCCTTCAAAATGTGCTAGGATACTCCTACAAGTTGCCTTCTATGACCATCTAATGTCCCTTTCGAATGTCCCTTTACATCCAACGAATAGGGTTACCTACCAACTAATGGTATGGATAGCGCTATTCTAAAGGAAAGTAAAATAACACGGAAACGACCGTTCTGAGTAGGTAATAGACTTTTAGTTGCTTGCTCTATCAAAATACTTTTCACACCTCACACTATTACAAAATTCCTTTTCTAAAAAATGAAACATTTCCGAACACTTCGTATACATTCCAGCGTGAATCATTACGAAGTCAAAGCGAAATGCCTTTTCAAAAATTTTTCAAAACACACACACAGAAAGCAAATTTCAAGATGAGCTAAAGCAACTAAGAGCCCGTAGATAACTACGGATGGAAAGGGTGCTAATACCTTCCCTTTTCATAACCTTCTCCCTTACTCAGAATCTAACGAAGGTCTTTTTCTGTAATTTTTACCTTCCCTTAATTGGATAAAAGAAAAGTCGGTGGCGACTCTTGCTATCCGCAACATTTACGATCAAACGCAAAACAATCTAAAGTCAGTTCTCCCACCGTATTACACCATTTCCTCAAGATTCGTTCGACCCCCCTGTTCATGCTTGGAATCGTTGCAAAATGTTGGTTCATTCATGGATCATGAATTCAGTTTCAGATTTGATTGCTTAATCAATTGTTTTTATGGAGAATGCTCTTGATGTATAGAATGATTTAAAAGAAAGATTCTCCCAAGGTGAACTCAACAGAATTTCTGAATTGCAACAAGAAATCTACAGTCTCAAGCAAGAAACGAAATTGATAAATGAATACTTTTCTAATCTTAAGATACTCTAGGAAGAACTAGATTTTTATTTGCCTTTACCAATGTGTACATGCCGCATAAAGTGTTCTTGTGCAACTATGTGCAATGCAAGATCAAACCATCAAGTTTTACAAATTATACGTTTTCTAACTAGTCCGAATGATCAATTTGTTGTGGTTAAGTCCCAAATATTTTTAATGGATCCTCTACCATCCATTAACAAGATCTTCTCTATGGTTATCCAACATGAGCGCCAACTACTAATTAACACACCAACGGATGAATCACAAACTTTGATAAACGATGTTGATTCCAAGAAGTTTGGTGGAAGACAGAATTCCTTCAAGCATGGCTCTCGTGTTTGCACATTTTGTGGCAAAACCAACCACACAGTTGAAAACTGCATCAAGAAGCATGTAGTCCCACCTCATATGCAAAAGTAATTTCAGTCAACAACCAACAATGTTGCTAATGATGGAAATCATGATGGGTATGTGCCTAATAGAGCTAAAATAATATATATGACAATTCTCCAATTAATCAAGGTAAATTCAATGCCCTAATGGAGTTACTTCAAAAATCCAGTCTTGGCCAAAGTTCAACACATGCTTCCTTAAATTAGGTTACAGATGGTCATTCATCAGTAAGTAACAAACACCATCTCATACATCATAAAACTGTTAACTCTTGTATCATTTATTTAGGAGCTTCTTATCATATTTGCAGCTTTATGCATTGGTTCCATTCTTATGAACCCATTAATCTTATAGTGTCGAATTTCCTAATGTACATTGTTTGATGGCAAAATATTTGTGCACAACCCAATTTTCTCCCGAGTTTATTGTTTATAATGTTTTTCTTATTCCTGAATTTTGCTTGAATTTACTATCTGTTTCAAAACTATGTGCATCCTCTAATTGTAATGTCAAGTTTCTTGATACACAATGCATCATACAGGACAAAACATCCATGAACATGACTGGTTTTGCTGAGCTGAGAGATGGACTGAACTACATGACACTGGGAGATAGTGAACTACACAACAAAGCTTCACACACATACTCCTTTTTCACATGTTTCACTATGTGTAGTGGCTGCAAATATTTCTTTACCTGAAAAAGCCTTATGGCACTTTAGATTAGGGCATTTGTCACAAAATAGATTAATGTATCTGCATTCCCAATTTCCTTTCATTACTTTCAATGATAAAGATGTTTGTGATGTATGTTGCTATGCTAGACAAAGAAAATTGCCCTATATTGTTAACAATAATAGAGCTCTTCATCCCTATGATATGATACACCTTGACATTTGGGGCCCCTTTCTGTTAAATCCATCCATGGTCATTCTTATTTCTTAACTACTGTTGATGATTGCAGCAGATACACATGGATAACCCTTATGAAATCAAAATCTAAAACTAGATAGCATGTGGTTAACTTTGTCAAATTCATAGAAAAGCAAAAGGGCATATTTGTCAAGGTTATTAGGTCTGATAATGGGCTTGAGTTTAGCATGGCAGAATTTTATGCATCCAAGGGAATCCAACATCAAAGTAGTTGTGTTGAATCTCCACAACAAAATGGGAGAGTGGATATGAAACATCAACATTTATTAAATGTATGAAGAGCCCTTCTTTTCCAGTCAAAATTTCCTAAGAGATTTTGGTCCTATTGCCATCTTACATGCCACATTTATCATAAATAAACTCCCTACACAAGTTCTAAACAATACATCACCTTATTTAATTTTACATAATGAAGTTCCTGATATACATAGTCTTAAGGTCTTTCGATCATTAGCTTATGCATCCACACTTCACATGCATAAAACCAAACTTGAGACACAAGGCAGAAAATGCATTTTTTTGGGATATAAAAGTGGGATGAAGGGATCTGTACGCTATTATATTAACAACCATGAAATATTTATCTCTAGAAATTTCATTCATCATGAACATGTCTTTCCTTACTCAAGTGAAAATTATGTCACTCAGGAATATCACCCTCACACTGACCTTAAAACCACACACTTGCCAAATCTCATTCTTCATCTAATAATAACCCTAAATATGACAAAGTTCCATTTCTCCACAAGCCATAAATACTGAAAACATAGATAAGAACACACAAACCCATGAACCTCTTGTACAATTTGATGAGGAACATACTGATGCAGATCCTAACCACTATGTTTCTGACCAGATTGACATAGAGGATAATATAATTCCTCAAGAAACTGAACATATAGCACAAGATAGACCTACCAAATATAAGCATACACCAAAATATCTCTCAGATTATGTGTGCAGTGCATCTGGTGCTTCAGCAGACAAGACATCTTCAGGTAAAACCAAATCCTTTTATCCTATTTCAAATTATGATTCCTTGTCTTCTTTATCTATATTTCATCGTGTCTTTACATCTAACATTACATTTACACATGAGCCAAAGACATACAAAGAAGCTTGATTGTCTGAACATTGGATCAAGGCTATAGATTCTGAATTAGAAGCATCAGACAAGAATAGAACTTGGACCATAGTAGATCTTTCATTGAATGTTAAGCCTATTGGTAACAAATGAGTGTTCAAGGTAAAGCAAAGAGTTGATGGCACAGTAGAAAGTTACAAAGCAAGACTTGTTGCTAAGGGTTATAATCAAATTGAAGGCTTGGATTTTTTTGACGCCCTCTCTCTAGTTGCAAAGCTCACTACAGTTTGAAATCTTCTTGCCACTGTTGTTATGAATAATTGGTTTTTGCATCAGCTTGATGTCAACAACACATTTCTACATGGAGAGCTGCAAGAACATGTGTACATGACAATTCCTGAAGGTGTTAATTGTTACAGGCTCAATCAGGTGTGCAAACTTCGTAAAAGTCTCTATGGAATAAAACAGGCTAGTCGAAAATGGTATGAAAAGTTGTCTACTTTGCTCATAGAACAGGGCTACACTCAACCCACTTCAGATTATTCTTTATTTACCTTGAGCACTAATATTGACTTTATAGCTATTCTAGTTTATGTGGACGACATAATACTAGCCGGAACATCGATGCTTGAATTCTCTCGAATTAAAACATCTTTGGACACAAATTTTAGTATCAAAGACCATGGATTGCTGAAATATTTTCTTGGGTTGGAAGTAGCACATTCCAAGGAGGGAATCTCACTATGCCAACGAAGTATTATCTTGATTTGTTGTAGGAATCTGTATTACTTGGATCCAATTCAGTATCTACTTCTCTAGATCCTTCTGTCAATCTTCATGCTGATGATGGCAAGCCATATGAATATGTTAGAGCCTACAGAAGACTCATAGGTCATCTGTTGTATCTCAATACCACACGACCTGACATTACATATGCCACCCAACAGCTTAGTCAGTTTCTTCACCATCCTACCATGGCACAATGTCATGCTACCTACTGAGTCATTCGTTACTTGAAGTCTAGCCCTGGTAGAGGCCTTATATTTCGTAGAAAAACTGAGTTCCATCTCATTGGATTTTCAGATGTTGATTGGGCAGGGTGCCTTGATTCCAGGAAGTCTATCTCAAGATATTTCTTCTTCCTTAGATCTCCCCTTATTTCATCACGCGCAAATAAACAATACACCATTTCCAGGTCTTCATTGGAGGCAGAGTATCGCGCGTTATCTGTTGCTACGTGTAAGCTACTGTGGCTAATTGTCTTATTGAAGGAATTGTAGATTACATGTGGTAAACTCCTTGTTCTCTACTGTGTTATACATAGTTCAATGCATATTGACTCTAATCCGGTGTTTCATGAAAGAACTAAACATTTAGAGGTTAATTGCCACTTGGTTCGTGAAAAGCTTCAAAAGGGAATGCTTCGTCTTTTACCTATATTTACTCATGAACAGCTTGCGGATTACCTTACAAAGGCCTTGCCAGTTTCGAAATTCAACAAAATTGTTTCCAAGCTTGGCATGATTCATATTCACCATGCTTAGCTTGAGGGGGACTATTGAAATGTTAAGCTAGTTTTCTAATTAGAGTTAGTTTAATACAATTGTCAATGTTTCATTGGTCTTTAGTTTGAGATGTTATGATTGGTTAGCAAAGGGAAAGTTCCATATCTTTTGTAGTTTGAATTGTGAGCATATATACTCACACTTTGTAATATGCAGAAGCATAAATGAATAACATATTCTTTCTTAATATTCCAATTCTTTTCCTTTTCTTTCTTCTGAATATGCTTCATCACAATAGTTATCAATCGAGGAAAGCAATAAATTATGGAGTGATTTATTTAACTAACAACATAGAAAGGTTATTCCAAAATATAAAATGGGAAAGCAAGAGCTGGAAACAACAAGAACAACAACACCATTATGTGAGTTTCACATAGTATTTAAGATATATAGTGGTGGTGTTTGCCTTCTTATTGGATGTAGAAGATTTCTTGTGGATTGGTTTGTTGGAAATATCTTGAGCATTGTTACTTTTTGAATATAGGGCATAGATTCGTTGTAGGTTAACTAAGTAAATATACCCGTCAATTATTTTATAAAAACGATGGGAAAGGCTATTTATTTTATAACTAAAAAATAAAATAAAATAGGGCTTTCCGCTTGGTTTTATAAAAGATTCGAGGTAACATATTATTTGCAAAAAATAATGATGAATCGTAAAAAAATGAATGTAACATGTATTGTTTCTGTTGTACCCCAAATTTTTCCCTCCCATTTTTGAGGTCAATTGAGTCAATATACATCCTTATGCTCATAGGGTTCCCAACTACTCAAGGTTACTCAAGAGTTGCTCAGAAAAAACCCCCTCCTAAGAAATTGACCTATAACAAAGGTTTTGCTTTTCTCAAGATTAATAAGACTTATAAGGCCTCAAGTGGACTTCATGCTTCCCCGTGTGCCTCAAGGTACCCACATGTCAAGAATCAAGCCTTGTATCACAAGTTTGCTCAGTCAATTGCTCAGATAGTTGAAAATCACTTATATTTGACCAAAAGTCAACTATGATCAACATACAGTCAAACTTCAAGATTTTTTGTCAACATCAATATTTTGAGTTCATATTCATCATTTTATATAAGGTTGATCATGATTCATCAATAAATTATCAAAAATCCAAAAGTTGCTAAATTAGGGTTTTGACCTTTCTCTTAGGAGAAGTCAACTGAACTTTGACCAAGCATAAACTTCACATACTTTATCAGAAATTCCTGAACCAAATCCTAGATTGAAGAAAATCCAATTCTCTACAACTTTGTCTCTCTTATCTCAAGTCCAAAAATGTCTCATTTGAGAGATATGGGCCAAGACATTATAGGTCCTTTCAAAAGTCAACAAAAAGTCATCTTTTCTCAAAGAAGTTTACATGAAGTTGGAAGCTTCAAATAGAAAAGCCCCAAATAGAGGCTTTATAGGACATATTAATCTTTCTAAAAAGTCAAAGATCACCCTCATATGTTGAGAATTGAGCAAGATATGATTGGTGCAAATTGAGCAATTTTGAGAAAATGCATGAAGTGAAATTTGAGCAATCTTGAATTTTTTGACTAATGGGCCTATATTTTAAGATTTGGGATATGTTTATAACATCATCAAGGACCTATAAACCCATCCATACATTATCTTAATTTTATTCTATTTATTTTTTATTTTATTCATTTAAATTTAAATTAAATTAAATTAAATGCAAGATTAATGTATAAGGCATGTAAGGCTTTAAATCTGAGTTACTTGAGGTCCAAACAACCTCTACATGAGCTGGAAAAAGCACATGGAATGAATTAGTGAATGATTGAGCACAAAATCAAGATTTTAAGACAAATTGCCAATCAAATATTGTCACACTCAATGCCAAATATTTGATCCATGTTTGTTGACCTAAATCACTCTTCTATAAGTACACAGCAATACTCTAAAAAAAATCAAGAACTAGGGCAAGTGCAAAACCTTGTATCCAGCCTTTATCAATCCATTTCAAGCACTTCATCACACTCTTGAAGGTCCCAGGAGTCATTTCATATCCATACTCAAGCTCAACGCACGCAAGAACACCTCCCTCAAGTTGCACCAGTTGGGTAGCGATCCTGAAACTCAAACTTATAATGCATGCATTGTTAATTGATTCTATGTGTAGATACTTGTTTATATTGATGTTTAGAATGTTTCAGAACCATCGCTTGTAAGGTTTGATGTAGGAATTGACCTATGCTATTGTTAGTGCATCACGAATGGGAATCATCGTATCTCACTTTACAGGCCGTTTCAATAAAAACTAACACCACCATTGGATTCGCAGGGGTCAAATTAGGGGGTAGGGTTATTCTTTTGAATTGATTTTGGCTATTTTTGCGGGTTAGGAAAACGAATCACCGGAGAAGACGACGAAAGTTAGGGCTCTTGCGCTTCTTCGGTCCCTCTGACCATTGACTCAGTCGTGGCTTGGTGTGACTGGTCCATTCAAATATATGGGATCCCACTCTAGCGCGTTTTGCTTAAGTTTGAATTTCTAGAATTTGTTTTATATTATATATTTATGAACGCGTATAATTAATGGATGAAACGGCCACCCCAGAGGCAAGACATGCGCACGTAAGACTTTGATCTACCAGGGCGTGGGTTCAAACCTGGCGTTTTGCAATTTTTTTCCTCCATATTTTCCATATTAATGCAGGTTTCATATATATTTTTCCAAGATCAACATATTAACACCATAGGCACATGGCCTGGTGGTAACGTTTTGAGCCTGCATCCTCAAGGGCGTGAGTTCAACCCCTGGCACCCCCATCCCTTCTTTTTATCACTTGTCTCTTTTATCTTTTCTATTTTTCTTTCTAAATTATTTTTATTCTAATTTCTTTTCAATATTTCATTTAACTATTTTATAAAATCATTAAAAATATTTTATTTTAGTTTTAGGTTAATTAAATTAATTATTAATTTTTGACATGAAATTACTTTTATTTTAAATAAGTTTGATATTAATTTCATAATTAATTTAAAATTAATTTAAAACTATTTCTTTCCTATAAAAATCAATCATAAAAAATGCAAAAATATAGTTTTTTGATACTTAGGATATTAGGATATTTTGACCTTTGTTTAAAAATGTTCTTATTATTATTTTCTATTTCTTTTACATTTAAATTCTATAAACGAATGTATAGGTCGCACGGTTATTTTGTAACAGTCTAGTTTATTTTCTCGCAGTTTTCTAATTATGTAACTGCTCATGGGATGTAATAGCTTAGAATTTAATTTTTCGCATTTTACTTTCCACACCTATACTATTATGCCTGTATATATTAACTGCTAATAGATAGGCGTGTATGGTAAGACTAAAATAAACGCTAGATAACCTAATTTCAAAATATAATATAACTGAATTAACGCATTCTCACACGTGCACCCTTAGGGTATCCTCTCTTATTGCCTTATAAACATGGCCATGTCTCTCGAACGTGGAGATACCATTAGCTAAGTCCCTCGGTTAAAATCATCATAGTCCCTTCAAAGATCATAGTCCGTCGAGTGTTTCCTAAGAATAAATGATGATAGTCCCTTCGATACAATTGCTAAGGTATCTTTACACGTTGCCTTCAAAGACCATACGACAAACCTACGCATGTCCCTTCACATCCAATGGATGGGGCTACCTACCAACTAATGGTATGGATATCACTATTCCTAATGGAGAAGGAAAAGAATAACAAATGACCTTTGAGTGGGTAAATGGTTCTTAATTGCTTGCTCGCGCAACAACTTTTCAAAACACAATATATCTTACACTATACATTTTCGAACAAATATTTTCAATCACTTCGTATAAATTCTTGAGGACTGATACAAGAATAATTATAAAGTTTTTAAAAGTGAGCTAAGCAAATAAGAGCCTGTAGACAACTACGGATGAAAAGGGTGCTAACACCTTCCCTTTTCATAACTTACCCCCTGAACTCAAAATCGATAAAAGGTCTTTCCTGTTTTTTCATCTTTCCTTATTGGATAAAAGAAAAGTCGGTGGCGACTCTTGCTAACTGCAACATTTGCGATAAAATACAAAACAACTAAGTCAGTTCTCCCACCGTATTACAGTTTCCATTTTCAATTTTTTTTACCACTCACCATTTTCTTTGTGTGCTGAAATATTCAAACAAAGGACTTGTATTATGAAACAACAATATTGCTTACAATTTACAATATGTTTAGGAATAAATTTTTCAATATTGTCAACCGAGGAAAGTAACAAATTGTGGAGTGATTTCTTTAACTAATAATATAGGAAGATTATTCCAAAATATAACCGTGGGCAAGCAAGAGGTGAAAACAACAACAAAAACAACATCATTATGTGAGTTTCACATAGCATCTAAGATATATAGTGGTGGTGTTCACGTTCTTATAGGATATAGAGAATTTATTGTGGATTGATTTGCGGGCAATATCTTGAGCGTTGTTAGTTTTGGAATGTAGGACAGATATTTGTTGTAGGTTAACTAAGTAAATATACCCATCAATTATTTTATAAAACTGAGGGAAAAAACTATTTCTTTTTTAATTAAATATAAATAAAATAGGGATTTTCCCATGGGTTTTATAGATGATTCGAGGTAACATATTAACCGCAAAAAATAATTATGAGTGGTAAAAAAATTGAATGTAACATTTATTGTTTCCTTTTTCCATTTCTTTCTACTCACCACTTTTTTCTTCTTTCTATTCACCACCTTTTTGTATGCTGCAATATTCAAATAAAGGACTTGTATTACGAAACAACAACATTGCTTGCAATTTACAATATGTTTATGAATAAATTTTTCAATATTGTCAACCGAGGAAAGCAACAAATTATGGAGTAGTTTCTTTAAATAACAACATAGAAAGGTTATTCAAAAATATAAAAGCAAGAGGTGGAAACAACAACAACTTCATTATGTGAGTTTCACATAGCATTCAAGATATATATATATATATATATATATGAGGGATCAAATTACACTCGAAGAGTTACACCATGAGTTACACTCGCTCAAAAATGTCACTTCGGATTAATATTTTTTAAAATCAACCGTTGGATTGAAATATATCATCATATAGATCATACATATAAAGTTTGAGATTAATCTATAATGATTTACTATACGATCAAGATATCCAAAGATTAACGTCAAAATGGACTTTCATATAACGTTAATTTTAACTATTCAGGGCTACACCATACTACTCAGGGCTACTTCAATACTAAAACTCAGGGTTTTGGAATAATAGGTATTTTAACTATTCTATTATACTCTGGGATTGTAGAGTGTCAAGACGGTAGTGATTTCGTCTAATCTTGCTAAAGTTTCTAACTATTTTAAAAATTGGCAACCTACGTACTTGTCGAGTGAGTCAAGTTATGCATAAAACCGTAAAAAATTTGTTAGGGCTCAATAAAATAGGGGAATCGGAAAAACAACACAAATGTTGCATAAATAACTTGATGAAGACAAAAAATTTATAGAAGGGAAATAACTAGAAGAGAAATTACAAAGAAAATATAAAATTACAAGAAAACGAAAATACTTCCTCCCTCATACTTAAATCGTACATTGTCCTCAATATATTGATAAAAGATGAAAAGGGAAATGGAAACTAAATATTCACTCATCGATTGAACTTTTAGTGATATTCCTGTTCCATGGCCACTTATCAAGACATCTCACATATCCCTCACCTTTTCTTTTCTTTCTTCTGTGGGGAGGTTCATTCTTTTGAACTCGAGGTGGCGGTTCTGGATCTATCTTAAGTATTAGCTTTTCAAGTTTGGGCTTAGTGATTTCATCCACCACCTCAAGGGCTAACCTTCCCTACTTGACGCCAATGGTTTCCTTAGTTTCATGGTCCTTAAATTTTCTCTTTTTGTGCAAGACCTCAGACGAAGATGCATTGGTGTGCATATTTTTCGATGCCTCCACATACATTTTGGATTGGGAACCTACATTAGCTTCCACAAATATTTGTGAAAAAGAAATAGGCGGGTTATAGGGAGGAGGAACAACAATAGATGTTTCCTTCTCTACCTCTTCGACAACCTCCCTTTCGGATGGTGTCGGTGTATTTTTCTCACTTTCTACTCTTTTCTCACCAGAACTCTTCTCAACCACAATATCACTCTCCTTAGGATTTTCGATTTGTTTTTCACTAATGGTTATTTCAACATCCACATGCTCCTCAGGGAAGGGTCCTAGAGGGTTTTGTTCAAGTTGGGAGATTTGGGTCTCTAAGGCTATGCTGTGAGTCACGAGGGACTCAACCACAATGGTTAGTTGCCTAAGGGCTTCATTATTTTGAAGACTTTGTTTTCTTACCTCTTCATTTTGAACATTTTGTGTCTCTATATAATGCTCTATCATAGATTCTAGCCTAGAGTGAGTTAACGTCGCATCGAAATCCTCCATTGATGTTTCGAGGTTGGAATTATAGGATTCTTGCTGTTCCTCAAAGTGAATCTGCATTGCATTTTGTGTTTCCACAAAAAGCTCCATCTTCATAGTTTCTAGCCTAGCGCGATGCTGTATCGCAATCATTCCTTCCATTAATACTTCGAGGGTGGAATTTTGGGGTTCGTGCGACTCCTCAAAATAGTGGGCGTGATGATTGTAGAGAAGATTTGGTTGAGGATAAGTTAGTGTCGCATTGTAATCATCCAATAAAGTTTCGAGATCGGATCTTTGGTATTCTTGCGACTCCTCAAAATGTTGGTATTGGTAGTTGCAGAGATAATTTGGGTAAGAGTGAGTTTTTGAAGCATTGAAATCTTCCATCAGTATTTCGAGGTCGGATTTATGGGATTCTTGTGATTCCTCAAAATACTGATAATGGGTGTAGAAATTTTTTTGGTGATACATAGTAAACAAAGTAAAAGTGCCTTAGTCTATACGGTGTAACACCGGAGTTACAATATCGACTTAAATAGTCCCCGGCAACGGCGCCAAAAACTTGATCGCGACTTTATCGTCTATAAGTCGGGAGACTGCAAGTGCACAGTCCTATCGCGTAGTATTAAAAGATATCGAATCCACAGGGACTATAAGTCGATCTACTGTTATCCTAAGTTATTATATATAGCTACGGCCAATAATTCTTTTGGAATGATGATTAAAGAGAAATTTCTTAAATCTAGATAAAAATATTAATTAAAAGGATATCGGTATGTAATTCGTCAAACTTCGAATATCCGAAGTTCTACTGGCCTGGTTCTTAAGTGATAAAAACTCTTTTCAGCAAACAATATTTATTTAAAAATCCTATCTCAAACTCTCGCTCTATTGAATCAGATCATGTAATTAAATCCTAACGTATGTGTCATACCCCAAAATTTTCCCTCCTACTTCTCAAGACATTTCATACATCCATGCTCAAGGATTCCTCAACGGTTGATCAGACAAACCCTCTCCTAGACAATCAACCCAAACTAGGTTTTGGCAATTCTCAGATCCATATGGACTTCCAACATCTCCAATGGTCATCATGCCTCCTCATATGCTTCAAAGATTCTTCATGTCAAGTTTCAAGCCCCACAGGTCAAAATTCCTCAGACAATTACTCAGATGGTTGAAAATCAGTTGTATTGGACAAAAAGTCAACTGTGGTCAACATACAGTCAAACTTCATAATTTTTGGTCAACACCAGTATTTTGAAGTAATATTCATCATTTGATCAAGGATTGATCATGATTTCTCAAGAAAAGTCAAGATTTGATCAAAAGTCAAAGTTTCTAAGTTAGGCTTTCTTAGACAAAAGTCAACAGAACTTTGACCAGACATAATTTTCACATACTTTATCAGAAATTTTTCCACCACAGCTCATTTTGAATAGAATTCAATCCACTACAACTTCATGTCTCACAAGATTGGGCAGAAAATGTTTCATTTGGAAGTTATGGATCAAAACATTACAGGTCATTTTAAAAGTCAACAAAAAGTCATCTTTTTGAAAAGAAGTGTTCATGAGCATGGAATTTTCAATGAAGATGAAACCAAAAGGGCTATTTAGAGGACATCTTGAGCTTTCCAAAAAGTCCAAGAACACCCAAAAATGTTAAAAATTAAGCAAGATACACCTTGTGCAAGTTAAGCATTTTTTAGGAGGTGCACAAAGAGAAATACTTGAGAAAATCAAAAGTTTTCCAAATGGGCCTAACTTTTCTTGATTCAAACATGTTCCTTAGCTGAATTGAAACCTCCAAGCCCAAGGCCATGAATTTATCTTTTATTTTGTATTTATTTTGTATTTTTAATCATTTAAAACCAATTTAATTAAAATAAAAGATAGAAAATCAAAAATTAATTGCAAGATGGATTTTCTCTCATCCTTGAGATCCAAGCAAACCATTTAATCTGATTATTTCGAAATAATCATGCTTGGCAATTGATTTAATTGAAATTGGCTCAAGAGAAGAAATATTTGGTTTGATTCCAAATCAAATCTTTTTTCATTGAATGGCATGGTATTTTCCTATAATTCTTGACCTAATTCCTTACAATATAAATAGACAATGATACTACATGCACAAAAGACGAAATTCTGACCAAAAAGAACCCTAGCAAGCTTTAAAAAAACTGTGCCTTGCAAGCTACTAGCAGCTGTGGTTTTGCTCCAATTTGATCCATTCCAAGCCTTGCAATCGATTGTTGGAAGTCCCCTGAGTCGATCCAGATATTCACAAGCAAGAAAAACACCCAGAATCACCAGAACACGATCACGGTTTGTTGGTTTCTAACTCAAAATCGTTTTCTAATTTTTACGCATAATCATTGGAATTTAACCATGTTTTTGTGTTTGTGATGAAGTTTTGATCGTGTCTACATAGTTAAATTGAAGCTTAGATACCAAACGAAGGATTCACCATGGTTAGGTTTTAAAACCTTGAATTAGGGTTTTCTTATTTACGATAAATTGGAAGGAACCAAGGGCATCATTGTGTTCAGAACCTTGTTTTCAGTTGATCCATGGTCTCATATTCCATTTATATTGCATATTTCGTAGTGTTTTGATTTGCAGGGATTTAGCTACAGAAAGAAGAAACCGTGGCTATAGGTTCAAATATTTAAATGGAGAAGATGACCTCTTGCGCGCATTTTCTGGTTCAATGGTTCCCAGAAATCTTTTCCCTTTGTATTCTTTTTGTTTCATATTGTTAACAGATGATCCACTCAGCTCAGATGGCAAGACAACGCGCGTTTCTTTTAGAAGGCACGGGTTCGAACCCTGCCTTTTCCCAGAAATTCCAATATTTTTTGATATTTCAGCTTTCTAGAAGACACAACGTCTAGAAGCTCCAGCTTCTGGACTCCTTCAGAGGCAACATGCCCAGAAGCTCCAACTTCTGGCCCCCATTACCACACGCCACGCCCCAGAAGCTCCAGCTTCTGGGCTCATCTTCAGCAGAAAGCCCCAGAAGTGCTTACTTCTGGGCGTCTCCAGGCCAGAAAAGCCCCAGAAATTCTAATTTCTGGGCACCTCCAGCGCAAGAATCCCCAGAAGTGCTTACTTCTGGGCATGGTCAGCAAGAGGCTTTCCAGAAGCTCCAGCTTCTGGGAAAGCTTCATCCAGAAGCACTCTAACCCTTTTTCCTTATTTTTTTTCCATATTTTTCATTTAATTTAAATTCTTTTCACATATTTTTCTAACACATTAAAAATTCACAAAAAATATTTTCTTTTTGCATTTAGGTCAGAAAAAATGTTTATTTAATTTTTAGCATAAAAAAAATTATATTTTGCATGCATATTTTAATTAATTGTTAATTAATCAGAAATTTGACTTTTAATTATTTTTCTTTGTTAAAATCAAATCCAGAAAATCCCCAAAAAATTATTTTCTCATTTAATAAGGTTTACTAACCCTAAAGGCCTTCTTCTAACTCAAAAATATTTTTCACTAACATATTTTCTATTATTTACAATTTGATTATTTTTCTGATTATTATGTATCTGCTTCCAGGTTGTAATAGTTTAGTTTAATTTTCTCGCATCCTTTTTCAATATTATGTAACTGCTCATGGGATGTAATAGCTTAATTAGGATTTAATTTCCACACTCCTATATTATGTAACTGCCCCAAAGCCATGTAATAGCGTAGGGTTTAGTTTCCTAAATTTACTTTCTGCACCCATATAAACTGCTAGTAATTAGGCGTGTATGGCAAGATAAAAACAAACGTAGATCACTTCTAATTTCAAGATAAAATATCTGAACTTGACACACTCTCTTCACACATGCACCCACCTTAGGGTATTCTCTCTCGTTGCCTTTCGAATAAGTGGTAAAGTCCCTCGAACGTAGAGGTATCCTAGCACCGTTGCCTACAAATATATCATCATAGTCCCCTCGATGCAAAGATCATAGACCCTCGATGTTTCCTACGAATACATGATCTAGTCCCTCGATTGTTGCATACGAAAAGCGATGATCGTCCCTTCAAAATGTGCTAGGATACTCCTACAAGTTGCCTTCTATGACCATCTAATGTCCCTTTCGAATGTCCCTTTACATCCAACGAATAGGGTTACCTACCAACTAATGGTATGGATAGCGCTATTCTAAAGGAAAGTAAAATAACACGGAAACGACCGTTCTGAGTAGGTAATAGACTTTTAGTTGCTTGCTCTATCAAAATACTTTTCACACCTCACACTATTACAAAATTCCTTTTCTAAAAAATGAAACATTTCCGAACACTTCGTATACATTCCAGCGTGAATCATTACGAAGTCAAAGCGAAATGCCTTTTCAAAAATTTTTCAAAACACACACACAGAAAGCAAATTTCAAGATGAGCTAAAGCAACTAAGAGCCCGTAGATAACTACGGATGGAAAGGGTGCTAATACCTTCCCTTTTCATAACCTTCTCCCTTACTCAGAATCTAACGAAGGTCTTTTTCTGTAATTTTTACCTTCCCTTAATTGGATAAAAGAAAAGTCGGTGGCGACTCTTGCTATCCGCAACATTTACGATCAAACGCAAAACAATCTAAAGTCAGTTCTCCCACCGTATTACACCATTTCCTCAAGATTCGTTCGACCCCCCTGTTCATGCTTGGAATCGTTGCAAAATGTTGGTTCATTCATGGATCATGAATTCAGTTTCAGATTTGATTGCTTAATCAATTGTTTTTATGGAGAATGCTCTTGATGTATAGAATGATTTAAAAGAAAGATTCTCCCAAGGTGAACTCAACAGAATTTCTGAATTGCAACAAGAAATCTACAGTCTCAAGCAAGAAACGAAATTGATAAATGAATACTTTTCTAATCTTAAGATACTCTAGGAAGAACTAGATTTTTATTTGCCTTTACCAATGTGTACATGCCGCATAAAGTGTTCTTGTGCAACTATGTGCAATGCAAGATCAAACCATCAAGTTTTACAAATTATACGTTTTCTAACTAGTCCGAATGATCAATTTGTTGTGGTTAAGTCCCAAATATTTTTAATGGATCCTCTACCATCCATTAACAAGATCTTCTCTATGGTTATCCAACATGAGCGCCAACTACTAATTAACACACCAACGGATGAATCACAAACTTTGATAAACGATGTTGATTCCAAGAAGTTTGGTGGAAGACAGAATTCCTTCAAGCATGGCTCTCGTGTTTGCACATTTTGTGGCAAAACCAACCACACAGTTGAAAACTGCATCAAGAAGCATGTAGTCCCACCTCATATGCAAAAGTAATTTCAGTCAACAACCAACAATGTTGCTAATGATGGAAATCATGATGGGTATGTGCCTAATAGAGCTAAAATAATATATATGACAATTCTCCAATTAATCAAGGTAAATTCAATGCCCTAATGGAGTTACTTCAAAAATCCAGTCTTGGCCAAAGTTCAACACATGCTTCCTTAAATTAGGTTACAGATGGTCATTCATCAGTAAGTAACAAACACCATCTCATACATCATAAAACTGTTAACTCTTGTATCATTTATTTAGGAGCTTCTTATCATATTTGCAGCTTTATGCATTGGTTCCATTCTTATGAACCCATTAATCTTATAGTGTCGAATTTCCTAATGTACATTGTTTGATGGCAAAATATTTGTGCACAACCCAATTTTCTCCCGAGTTTATTGTTTATAATGTTTTTCTTATTCCTGAATTTTGCTTGAATTTACTATCTGTTTCAAAACTATGTGCATCCTCTAATTGTAATGTCAAGTTTCTTGATACACAATGCATCATACAGGACAAAACATCCATGAACATGACTGGTTTTGCTGAGCTGAGAGATGGACTGAACTACATGACACTGGGAGATAGTGAACTACACAACAAAGCTTCACACACATACTCCTTTTTCACATGTTTCACTATGTGTAGTGGCTGCAAATATTTCTTTACCTGAAAAAGCCTTATGGCACTTTAGATTAGGGCATTTGTCACAAAATAGATTAATGTATCTGCATTCCCAATTTCCTTTCATTACTTTCAATGATAAAGATGTTTGTGATGTATGTTGCTATGCTAGACAAAGAAAATTGCCCTATATTGTTAACAATAATAGAGCTCTTCATCCCTATGATATGATACACCTTGACATTTGGGGCCCCTTTCTGTTAAATCCATCCATGGTCATTCTTATTTCTTAACTACTGTTGATGATTGCAGCAGATACACATGGATAACCCTTATGAAATCAAAATCTAAAACTAGATAGCATGTGGTTAACTTTGTCAAATTCATAGAAAAGCAAAAGGGCATATTTGTCAAGGTTATTAGGTCTGATAATGGGCTTGAGTTTAGCATGGCAGAATTTTATGCATCCAAGGGAATCCAACATCAAAGTAGTTGTGTTGAATCTCCACAACAAAATGGGAGAGTGGATATGAAACATCAACATTTATTAAATGTATGAAGAGCCCTTCTTTTCCAGTCAAAATTTCCTAAGAGATTTTGGTCCTATTGCCATCTTACATGCCACATTTATCATAAATAAACTCCCTACACAAGTTCTAAACAATACATCACCTTATTTAATTTTACATAATGAAGTTCCTGATATACATAGTCTTAAGGTCTTTCGATCATTAGCTTATGCATCCACACTTCACATGCATAAAACCAAACTTGAGACACAAGGCAGAAAATGCATTTTTTTGGGATATAAAAGTGGGATGAAGGGATCTGTACGCTATTATATTAACAACCATGAAATATTTATCTCTAGAAATTTCATTCATCATGAACATGTCTTTCCTTACTCAAGTGAAAATTATGTCACTCAGGAATATCACCCTCACACTGACCTTAAAACCACACACTTGCCAAATCTCATTCTTCATCTAATAATAACCCTAAATATGACAAAGTTCCATTTCTCCACAAGCCATAAATACTGAAAACATAGATAAGAACACACAAACCCATGAACCTCTTGTACAATTTGATGAGGAACATACTGATGCAGATCCTAACCACTATGTTTCTGACCAGATTGACATAGAGGATAATATAATTCCTCAAGAAACTGAACATATAGCACAAGATAGACCTACCAAATATAAGCATACACCAAAATATCTCTCAGATTATGTGTGCAGTGCATCTGGTGCTTCAGCAGACAAGACATCTTCAGGTAAAACCAAATCCTTTTATCCTATTTCAAATTATGATTCCTTGTCTTCTTTATCTATATTTCATCGTGTCTTTACATCTAACATTACATTTACACATGAGCCAAAGACATACAAAGAAGCTTGATTGTCTGAACATTGGATCAAGGCTATAGATTCTGAATTAGAAGCATCAGACAAGAATAGAACTTGGACCATAGTAGATCTTTCATTGAATGTTAAGCCTATTGGTAACAAATGAGTGTTCAAGGTAAAGCAAAGAGTTGATGGCACAGTAGAAAGTTACAAAGCAAGACTTGTTGCTAAGGGTTATAATCAAATTGAAGGCTTGGATTTTTTTGACGCCCTCTCTCTAGTTGCAAAGCTCACTACAGTTTGAAATCTTCTTGCCACTGTTGTTATGAATAATTGGTTTTTGCATCAGCTTGATGTCAACAACACATTTCTACATGGAGAGCTGCAAGAACATGTGTACATGACAATTCCTGAAGGTGTTAATTGTTACAGGCTCAATCAGGTGTGCAAACTTCGTAAAAGTCTCTATGGAATAAAACAGGCTAGTCGAAAATGGTATGAAAAGTTGTCTACTTTGCTCATAGAACAGGGCTACACTCAACCCACTTCAGATTATTCTTTATTTACCTTGAGCACTAATATTGACTTTATAGCTATTCTAGTTTATGTGGACGACATAATACTAGCCGGAACATCGATGCTTGAATTCTCTCGAATTAAAACATCTTTGGACACAAATTTTAGTATCAAAGACCATGGATTGCTGAAATATTTTCTTGGGTTGGAAGTAGCACATTCCAAGGAGGGAATCTCACTATGCCAACGAAGTATTATCTTGATTTGTTGTAGGAATCTGTATTACTTGGATCCAATTCAGTATCTACTTCTCTAGATCCTTCTGTCAATCTTCATGCTGATGATGGCAAGCCATATGAATATGTTAGAGCCTACAGAAGACTCATAGGTCATCTGTTGTATCTCAATACCACACGACCTGACATTACATATGCCACCCAACAGCTTAGTCAGTTTCTTCACCATCCTACCATGGCACAATGTCATGCTACCTACTGAGTCATTCGTTACTTGAAGTCTAGCCCTGGTAGAGGCCTTATATTTCGTAGAAAAACTGAGTTCCATCTCATTGGATTTTCAGATGTTGATTGGGCAGGGTGCCTTGATTCCAGGAAGTCTATCTCAAGATATTTCTTCTTCCTTAGATCTCCCCTTATTTCATCACGCGCAAATAAACAATACACCATTTCCAGGTCTTCATTGGAGGCAGAGTATCGCGCGTTATCTGTTGCTACGTGTAAGCTACTGTGGCTAATTGTCTTATTGAAGGAATTGTAGATTACATGTGGTAAACTCCTTGTTCTCTACTGTGTTATACATAGTTCAATGCATATTGACTCTAATCCGGTGTTTCATGAAAGAACTAAACATTTAGAGGTTAATTGCCACTTGGTTCGTGAAAAGCTTCAAAAGGGAATGCTTCGTCTTTTACCTATATTTACTCATGAACAGCTTGCGGATTACCTTACAAAGGCCTTGCCAGTTTCGAAATTCAACAAAATTGTTTCCAAGCTTGGCATGATTCATATTCACCATGCTTAGCTTGAGGGGGACTATTGAAATGTTAAGCTAGTTTTCTAATTAGAGTTAGTTTAATACAATTGTCAATGTTTCATTGGTCTTTAGTTTGAGATGTTATGATTGGTTAGCAAAGGGAAAGTTCCATATCTTTTGTAGTTTGAATTGTGAGCATATATACTCACACTTTGTAATATGCAGAAGCATAAATGAATAACATATTCTTTCTTAATATTCCAATTCTTTTCCTTTTCTTTCTTCTGAATATGCTTCATCACAATAGTTATCAATCGAGGAAAGCAATAAATTATGGAGTGATTTATTTAACTAACAACATAGAAAGGTTATTCCAAAATATAAAATGGGAAAGCAAGAGCTGGAAACAACAAGAACAACAACACCATTATGTGAGTTTCACATAGTATTTAAGATATATAGTGGTGGTGTTTGCCTTCTTATTGGATGTAGAAGATTTCTTGTGGATTGGTTTGTTGGAAATATCTTGAGCATTGTTACTTTTTGAATATAGGGCATAGATTCGTTGTAGGTTAACTAAGTAAATATACCCGTCAATTATTTTATAAAAACGATGGGAAAGGCTATTTATTTTATAACTAAAAAATAAAATAAAATAGGGCTTTCCGCTTGGTTTTATAAAAGATTCGAGGTAACATATTATTTGCAAAAAATAATGATGAATCGTAAAAAAATGAATGTAACATGTATTGTTTCTGTTGTACCCCAAATTTTTCCCTCCCATTTTTGAGGTCAATTGAGTCAATATACATCCTTATGCTCATAGGGTTCCCAACTACTCAAGGTTACTCAAGAGTTGCTCAGAAAAAACCCCCTCCTAAGAAATTGACCTATAACAAAGGTTTTGCTTTTCTCAAGATTAATAAGACTTATAAGGCCTCAAGTGGACTTCATGCTTCCCCGTGTGCCTCAAGGTACCCACATGTCAAGAATCAAGCCTTGTATCACAAGTTTGCTCAGTCAATTGCTCAGATAGTTGAAAATCACTTATATTTGACCAAAAGTCAACTATGATCAACATACAGTCAAACTTCAAGATTTTTTGTCAACATCAATATTTTGAGTTCATATTCATCATTTTATATAAGGTTGATCATGATTCATCAATAAATTATCAAAAATCCAAAAGTTGCTAAATTAGGGTTTTGACCTTTCTCTTAGGAGAAGTCAACTGAACTTTGACCAAGCATAAACTTCACATACTTTATCAGAAATTCCTGAACCAAATCCTAGATTGAAGAAAATCCAATTCTCTACAACTTTGTCTCTCTTATCTCAAGTCCAAAAATGTCTCATTTGAGAGATATGGGCCAAGACATTATAGGTCCTTTCAAAAGTCAACAAAAAGTCATCTTTTCTCAAAGAAGTTTACATGAAGTTGGAAGCTTCAAATAGAAAAGCCCCAAATAGAGGCTTTATAGGACATATTAATCTTTCTAAAAAGTCAAAGATCACCCTCATATGTTGAGAATTGAGCAAGATATGATTGGTGCAAATTGAGCAATTTTGAGAAAATGCATGAAGTGAAATTTGAGCAATCTTGAATTTTTTGACTAATGGGCCTATATTTTAAGATTTGGGATATGTTTATAACATCATCAAGGACCTATAAACCCATCCATACATTATCTTAATTTTATTCTATTTATTTTTTATTTTATTCATTTAAATTTAAATTAAATTAAATTAAATGCAAGATTAATGTATAAGGCATGTAAGGCTTTAAATCTGAGTTACTTGAGGTCCAAACAACCTCTACATGAGCTGGAAAAAGCACATGGAATGAATTAGTGAATGATTGAGCACAAAATCAAGATTTTAAGACAAATTGCCAATCAAATATTGTCACACTCAATGCCAAATATTTGATCCATGTTTGTTGACCTAAATCACTCTTCTATAAGTACACAGCAATACTCTAAAAAAAATCAAGAACTAGGGCAAGTGCAAAACCTTGTATCCAGCCTTTATCAATCCATTTCAAGCACTTCATCACACTCTTGAAGGTCCCAGGAGTCATTTCATATCCATACTCAAGCTCAACGCACGCAAGAACACCTCCCTCAAGTTGCACCAGTTGGGTAGCGATCCTGAAACTCAAACTTATAATGCATGCATTGTTAATTGATTCTATGTGTAGATACTTGTTTATATTGATGTTTAGAATGTTTCAGAACCATCGCTTGTAAGGTTTGATGTAGGAATTGACCTATGCTATTGTTAGTGCATCACGAATGGGAATCATCGTATCTCACTTTACAGGCCGTTTCAATAAAAACTAACACCACCATTGGATTCGCAGGGGTCAAATTAGGGGGTAGGGTTATTCTTTTGAATTGATTTTGGCTATTTTTGCGGGTTAGGAAAACGAATCACCGGAGAAGACGACGAAAGTTAGGGCTCTTGCGCTTCTTCGGTCCCTCTGACCATTGACTCAGTCGTGGCTTGGTGTGACTGGTCCATTCAAATATATGGGATCCCACTCTAGCGCGTTTTGCTTAAGTTTGAATTTCTAGAATTTGTTTTATATTATATATTTATGAACGCGTATAATTAATGGATGAAACGGCCACCCCAGAGGCAAGACATGCGCACGTAAGACTTTGATCTACCAGGGCGTGGGTTCAAACCTGGCGTTTTGCAATTTTTTTCCTCCATATTTTCCATATTAATGCAGGTTTCATATATATTTTTCCAAGATCAACATATTAACACCATAGGCACATGGCCTGGTGGTAACGTTTTGAGCCTGCATCCTCAAGGGCGTGAGTTCAACCCCTGGCACCCCCATCCCTTCTTTTTATCACTTGTCTCTTTTATCTTTTCTATTTTTCTTTCTAAATTATTTTTATTCTAATTTCTTTTCAATATTTCATTTAACTATTTTATAAAATCATTAAAAATATTTTATTTTAGTTTTAGGTTAATTAAATTAATTATTAATTTTTGACATGAAATTACTTTTATTTTAAATAAGTTTGATATTAATTTCATAATTAATTTAAAATTAATTTAAAACTATTTCTTTCCTATAAAAATCAATCATAAAAAATGCAAAAATATAGTTTTTTGATACTTAGGATATTAGGATATTTTGACCTTTGTTTAAAAATGTTCTTATTATTATTTTCTATTTCTTTTACATTTAAATTCTATAAACGAATGTATAGGTCGCACGGTTATTTTGTAACAGTCTAGTTTATTTTCTCGCAGTTTTCTAATTATGTAACTGCTCATGGGATGTAATAGCTTAGAATTTAATTTTTCGCATTTTACTTTCCACACCTATACTATTATGCCTGTATATATTAACTGCTAATAGATAGGCGTGTATGGTAAGACTAAAATAAACGCTAGATAACCTAATTTCAAAATATAATATAACTGAATTAACGCATTCTCACACGTGCACCCTTAGGGTATCCTCTCTTATTGCCTTATAAACATGGCCATGTCTCTCGAACGTGGAGATACCATTAGCTAAGTCCCTCGGTTAAAATCATCATAGTCCCTTCAAAGATCATAGTCCGTCGAGTGTTTCCTAAGAATAAATGATGATAGTCCCTTCGATACAATTGCTAAGGTATCTTTACACGTTGCCTTCAAAGACCATACGACAAACCTACGCATGTCCCTTCACATCCAATGGATGGGGCTACCTACCAACTAATGGTATGGATATCACTATTCCTAATGGAGAAGGAAAAGAATAACAAATGACCTTTGAGTGGGTAAATGGTTCTTAATTGCTTGCTCGCAACAACTTTTCAAAACACAATATATCTTACACTATACATTTTCGAACAAATATTTTCAATCACTTCGTATAAATTCTTGAGGACTGATACAAGAATAATTATAAAGTTTTTAAAAGTGAGCTAAGCAAATAAGAGCCTGTAGACAACTACGGATGAAAAGGGTGCTAACACCTTCCCTTTTCATAACTTACCCCCTGAACTCAAAATCGATAAAAGGTCTTTCCTGTTTTTTCATCTTTCCTTATTGGATAAAAGAAAAGTCGGTGGCGACTCTTGCTAACTGCAACATTTGCGATAAAATACAAAACAACTAAGTCAGTTCTCCCACCGTATTACAGTTTCCATTTTCAATTTTTTTTACCACTCACCATTTTCTTTGTGTGGCTGAAATATTCAAACAAAGGACTTGTATTATGAAACAACAATATTGCTTACAATTTACAATATGTTTAGGAATAAATTTTTCAATATTGTCAACCGAGGAAAGTAACAAATTGTGGAGTGATTTCTTTAACTAATAATATAGGAAGATTATTCCAAAATATAACCGTGGGCAAGCAAGAGGTGAAAACAACAACAAAAACAACATCATTATGTGAGTTTCACATAGCATCTAAGATATATAGTGGTGGTGTTCACGTTCTTATAGGATATAGAGAATTTATTGTGGATTGATTTGCGGGCAATATCTTGAGCGTTGTTAGTTTTGGAATGTAGGACAGATATTTGTTGTAGGTTAACTAAGTAAATATACCCATCAATTATTTTATAAAACTGAGGGAAAAAACTATTTCTTTTTTAATTAAATATAAATAAAATAGGGATTTTCCCATGGGTTTTATAGATGATTCGAGGTAACATATTAACCGCAAAAAATAATTATGAGTGGTAAAAAAATTGAATGTAACATTTATTGTTTCCTTTTTCCATTTCTTTCTACTCACCACTTTTTTCTTCTTTCTATTCACCACCTTTTTGTATGCTGCAATATTCAAATAAAGGACTTGTATTACGAAACAACAACATTGCTTGCAATTTACAATATGTTTATGAATAAATTTTTCAATATTGTCAACCGAGGAAAGCAACAAATTATGGAGTAGTTTCTTTAAATAACAACATAGAAAGGTTATTCAAAAATATAAAAGCAAGAGGTGGAAACAACAACAACTTCATTATGTGAGTTTCACATAGCATTCAAGATATATATATATATATATATATATATGAGGGATCAAATTACACTCGAAGAGTTACACCATGAGTTACACTCGCTCAAAAATGTCACTTCGGATTAATATTTTTTAAAATCAACCGTTGGATTGAAATATATCATCATATAGATCATACATATAAAGTTTGAGATTAATCTATAATGATTTACTATACGATCAAGATATCCAAAGATTAACGTCAAAATGGACTTTCATATAACGTTAATTTTAACTATTCAGGGCTACACCATACTACTCAGGGCTACTTCAATACTAAAACTCAGGGTTTTGGAATAATAGGTATTTTAACTATTCTATTATACTCTGGGATTGTAGAGTGTCAAGACGGTAGTGATTTCGTCTAATCTTGCTAAAGTTTCTAACTATTTTAAAAATTGGCAACCTACGTACTTGTCGAGTGAGTCAAGTTATGCATAAAACCGTAAAAAATTTGTTAGGGCTCAATAAAATAGGGGAATCGGAAAAACAACACAAATGTTGCATAAATAACTTGATGAAGACAAAAAATTTATAGAAGGGAAATAACTAGAAGAGAAATTACAAAGAAAATATAAAATTACAAGAAAACGAAAATACTTCCTCCCTCATACTTAAATCGTACATTGTCCTCAATATATTGATAAAAGATGAAAAGGGAAATGGAAACTAAATATTCACTCATCGATTGAACTTTTAGTGATATTCCTGTTCCATGGCCACTTATCAAGACATCTCACATATCCCTCACCTTTTCTTTTCTTTCTTCTGTGGGGAGGTTCATTCTTTTGAACTCGAGGTGGCGGTTCTGGATCTATCTTAAGTATTAGCTTTTCAAGTTTGGGCTTAGTGATTTCATCCACCACCTCAAGGGCTAACCTTCCCTACTTGACGCCAATGGTTTCCTTAGTTTCATGGTCCTTAAATTTTCTCTTTTTGTGCAAGACCTCAGACGAAGATGCATTGGTGTGCATATTTTTCGATGCCTCCACATACATTTTGGATTGGGAACCTACATTAGCTTCCACAAATATTTGTGAAAAAGAAATAGGCGGGTTATAGGGAGGAGGAACAACAATAGATGTTTCCTTCTCTACCTCTTCGACAACCTCCCTTTCGGATGGTGTCGGTGTATTTTTCTCACTTTCTACTCTTTTCTCACCAGAACTCTTCTCAACCACAATATCACTCTCCTTAGGATTTTCGATTTGTTTTTCACTAATGGTTATTTCAACATCCACATGCTCCTCAGGGAAGGGTCCTAGAGGGTTTTGTTCAAGTTGGGAGATTTGGGTCTCTAAGGCTATGCTGTGAGTCACGAGGGACTCAACCACAATGGTTAGTTGCCTAAGGGCTTCATTATTTTGAAGACTTTGTTTTCTTACCTCTTCATTTTGAACATTTTGTGTCTCTATATAATGCTCTATCATAGATTCTAGCCTAGAGTGAGTTAACGTCGCATCGAAATCCTCCATTGATGTTTCGAGGTTGGAATTATAGGATTCTTGCTGTTCCTCAAAGTGAATCTGCATTGCATTTTGTGTTTCCACAAAAAGCTCCATCTTCATAGTTTCTAGCCTAGCGCGATGCTGTATCGCAATCATTCCTTCCATTAATACTTCGAGGGTGGAATTTTGGGGTTCGTGCGACTCCTCAAAATAGTGGGCGTGATGATTGTAGAGAAGATTTGGTTGAGGATAAGTTAGTGTCGCATTGTAATCATCCAATAAAGTTTCGAGATCGGATCTTTGGTATTCTTGCGACTCCTCAAAATGTTGGTATTGGTAGTTGCAGAGATAATTTGGGTAAGAGTGAGTTTTTGAAGCATTGAAATCTTCCATCAGTATTTCGAGGTCGGATTTATGGGATTCTTGTGATTCCTCAAAATACTGATAATGGGTGTAGAAATTTTTTTGGTGATACATAGTAAACAAAGTAAAAGTGCCTTAGTCTATACGGTGTAACACCGGAGTTACAATATCGACTTAAATAGTCCCCGGCAACGGCGCCAAAAACTTGATCGCGACTTTATCGTCTATAAGTCGGGAGACTGCAAGTGCACAGTCCTATCGCGTAGTATTAAAAGATATCGAATCCACAGGGACTATAAGTCGATCTACTGTTATCCTAAGTTATTATATATAGCTACGGCCAATAATTCTTTTGGAATGATGATTAAAGAGAAATTTCTTAAATCTAGATAAAAATATTAATTAAAAGGATATCGGTATGTAATTCGTCAAACTTCGAATATCCGAAGTTCTACTGGCCTGGTTCTTAAGTGATAAAAACTCTTTTCAGCAAACAATATTTATTTAAAAATCCTATCTCAAACTCTCGCTCTATTGAATCAGATCATGTAATTAAATCCTAACGTATGTGTCATACCCCAAAATTTTCCCTCCTACTTCTCAAGACATTTCATACATCCATGCTCAAGAATTCTTCAAGGGTTGATCAGACAAACCCTCTCCTAGACAATCAACCCATACTAGGGTTTGGCAATTCTCAGATCCAGATGGACTTCCAACATCTCCAATGGTCATCATGCCTCCTCATATGCTTCAAAGATTCTCCATGTCAAGTTTCAAGCCCCACAGGTCAAAATTCCTCAGACAATTACTCAGATGGTTGAAAATCAGTTGTATTGGACAAAAAGTCAACTGTGGTCAACATACAGTCAAACTTCATAATTTTTGGTCAACACCAGTATTTTGAAGTAATATTCATCATTTGATCAAGGATTGATCATGATTTCTCAAGAAAAGTCAAGATTTGATCAAAAGTCAAAGTTTCTAAGTTAGGCTTTCTTAGACAAAAGTCAACAGAACTTTGACCAGACATAATTTTCACATACTTTATCAGAAATTTTTCCACCACAGCTCATTTTGAATAGAATTCAATCCACTACAACTTCATGTCTCACAAGATTGGGCAGAAAATGTTTCATTTGGAAGTTATGGATCAAAACATTACAGGTCATTTTAAAAGTCAACAAAAAGTCATCTTTTTGAAAAGAAGTGTTCATGAGCATGGAATTTTCAATGAAGATGAAACCAAAAGGGCTATTTAGAGGACATCTTGAGCTTTCCAAAAAGTCCAAGAACACCCAAAAATGTTAAAAATTAAGCAAGATACACCTTGTGCAAGTTAAGCATTTTTTAGGAGGTGCACAAAGAGAAATACTTGAGAAAATCAAAAGTTTTCCAAATGGGCCTAACTTTTCTTGATTCAAACATGTTCCTTAGCTGAATTGAAACCTCCAAGCCCAAGGCCATGAATTTATCTTTTATTTTGTATTTATTTTGTATTTTTAATCATTTAAAACCAATTTAATTAAAATAAAAGATAGAAAATCAAAAATTAATTGCAAGATGGATTTTCTCTCATCCTTGAGATCCAAGCAAACCATTTAATCTGATTATTTCGAAATAATCATGCTTGGCAATTGATTTAATTGAAATTGGCTCAAGAGAAGAAATATTTGGTTTGATTCCAAATCAAATCTTTTTTCATTGAATGGCATGGTATTTTCCTATAATTCTTGACCTAATTCCTTACAATATAAATAGACAATGATACTACATGCACAAAAGACGAAATTCTGACCAAAAAGAACCCTAGCAAGCTTTAAAAAAACTGTGCCTTGCAAGCTACTAGCAGCTGTGGTTTTGCTCCAATTTGATCCATTCCAAGCCTTGCAATCGATTGTTGGAAGTCCCCTGAGTCGATCCAGATATTCACAAGCAAGAAAAACACCCAGAATCACCAGAACACGATCACGGTTTGTTGGTTTCTAACTCAAAATCGTTTTCTAATTTTTACGCATAATCATTGGAATTTAACCATGTTTTTGTGTTTGTGATGAAGTTTTGATCGTGTCTACATAGTTAAATTGAAGCTTAGATACCAAACGAAGGATTCACCATGGTTAGGTTTTAAAACCTTGAATTAGGGTTTTCTTATTTACGATAAATTGGAAGGAACCAAGGGCATCATTGTGTTCAGAACCTTGTTTTCAGTTGATCCATGGTCTCATATTCCATTTATATTGCATATTTCGTAGTGTTTTGATTTGCAGGGATTTAGCTACAGAAAGAAGAAACCGTGGCTATAGGTTCAAATATTTAAATGGAGAAGATGACCTCTTGCGCGCATTTTCTGGTTCAATGGTTCCCAGAAATCTTTTCCCTTTGTATTCTTTTTGTTTCATATTGTTAACAGATGATCCACTCAGCTCAGATGGCAAGACAACGCGCGTTTCTTTTAGAAGGCACGGGTTCGAACCCTGCCTTTTCCCAGAAATTCCAATATTTTTTGATATTTCAGCTTTCTAGAAGACACAACGTCTAGAAGCTCCAGCTTCTGGACTCCTTCAGAGGCAACATGCCCAGAAGCTCCAACTTCTGGCCCCCATTACCACACGCCACGCCCCAGAAGCTCCAGCTTCTGGGCTCATCTTCAGCAGAAAGCCCCAGAAGTGCTTACTTCTGGGCGTCTCCAGGCCAGAAAAGCCCCAGAAATTCTAATTTCTGGGCACCTCCAGCGCAAGAATCCCCAGAAGTGCTTACTTCTGGGCATGGTCAGCAAGAGGCTTTCCAGAAGCTCCAGCTTCTGGGAAAGCTTCATCCAGAAGCACTCTAACCCTTTTTCCTTATTTTTTTTCCATATTTTTCATTTAATTTAAATTCTTTTCACATATTTTTCTAACACATTAAAAATTCACAAAAAATATTTTCTTTTTGCATTTAGGTCAGAAAAAATGTTTATTTAATTTTTAGCATAAAAAAAATTATATTTTGCATGCATATTTTAATTAATTGTTAATTAATCAGAAATTTGACTTTTAATTATTTTTCTTTGTTAAAATCAAATCCAGAAAATCCCCAAAAAATTATTTTCTCATTTAATAAGGTTTACTAACCCTAAAGGCCTTCTTCTAACTCAAAAATATTTTTCACTAACATATTTTCTATTATTTACAATTTGATTATTTTTCTGATTATTATGTATCTGCTTCCAGGTTGTAATAGTTTAGTTTAATTTTCTCGCATCCTTTTTCAATATTATGTAACTGCTCATGGGATGTAATAGCTTAATTAGGATTTAATTTCCACACTCCTATATTATGTAACTGCCCCAAAGCCATGTAATAGCGTAGGGTTTAGTTTCCTAAATTTACTTTCTGCACCCATATAAACTGCTAGTAATTAGGCGTGTATGGCAAGATAAAAACAAACGTAGATCACTTCTAATTTCAAGATAAAATATCTGAACTTGACACACTCTCTTCACACATGCACCCACCTTAGGGTATTCTCTCTCGTTGCCTTTCGAATAAGTGGTAAAGTCCCTCGAACGTAGAGGTATCCTAGCACCGTTGCCTACAAATATATCATCATAGTCCCCTCGATGCAAAGATCATAGACCCTCGATGTTTCCTACGAATACATGATCTAGTCCCTCGATTGTTGCATACGAAAAGCGATGATCGTCCCTTCAAAATGTGCTAGGATACTCCTACAAGTTGCCTTCTATGACCATCTAATGTCCCTTTCGAATGTCCCTTTACATCCAACGAATAGGGTTACCTACCAACTAATGGTATGGATAGCGCTATTCTAAAGGAAAGTAAAATAACACGGAAACGACCGTTCTGAGTAGGTAATAGACTTTTAGTTGCTTGCTCTATCAAAATACTTTTCACACCTCACACTATTACAAAATTCCTTTTCTAAAAAATGAAACATTTCCGAACACTTCGTATACATTCCAGCGTGAATCATTACGAAGTCAAAGCGAAATGCCTTTTCAAAAATTTTTCAAAACACACACACAGAAAGCAAATTTCAAGATGAGCTAAAGCAACTAAGAGCCCGTAGATAACTACGGATGGAAAGGGTGCTAATACCTTCCCTTTTCATAACCTTCTCCCTTACTCAGAATCTAACGAAGGTCTTTTCCTGTTCTTTTCACCTTCCCTTAATTGGATAAAAGAAAAGTCGGTGGCGACTCTTGCTATCCGCAACATTTACGATCAAACGCAAAACAATCTAAAGTCAGTTCTCCCACCGTATTACACCATTTCCTCAAGATTCGTTCGACCCCCCTGTTCATGCTTGGAATCGTTGCAAAATGTTGGTTCATTCATGGATCATGAATTCAGTTTCAGATTTGATTGCTTAATCAATTGTTTTTATGGAGAATGCTCTTGATGTATAGAATGATTTAAAAGAAAGATTCTCCCAAGGTGAACTCAACAGAATTTCTGAATTGCAACAAGAAATCTACAGTCTCAAGCAAGAAACGAAATTGATAAATGAATACTTTTCTAATCTTAAGATACTCTAGGAAGAACTAGATTTTTATTTGCCTTTACCAATGTGTACATGCCGCATAAAGTGTTCTTGTGCAACTATGTGCAATGCAAGATCAAACCATCAAGTTTTACAAATTATACGTTTTCTAACTAGTCCGAATGATCAATTTGTTGTGGTTAAGTCCCAAATATTTTTAATGGATCCTCTACCATCCATTAACAAGATCTTCTCTATGGTTATCCAACATGAGCGCCAACTACTAATTAACACACCAACGGATGAATCACAAACTTTGATAAACGATGTTGATTCCAAGAAGTTTGGTGGAAGACAGAATTCCTTCAAGCATGGCTCTCGTGTTTGCACATTTTGTGGCAAAACCAACCACACAGTTGAAAACTGCATCAAGAAGCATGTAGTCCCACCTCATATGCAAAAGTAATTTCAGTCAACAACCAACAATGTTGCTAATGATGGAAATCATGATGGGTATGTGCCTAATAGAGCTAAAATAATATATATGACAATTCTCCAATTAATCAAGGTAAATTCAATGCCCTAATGGAGTTACTTCAAAAATCCAGTCTTGGCCAAAGTTCAACACATGCTTCCTTAAATTAGGTTACAGATGGTCATTCATCAGTAAGTAACAAACACCATCTCATACATCATAAAACTGTTAACTCTTGTATCATTTATTTAGGAGCTTCTTATCATATTTGCAGCTTTATGCATTGGTTCCATTCTTATGAACCCATTAATCTTATAGTGTCGAATTTCCTAATGTACATTGTTTGATGGCAAAATATTTGTGCACAACCCAATTTTCTCCCGAGTTTATTGTTTATAATGTTTTTCTTATTCCTGAATTTTGCTTGAATTTACTATCTGTTTCAAAACTATGTGCATCCTCTAATTGTAATGTCAAGTTTCTTGATACACAATGCATCATACAGGACAAAACATCCATGAACATGACTGGTTTTGCTGAGCTGAGAGATGGACTGAACTACATGACACTGGGAGATAGTGAACTACACAACAAAGCTTCACACACATACTCCTTTTTCACATGTTTCACTATGTGTAGTGGCTGCAAATATTTCTTTACCTGAAAAAGCCTTATGGCACTTTAGATTAGGGCATTTGTCACAAAATAGATTAATGTATCTGCATTCCCAATTTCCTTTCATTACTTTCAATGATAAAGATGTTTGTGATGTATGTTGCTATGCTAGACAAAGAAAATTGCCCTATATTGTTAACAATAATAGAGCTCTTCATCCCTATGATATGATACACCTTGACATTTGGGGCCCCTTTCTGTTAAATCCATCCATGGTCATTCTTATTTCTTAACTACTGTTGATGATTGCAGCAGATACACATGGATAACCCTTATGAAATCAAAATCTAAAACTAGATAGCATGTGGTTAACTTTGTCAAATTCATAGAAAAGCAAAAGGGCATATTTGTCAAGGTTATTAGGTCTGATAATGGGCTTGAGTTTAGCATGGCAGAATTTTATGCATCCAAGGGAATCCAACATCAAAGTAGTTGTGTTGAATCTCCACAACAAAATGGGAGAGTGGATATGAAACATCAACATTTATTAAATGTATGAAGAGCCCTTCTTTTCCAGTCAAAATTTCCTAAGAGATTTTGGTCCTATTGCCATCTTACATGCCACATTTATCATAAATAAACTCCCTACACAAGTTCTAAACAATACATCACCTTATTTAATTTTACATAATGAAGTTCCTGATATACATAGTCTTAAGGTCTTTCGATCATTAGCTTATGCATCCACACTTCACATGCATAAAACCAAACTTGAGACACAAGGCAGAAAATGCATTTTTTTGGGATATAAAAGTGGGATGAAGGGATCTGTACGCTATTATATTAACAACCATGAAATATTTATCTCTAGAAATTTCATTCATCATGAACATGTCTTTCCTTACTCAAGTGAAAATTATGTCACTCAGGAATATCACCCTCACACTGACCTTAAAACCACACACTTGCCAAATCTCATTCTTCATCTAATAATAACCCTAAATATGACAAAGTTCCATTTCTCCACAAGCCATAAATACTGAAAACATAGATAAGAACACACAAACCCATGAACCTCTTGTACAATTTGATGAGGAACATACTGATGCAGATCCTAACCACTATGTTTCTGACCAGATTGACATAGAGGATAATATAATTCCTCAAGAAACTGAACATATAGCACAAGATAGACCTACCAAATATAAGCATACACCAAAATATCTCTCAGATTATGTGTGCAGTGCATCTGGTGCTTCAGCAGACAAGACATCTTCAGGTAAAACCAAATCCTTTTATCCTATTTCAAATTATGATTCCTTGTCTTCTTTATCTATATTTCATCGTGTCTTTACATCTAACATTACATTTACACATGAGCCAAAGACATACAAAGAAGCTTGATTGTCTGAACATTGGATCAAGGCTATAGATTCTGAATTAGAAGCATCAGACAAGAATAGAACTTGGACCATAGTAGATCTTTCATTGAATGTTAAGCCTATTGGTAACAAATGAGTGTTCAAGGTAAAGCAAAGAGTTGATGGCACAGTAGAAAGTTACAAAGCAAGACTTGTTGCTAAGGGTTATAATCAAATTGAAGGCTTGGATTTTTTTGACGCCCTCTCTCTAGTTGCAAAGCTCACTACAGTTTGAAATCTTCTTGCCACTGTTGTTATGAATAATTGGTTTTTGCATCAGCTTGATGTCAACAACACATTTCTACATGGAGAGCTGCAAGAACATGTGTACATGACAATTCCTGAAGGTGTTAATTGTTACAGGCTCAATCAGGTGTGCAAACTTCGTAAAAGTCTCTATGGAATAAAACAGGCTAGTCGAAAATGGTATGAAAAGTTGTCTACTTTGCTCATAGAACAGGGCTACACTCAACCCACTTCAGATTATTCTTTATTTACCTTGAGCACTAATATTGACTTTATAGCTATTCTAGTTTATGTGGACGACATAATACTAGCCGGAACATCGATGCTTGAATTCTCTCGAATTAAAACATCTTTGGACACAAATTTTAGTATCAAAGACCATGGATTGCTGAAATATTTTCTTGGGTTGGAAGTAGCACATTCCAAGGAGGGAATCTCACTATGCCAACGAAGTATTATCTTGATTTGTTGTAGGAATCTGTATTACTTGGATCCAATTCAGTATCTACTTCTCTAGATCCTTCTGTCAATCTTCATGCTGATGATGGCAAGCCATATGAATATGTTAGAGCCTACAGAAGACTCATAGGTCATCTGTTGTATCTCAATACCACACGACCTGACATTACATATGCCACCCAACAGCTTAGTCAGTTTCTTCACCATCCTACCATGGCACAATGTCATGCTACCTACTGAGTCATTCGTTACTTGAAGTCTAGCCCTGGTAGAGGCCTTATATTTCGTAGAAAAACTGAGTTCCATCTCATTGGATTTTCAGATGTTGATTGGGCAGGGTGCCTTGATTCCAGGAAGTCTATCTCAAGATATTTCTTCTTCCTTAGATCTCCCCTTATTTCATCACGCGCAAATAAACAATACACCATTTCCAGGTCTTCATTGGAGGCAGAGTATCGCGCGTTATCTGTTGCTACGTGTAAGCTACTGTGGCTAATTGTCTTATTGAAGGAATTGTAGATTACATGTGGTAAACTCCTTGTTCTCTACTGTGTTATACATAGTTCAATGCATATTGACTCTAATCCGGTGTTTCATGAAAGAACTAAACATTTAGAGGTTAATTGCCACTTGGTTCGTGAAAAGCTTCAAAAGGGAATGCTTCGTCTTTTACCTATATTTACTCATGAACAGCTTGCGGATTACCTTACAAAGGCCTTGCCAGTTTCGAAATTCAACAAAATTGTTTCCAAGCTTGGCATGATTCATATTCACCATGCTTAGCTTGAGGGGGACTATTGAAATGTTAAGCTAGTTTTCTAATTAGAGTTAGTTTAATACAATTGTCAATGTTTCATTGGTCTTTAGTTTGAGATGTTATGATTGGTTAGCAAAGGGAAAGTTCCATATCTTTTGTAGTTTGAATTGTGAGCATATATACTCACACTTTGTAATATGCAGAAGCATAAATGAATAACATATTCTTTCTTAATATTCCAATTCTTTTCCTTTTCTTTCTTCTGAATATGCTTCATCACAATAGTTATCAATCGAGGAAAGCAATAAATTATGGAGTGATTTATTTAACTAACAACATAGAAAGGTTATTCCAAAATATAAAATGGGAAAGCAAGAGCTGGAAACAACAAGAACAACAACACCATTATGTGAGTTTCACATAGTATTTAAGATATATAGTGGTGGTGTTTGCCTTCTTATTGGATGTAGAAGATTTCTTGTGGATTGGTTTGTTGGAAATATCTTGAGCATTGTTACTTTTTGAATATAGGGCATAGATTCGTTGTAGGTTAACTAAGTAAATATACCCGTCAATTATTTTATAAAAACGATGGGAAAGGCTATTTATTTTATAACTAAAAAATAAAATAAAATAGGGCTTTCCGCTTGGTTTTATAAAAGATTCGAGGTAACATATTATTTGCAAAAAATAATGATGAATCGTAAAAAAATGAATGTAACATGTATTGTTTCTGTTGTACCCCAAATTTTTCCCTCCCATTTTTGAGGTCAATTGAGTCAATATACATCCTTATGCTCATAGGGTTCCCAACTACTCAAGGTTACTCAAGAGTTGCTCAGAAAAAACCCCCTCCTAAGAAATTGACCTATAACAAAGGTTTTGCTTTTCTCAAGATTAATAAGACTTATAAGGCCTCAAGTGGACTTCATGCTTCCCCGTGTGCCTCAAGGTACCCACATGTCAAGAATCAAGCCTTGTATCACAAGTTTGCTCAGTCAATTGCTCAGATAGTTGAAAATCACTTATATTTGACCAAAAGTCAACTATGATCAACATACAGTCAAACTTCAAGATTTTTTGTCAACATCAATATTTTGAGTTCATATTCATCATTTTATATAAGGTTGATCATGATTCATCAATAAATTATCAAAAATCCAAAAGTTGCTAAATTAGGGTTTTGACCTTTCTCTTAGGAGAAGTCAACTGAACTTTGACCAAGCATAAACTTCACATACTTTATCAGAAATTCCTGAACCAAATCCTAGATTGAAGAAAATCCAATTCTCTACAACTTTGTCTCTCTTATCTCAAGTCCAAAAATGTCTCATTTGAGAGATATGGGCCAAGACATTATAGGTCCTTTCAAAAGTCAACAAAAAGTCATCTTTTCTCAAAGAAGTTTACATGAAGTTGGAAGCTTCAAATAGAAAAGCCCCAAATAGAGGCTTTATAGGACATATTAATCTTTCTAAAAAGTCAAAGATCACCCTCATATGTTGAGAATTGAGCAAGATATGATTGGTGCAAATTGAGCAATTTTGAGAAAATGCATGAAGTGAAATTTGAGCAATCTTGAATTTTTTGACTAATGGGCCTATATTTTAAGATTTGGGATATGTTTATAACATCATCAAGGACCTATAAACCCATCCATACATTATCTTAATTTTATTCTATTTATTTTTTATTTTATTCATTTAAATTTAAATTAAATTAAATTAAATGCAAGATTAATGTATAAGGCATGTAAGGCTTTAAATCTGAGTTACTTGAGGTCCAAACAACCTCTACATGAGCTGGAAAAAGCACATGGAATGAATTAGTGAATGATTGAGCACAAAATCAAGATTTTAAGACAAATTGCCAATCAAATATTGTCACACTCAATGCCAAATATTTGATCCATGTTTGTTGACCTAAATCACTCTTCTATAAGTACACAGCAATACTCTAAAAAAAATCAAGAACTAGGGCAAGTGCAAAACCTTGTATCCAGCCTTTATCAATCCATTTCAAGCACTTCATCACACTCTTGAAGGTCCCAGGAGTCATTTCATATCCATACTCAAGCTCAACGCACGCAAGAACACCTCCCTCAAGTTGCACCAGTTGGGTAGCGATCCTGAAACTCAAACTTATAATGCATGCATTGTTAATTGATTCTATGTGTAGATACTTGTTTATATTGATGTTTAGAATGTTTCAGAACCATCGCTTGTAAGGTTTGATGTAGGAATTGACCTATGCTATTGTTAGTGCATCACGAATGGGAATCATCGTATCTCACTTTACAGGCCGTTTCAATAAAAACTAACACCACCATTGGATTCGCAGGGGTCAAATTAGGGGGTAGGGTTATTCTTTTGAATTGATTTTGGCTATTTTTGCGGGTTAGGAAAACGAATCACCGGAGAAGACGACGAAAGTTAGGGCTCTTGCGCTTCTTCGGTCCCTCTGACCATTGACTCAGTCGTGGCTTGGTGTGACTGGTCCATTCAAATATATGGGATCCCACTCTAGCGCGTTTTGCTTAAGTTTGAATTTCTAGAATTTGTTTTATATTATATATTTATGAACGCGTATAATTAATGGATGAAACGGCCACCCCAGAGGCAAGACATGCGCACGTAAGACTTTGATCTACCAGGGCGTGGGTTCAAACCTGGCGTTTTGCAATTTTTTTCCTCCATATTTTCCATATTAATGCAGGTTTCATATATATTTTTCCAAGATCAACATATTAACACCATAGGCACATGGCCTGGTGGTAACGTTTTGAGCCTGCATCCTCAAGGGCGTGAGTTCAACCCCTGGCACCCCCATCCCTTCTTTTTATCACTTGTCTCTTTTATCTTTTCTATTTTTCTTTCTAAATTATTTTTATTCTAATTTCTTTTCAATATTTCATTTAACTATTTTATAAAATCATTAAAAATATTTTATTTTAGTTTTAGGTTAATTAAATTAATTATTAATTTTTGACATGAAATTACTTTTATTTTAAATAAGTTTGATATTAATTTCATAATTAATTTAAAATTAATTTAAAACTATTTCTTTCCTATAAAAATCAATCATAAAAAATGCAAAAATATAGTTTTTTGATACTTAGGATATTAGGATATTTTGACCTTTGTTTAAAAATGTTCTTATTATTATTTTCTATTTCTTTTACATTTAAATTCTATAAACGAATGTATAGGTCGCACGGTTATTTTGTAACAGTCTAGTTTATTTTCTCGCAGTTTTCTAATTATGTAACTGCTCATGGGATGTAATAGCTTAGAATTTAATTTTTCGCATTTTACTTTCCACACCTATACTATTATGCCTGTATATATTAACTGCTAATAGATAGGCGTGTATGGTAAGACTAAAATAAACGCTAGATAACCTAATTTCAAAATATAATATAACTGAATTAACGCATTCTCACACGTGCACCCTTAGGGTATCCTCTCTTATTGCCTTATAAACATGGCCATGTCTCTCGAACGTGGAGATACCATTAGCTAAGTCCCTCGGTTAAAATCATCATAGTCCCTTCAAAGATCATAGTCCGTCGAGTGTTTCCTAAGAATAAATGATGATAGTCCCTTCGATACAATTGCTAAGGTATCTTTACACGTTGCCTTCAAAGACCATACGACAAACCTACGCATGTCCCTTCACATCCAATGGATGGGGCTACCTACCAACTAATGGTATGGATATCACTATTCCTAATGGAGAAGGAAAAGAATAACAAATGACCTTTGAGTGGGTAAATGGTTCTTAATTGCTTGCTCGCAACAACTTTTCAAAACACAATATATCTTACACTATACATTTTCGAACAAATATTTTCAATCACTTCGTATAAATTCTTGAGGACTGATACAAGAATAATTATAAAGTTTTTAAAAGTGAGCTAAGCAAATAAGAGCCTGTAGACAACTACGGATGAAAAGGGTGCTAACACCTTCCCTTTTCATAACTTACCCCCTGAACTCAAAATCGATAAAAGGTCTTTCCTGTTTTTTCATCTTTCCTTATTGGATAAAAGAAAAGTCGGTGGCGACTCTTGCTAACTGCAACATTTGCGATAAAATACAAAACAACTAAGTCAGTTCTCCCACCGTATTACAGTTTCCATTTTCAATTTTTTTTACCACTCACCATTTTCTTTGTGTGCTGAAATATTCAAACAAAGGACTTGTATTATGAAACAACAATATTGCTTACAATTTACAATATGTTTAGGAATAAATTTTTCAATATTGTCAACCGAGGAAAGTAACAAATTGTGGAGTGATTTCTTTAACTAATAATATAGGAAGATTATTCCAAAATATAACCGTGGGCAAGCAAGAGGTGAAAACAACAACAAAAACAACATCATTATGTGAGTTTCACATAGCATCTAAGATATATAGTGGTGGTGTTCACGTTCTTATAGGATATAGAGAATTTATTGTGGATTGATTTGCGGGCAATATCTTGAGCGTTGTTAGTTTTGGAATGTAGGACAGATATTTGTTGTAGGTTAACTAAGTAAATATACCCATCAATTATTTTATAAAACTGAGGGAAAAAACTATTTCTTTTTTAATTAAATATAAATAAAATAGGGATTTTCCCATGGGTTTTATAGATGATTCGAGGTAACATATTAACCGCAAAAAATAATTATGAGTGGTAAAAAAATTGAATGTAACATTTATTGTTTCCTTTTTCCATTTCTTTCTACTCACCACTTTTTTCTTCTTTCTATTCACCACCTTTTTGTATGCTGCAATATTCAAATAAAGGACTTGTATTACGAAACAACAACATTGCTTGCAATTTACAATATGTTTATGAATAAATTTTTCAATATTGTCAACCGAGGAAAGCAACAAATTATGGAGTAGTTTCTTTAAATAACAACATAGAAAGGTTATTCAAAAATATAAAAGCAAGAGGTGGAAACAACAACAACTTCATTATGTGAGTTTCACATAGCATTCAAGATATATATATATATATATATATATGAGGGATCAAATTACACTCGAAGAGTTACACCATGAGTTACACTCGCTCAAAAATGTCACTTCGGATTAATATTTTTTAAAATCAACCGTTGGATTGAAATATATCATCATATAGATCATACATATAAAGTTTGAGATTAATCTATAATGATTTACTATACGATCAAGATATCCAAAGATTAACGTCAAAATGGACTTTCATATAACGTTAATTTTAACTATTCAGGGCTACACCATACTACTCAGGGCTACTTCAATACTAAAACTCAGGGTTTTGGAATAATAGGTATTTTAACTATTCTATTATACTCTTGGGATTGTAGAGTGTCAAGACGGTAGTGATTTCGTCTAATCTTGCTAAAGTTTCTAACTATTTTAAAAATTGGCAACCTACGTACTTGTCGAGTGAGTCAAGTTATGCATAAAACCGTAAAAAATTTGTTAGGGCTCAATAAAATAGGGGAATCGGAAAAACAACACAAATGTTGCATAAATAACTTGATGAAGACAAAAAATTTATAGAAGGGAAATAACTAGAAGAGAAATTACAAAGAAAATATAAAATTACAAGAAAACGAAAATACTTCCTCCCTCATACTTAAATCGTACATTGTCCTCAATATATTGATAAAAGATGAAAAGGGAAATGGAAACTAAATATTCACTCATCGATTGAACTTTTAGTGATATTCCTGTTCCATGGCCACTTATCAAGACATCTCACATATCCCTCACCTTTTCTTTTCTTTCTTCTGTGGGGAGGTTCATTCTTTTGAACTCGAGGTGGCGGTTCTGGATCTATCTTAAGTATTAGCTTTTCAAGTTTGGGCTTAGTGATTTCATCCACCACCTCAAGGGCTAACCTTCCCTACTTGACGCCAATGGTTTCCTTAGTTTCATGGTCCTTAAATTTTCTCTTTTTGTGCAAGACCTCAGACGAAGATGCATTGGTGTGCATATTTTTCGATGCCTCCACATACATTTTGGATTGGGAACCTACATTAGCTTCCACAAATATTTGTGAAAAAGAAATAGGCGGGTTATAGGGAGGAGGAACAACAATAGATGTTTCCTTCTCTACCTCTTCGACAACCTCCCTTTCGGATGGTGTCGGTGTATTTTTCTCACTTTCTACTCTTTTCTCACCAGAACTCTTCTCAACCACAATATCACTCTCCTTAGGATTTTCGATTTGTTTTTCACTAATGGTTATTTCAACATCCACATGCTCCTCAGGGAAGGGTCCTAGAGGGTTTTGTTCAAGTTGGGAGATTTGGGTCTCTAAGGCTATGCTGTGAGTCACGAGGGACTCAACCACAATGGTTAGTTGCCTAAGGGCTTCATTATTTTGAAGACTTTGTTTTCTTACCTCTTCATTTTGAACATTTTGTGTCTCTATATAATGCTCTATCATAGATTCTAGCCTAGAGTGAGTTAACGTCGCATCGAAATCCTCCATTGATGTTTCGAGGTTGGAATTATAGGATTCTTGCTGTTCCTCAAAGTGAATCTGCATTGCATTTTGTGTTTCCACAAAAAGCTCCATCTTCATAGTTTCTAGCCTAGCGCGATGCTGTATCGCAATCATTCCTTCCATTAATACTTCGAGGGTGGAATTTTGGGGTTCGTGCGACTCCTCAAAATAGTGGGCGTGATGATTGTAGAGAAGATTTGGTTGAGGATAAGTTAGTGTCGCATTGTAATCATCCAATAAAGTTTCGAGATCGGATCTTTGGTATTCTTGCGACTCCTCAAAATGTTGGTATTGGTAGTTGCAGAGATAATTTGGGTAAGAGTGAGTTTTTGAAGCATTGAAATCTTCCATCAGTATTTCGAGGTCGGATTTATGGGATTCTTGTGATTCCTCAAAATACTGATAATGGGTGTAGAAATTTTTTTGGTGATACATAGTAAACAAAGTAAAAGTGCCTTAGTCTATACGGTGTAACACCGGAGTTACAATATCGACTTAAATAGTCCCCGGCAACGGCGCCAAAAACTTGATCGCGACTTTATCGTCTATAAGTCGGGAGACTGCAAGTGCACAGTCCTATCGCGTAGTATTAAAAGATATCGAATCCACAGGGACTATAAGTCGATCTACTGTTATCCTAAGTTATTATATATAGCTACGGCCAATAATTCTTTTGGAATGATGATTAAAGAGAAATTTCTTAAATCTAGATAAAAATATTAATTAAAAGGATATCGGTATGTAATTCGTCAAACTTCGAATATCCGAAGTTCTACTGGCCTGGTTCTTAAGTGATAAAAACTCTTTTCAGCAAACAATATTTATTTAAAAATCCTATCTCAAACTCTCGCTCTATTGAATCAGATCATGTAATTAAATCCTAACGTATGTGTCATACCCCAAAATTTTCCCTCCTACTTCTCAAGACATTTCATACATCCATGCTCAAGGATTCCTCAACGGTTGATCAGACAAACCCTCTCCTAGACAATCAACCCAAACTAGGTTTTGGCAATTCTCAGATCCATATGGACTTCCAACATCTCCAATGGTCATCATGCCTCCTCATATGCTTCAAAGATTCTTCATGTCAAGTTTCAAGCCCCACAGGTCAAAATTCCTCAGACAATTACTCAGATGGTTGAAAATCAGTTGTATTGGACAAAAAGTCAACTGTGGTCAACATACAGTCAAACTTCATAATTTTTGGTCAACACCAGTATTTTGAAGTAATATTCATCATTTGATCAAGGATTGATCATGATTTCTCAAGAAAAGTCAAGATTTGATCAAAAGTCAAAGTTTCTAAGTTAGGCTTTCTTAGACAAAAGTCAACAGAACTTTGACCAGACATAATTTTCACATACTTTATCAGAAATTTTTCCACCACAGCTCATTTTGAATAGAATTCAATCCACTACAACTTCATGTCTCACAAGATTGGGCAGAAAATGTTTCATTTGGAAGTTATGGATCAAAACATTACAGGTCATTTTAAAAGTCAACAAAAAGTCATCTTTTTGAAAAGAAGTGTTCATGAGCATGGAATTTTCAATGAAGATGAAACCAAAAGGGCTATTTAGAGGACATCTTGAGCTTTCCAAAAAGTCCAAGAACACCCAAAAATGTTAAAAATTAAGCAAGATACACCTTGTGCAAGTTAAGCATTTTTTAGGAGGTGCACAAAGAGAAATACTTGAGAAAATCAAAAGTTTTCCAAATGGGCCTAACTTTTCTTGATTCAAACATGTTCCTTAGCTGAATTGAAACCTCCAAGCCCAAGGCCATGAATTTATCTTTTATTTTGTATTTATTTTGTATTTTTAATCATTTAAAACCAATTTAATTAAAATAAAAGATAGAAAATCAAAAATTAATTGCAAGATGGATTTTCTCTCATCCTTGAGATCCAAGCAAACCATTTAATCTGATTATTTCGAAATAATCATGCTTGGCAATTGATTTAATTGAAATTGGCTCAAGAGAAGAAATATTTGGTTTGATTCCAAATCAAATCTTTTTTCATTGAATGGCATGGTATTTTCCTATAATTCTTGACCTAATTCCTTACAATATAAATAGACAATGATACTACATGCACAAAAGACGAAATTCTGACCAAAAAGAACCCTAGCAAGCTTTAAAAAAACTGTGCCTTGCAAGCTACTAGCAGCTGTGGTTTTGCTCCAATTTGATCCATTCCAAGCCTTGCAATCGATTGTTGGAAGTCCCCTGAGTCGATCCAGATATTCACAAGCAAGAAAAACACCCAGAATCACCAGAACACGATCACGGTTTGTTGGTTTCTAACTCAAAATCGTTTTCTAATTTTTACGCATAATCATTGGAATTTAACCATGTTTTTGTGTTTGTGATGAAGTTTTGATCGTGTCTACATAGTTAAATTGAAGCTTAGATACCAAACGAAGGATTCACCATGGTTAGGTTTTAAAACCTTGAATTAGGGTTTTCTTATTTACGATAAATTGGAAGGAACCAAGGGCATCATTGTGTTCAGAACCTTGTTTTCAGTTGATCCATGGTCTCATATTCCATTTATATTGCATATTTCGTAGTGTTTTGATTTGCAGGGATTTAGCTACAGAAAGAAGAAACCGTGGCTATAGGTTCAAATATTTAAATGGAGAAGATGACCTCTTGCGCGCATTTTCTGGTTCAATGGTTCCCAGAAATCTTTTCCCTTTGTATTCTTTTTGTTTCATATTGTTAACAGATGATCCACTCAGCTCAGATGGCAAGACAACGCGCGTTTCTTTTAGAAGGCACGGGTTCGAACCCTGCCTTTTCCCAGAAATTCCAATATTTTTTGATATTTCAGCTTTCTAGAAGACACAACGTCTAGAAGCTCCAGCTTCTGGACTCCTTCAGAGGCAACATGCCCAGAAGCTCCAACTTCTGGCCCCCATTACCACACGCCACGCCCCAGAAGCTCCAGCTTCTGGGCTCATCTTCAGCAGAAAGCCCCAGAAGTGCTTACTTCTGGGCGTCTCCAGGCCAGAAAAGCCCCAGAAATTCTAATTTCTGGGCACCTCCAGCGCAAGAATCCCCAGAAGTGCTTACTTCTGGGCATGGTCAGCAAGAGGCTTTCCAGAAGCTCCAGCTTCTGGGAAAGCTTCATCCAGAAGCACTCTAACCCTTTTTCCTTATTTTTTTTCCATATTTTTCATTTAATTTAAATTCTTTTCACATATTTTTCTAACACATTAAAAATTCACAAAAAATATTTTCTTTTTGCATTTAGGTCAGAAAAAATGTTTATTTAATTTTTAGCATAAAAAAAATTATATTTTGCATGCATATTTTAATTAATTGTTAATTAATCAGAAATTTGACTTTTAATTATTTTTCTTTGTTAAAATCAAATCCAGAAAATCCCCAAAAAATTATTTTCTCATTTAATAAGGTTTACTAACCCTAAAGGCCTTCTTCTAACTCAAAAATATTTTTCACTAACATATTTTCTATTATTTACAATTTGATTATTTTTCTGATTATTATGTATCTGCTTCCAGGTTGTAATAGTTTAGTTTAATTTTCTCGCATCCTTTTTCAATATTATGTAACTGCTCATGGGATGTAATAGCTTAATTAGGATTTAATTTCCACACTCCTATATTATGTAACTGCCCCAAAGCCATGTAATAGCGTAGGGTTTAGTTTCCTAAATTTACTTTCTGCACCCATATAAACTGCTAGTAATTAGGCGTGTATGGCAAGATAAAAACAAACGTAGATCACTTCTAATTTCAAGATAAAATATCTGAACTTGACACACTCTCTTCACACATGCACCCACCTTAGGGTATTCTCTCTCGTTGCCTTTCGAATAAGTGGTAAAGTCCCTCGAACGTAGAGGTATCCTAGCACCGTTGCCTACAAATATATCATCATAGTCCCCTCGATGCAAAGATCATAGACCCTCGATGTTTCCTACGAATACATGATCTAGTCCCTCGATTGTTGCATACGAAAAGCGATGATCGTCCCTTCAAAATGTGCTAGGATACTCCTACAAGTTGCCTTCTATGACCATCTAATGTCCCTTTCGAATGTCCCTTTACATCCAACGAATAGGGTTACCTACCAACTAATGGTATGGATAGCGCTATTCTAAAGGAAAGTAAAATAACACGGAAACGACCGTTCTGAGTAGGTAATAGACTTTTAGTTGCTTGCTCTATCAAAATACTTTTCACACCTCACACTATTACAAAATTCCTTTTCTAAAAAATGAAACATTTCCGAACACTTCGTATACATTCCAGCGTGAATCATTACGAAGTCAAAGCGAAATGCCTTTTCAAAAATTTTTCAAAACACACACACAGAAAGCAAATTTCAAGATGAGCTAAAGCAACTAAGAGCCCGTAGATAACTACGGATGGAAAGGGTGCTAATACCTTCCCTTTTCATAACCTTCTCCCTTACTCAGAATCTAACGAAGGTCTTTTTCTGTAATTTTTACCTTCCCTTAATTGGATAAAAGAAAAGTCGGTGGCGACTCTTGCTATCCGCAACATTTACGATCAAACGCAAAACAATCTAAAGTCAGTTCTCCCACCGTATTACACCATTTCCTCAAGATTCGTTCGACCCCCCTGTTCATGCTTGGAATCGTTGCAAAATGTTGGTTCATTCATGGATCATGAATTCAGTTTCAGATTTGATTGCTTAATCAATTGTTTTTATGGAGAATGCTCTTGATGTATAGAATGATTTAAAAGAAAGATTCTCCCAAGGTGAACTCAACAGAATTTCTGAATTGCAACAAGAAATCTACAGTCTCAAGCAAGAAACGAAATTGATAAATGAATACTTTTCTAATCTTAAGATACTCTAGGAAGAACTAGATTTTTATTTGCCTTTACCAATGTGTACATGCCGCATAAAGTGTTCTTGTGCAACTATGTGCAATGCAAGATCAAACCATCAAGTTTTACAAATTATACGTTTTCTAACTAGTCCGAATGATCAATTTGTTGTGGTTAAGTCCCAAATATTTTTAATGGATCCTCTACCATCCATTAACAAGATCTTCTCTATGGTTATCCAACATGAGCGCCAACTACTAATTAACACACCAACGGATGAATCACAAACTTTGATAAACGATGTTGATTCCAAGAAGTTTGGTGGAAGACAGAATTCCTTCAAGCATGGCTCTCGTGTTTGCACATTTTGTGGCAAAACCAACCACACAGTTGAAAACTGCATCAAGAAGCATGTAGTCCCACCTCATATGCAAAAGTAATTTCAGTCAACAACCAACAATGTTGCTAATGATGGAAATCATGATGGGTATGTGCCTAATAGAGCTAAAATAATATATATGACAATTCTCCAATTAATCAAGGTAAATTCAATGCCCTAATGGAGTTACTTCAAAAATCCAGTCTTGGCCAAAGTTCAACACATGCTTCCTTAAATTAGGTTACAGATGGTCATTCATCAGTAAGTAACAAACACCATCTCATACATCATAAAACTGTTAACTCTTGTATCATTTATTTAGGAGCTTCTTATCATATTTGCAGCTTTATGCATTGGTTCCATTCTTATGAACCCATTAATCTTATAGTGTCGAATTTCCTAATGTACATTGTTTGATGGCAAAATATTTGTGCACAACCCAATTTTCTCCCGAGTTTATTGTTTATAATGTTTTTCTTATTCCTGAATTTTGCTTGAATTTACTATCTGTTTCAAAACTATGTGCATCCTCTAATTGTAATGTCAAGTTTCTTGATACACAATGCATCATACAGGACAAAACATCCATGAACATGACTGGTTTTGCTGAGCTGAGAGATGGACTGAACTACATGACACTGGGAGATAGTGAACTACACAACAAAGCTTCACACACATACTCCTTTTTCACATGTTTCACTATGTGTAGTGGCTGCAAATATTTCTTTACCTGAAAAAGCCTTATGGCACTTTAGATTAGGGCATTTGTCACAAAATAGATTAATGTATCTGCATTCCCAATTTCCTTTCATTACTTTCAATGATAAAGATGTTTGTGATGTATGTTGCTATGCTAGACAAAGAAAATTGCCCTATATTGTTAACAATAATAGAGCTCTTCATCCCTATGATATGATACACCTTGACATTTGGGGCCCCTTTCTGTTAAATCCATCCATGGTCATTCTTATTTCTTAACTACTGTTGATGATTGCAGCAGATACACATGGATAACCCTTATGAAATCAAAATCTAAAACTAGATAGCATGTGGTTAACTTTGTCAAATTCATAGAAAAGCAAAAGGGCATATTTGTCAAGGTTATTAGGTCTGATAATGGGCTTGAGTTTAGCATGGCAGAATTTTATGCATCCAAGGGAATCCAACATCAAAGTAGTTGTGTTGAATCTCCACAACAAAATGGGAGAGTGGATATGAAACATCAACATTTATTAAATGTATGAAGAGCCCTTCTTTTCCAGTCAAAATTTCCTAAGAGATTTTGGTCCTATTGCCATCTTACATGCCACATTTATCATAAATAAACTCCCTACACAAGTTCTAAACAATACATCACCTTATTTAATTTTACATAATGAAGTTCCTGATATACATAGTCTTAAGGTCTTTCGATCATTAGCTTATGCATCCACACTTCACATGCATAAAACCAAACTTGAGACACAAGGCAGAAAATGCATTTTTTTGGGATATAAAAGTGGGATGAAGGGATCTGTACGCTATTATATTAACAACCATGAAATATTTATCTCTAGAAATTTCATTCATCATGAACATGTCTTTCCTTACTCAAGTGAAAATTATGTCACTCAGGAATATCACCCTCACACTGACCTTAAAACCACACACTTGCCAAATCTCATTCTTCATCTAATAATAACCCTAAATATGACAAAGTTCCATTTCTCCACAAGCCATAAATACTGAAAACATAGATAAGAACACACAAACCCATGAACCTCTTGTACAATTTGATGAGGAACATACTGATGCAGATCCTAACCACTATGTTTCTGACCAGATTGACATAGAGGATAATATAATTCCTCAAGAAACTGAACATATAGCACAAGATAGACCTACCAAATATAAGCATACACCAAAATATCTCTCAGATTATGTGTGCAGTGCATCTGGTGCTTCAGCAGACAAGACATCTTCAGGTAAAACCAAATCCTTTTATCCTATTTCAAATTATGATTCCTTGTCTTCTTTATCTATATTTCATCGTGTCTTTACATCTAACATTACATTTACACATGAGCCAAAGACATACAAAGAAGCTTGATTGTCTGAACATTGGATCAAGGCTATAGATTCTGAATTAGAAGCATCAGACAAGAATAGAACTTGGACCATAGTAGATCTTTCATTGAATGTTAAGCCTATTGGTAACAAATGAGTGTTCAAGGTAAAGCAAAGAGTTGATGGCACAGTAGAAAGTTACAAAGCAAGACTTGTTGCTAAGGGTTATAATCAAATTGAAGGCTTGGATTTTTTTGACGCCCTCTCTCTAGTTGCAAAGCTCACTACAGTTTGAAATCTTCTTGCCACTGTTGTTATGAATAATTGGTTTTTGCATCAGCTTGATGTCAACAACACATTTCTACATGGAGAGCTGCAAGAACATGTGTACATGACAATTCCTGAAGGTGTTAATTGTTACAGGCTCAATCAGGTGTGCAAACTTCGTAAAAGTCTCTATGGAATAAAACAGGCTAGTCGAAAATGGTATGAAAAGTTGTCTACTTTGCTCATAGAACAGGGCTACACTCAACCCACTTCAGATTATTCTTTATTTACCTTGAGCACTAATATTGACTTTATAGCTATTCTAGTTTATGTGGACGACATAATACTAGCCGGAACATCGATGCTTGAATTCTCTCGAATTAAAACATCTTTGGACACAAATTTTAGTATCAAAGACCATGGATTGCTGAAATATTTTCTTGGGTTGGAAGTAGCACATTCCAAGGAGGGAATCTCACTATGCCAACGAAGTATTATCTTGATTTGTTGTAGGAATCTGTATTACTTGGATCCAATTCAGTATCTACTTCTCTAGATCCTTCTGTCAATCTTCATGCTGATGATGGCAAGCCATATGAATATGTTAGAGCCTACAGAAGACTCATAGGTCATCTGTTGTATCTCAATACCACACGACCTGACATTACATATGCCACCCAACAGCTTAGTCAGTTTCTTCACCATCCTACCATGGCACAATGTCATGCTACCTACTGAGTCATTCGTTACTTGAAGTCTAGCCCTGGTAGAGGCCTTATATTTCGTAGAAAAACTGAGTTCCATCTCATTGGATTTTCAGATGTTGATTGGGCAGGGTGCCTTGATTCCAGGAAGTCTATCTCAAGATATTTCTTCTTCCTTAGATCTCCCCTTATTTCATCACGCGCAAATAAACAATACACCATTTCCAGGTCTTCATTGGAGGCAGAGTATCGCGCGTTATCTGTTGCTACGTGTAAGCTACTGTGGCTAATTGTCTTATTGAAGGAATTGTAGATTACATGTGGTAAACTCCTTGTTCTCTACTGTGTTATACATAGTTCAATGCATATTGACTCTAATCCGGTGTTTCATGAAAGAACTAAACATTTAGAGGTTAATTGCCACTTGGTTCGTGAAAAGCTTCAAAAGGGAATGCTTCGTCTTTTACCTATATTTACTCATGAACAGCTTGCGGATTACCTTACAAAGGCCTTGCCAGTTTCGAAATTCAACAAAATTGTTTCCAAGCTTGGCATGATTCATATTCACCATGCTTAGCTTGAGGGGGACTATTGAAATGTTAAGCTAGTTTTCTAATTAGAGTTAGTTTAATACAATTGTCAATGTTTCATTGGTCTTTAGTTTGAGATGTTATGATTGGTTAGCAAAGGGAAAGTTCCATATCTTTTGTAGTTTGAATTGTGAGCATATATACTCACACTTTGTAATATGCAGAAGCATAAATGAATAACATATTCTTTCTTAATATTCCAATTCTTTTCCTTTTCTTTCTTCTGAATATGCTTCATCACAATAGTTATCAATCGAGGAAAGCAATAAATTATGGAGTGATTTATTTAACTAACAACATAGAAAGGTTATTCCAAAATATAAAATGGGAAAGCAAGAGCTGGAAACAACAAGAACAACAACACCATTATGTGAGTTTCACATAGTATTTAAGATATATAGTGGTGGTGTTTGCCTTCTTATTGGATGTAGAAGATTTCTTGTGGATTGGTTTGTTGGAAATATCTTGAGCATTGTTACTTTTTGAATATAGGGCATAGATTCGTTGTAGGTTAACTAAGTAAATATACCCGTCAATTATTTTATAAAAACGATGGGAAAGGCTATTTATTTTATAACTAAAAAATAAAATAAAATAGGGCTTTCCGCTTGGTTTTATAAAAGATTCGAGGTAACATATTATTTGCAAAAAATAATGATGAATCGTAAAAAAATGAATGTAACATGTATTGTTTCTGTTGTACCCCAAATTTTTCCCTCCCATTTTTGAGGTCAATTGAGTCAATATACATCCTTATGCTCATAGGGTTCCCAACTACTCAAGGTTACTCAAGAGTTGCTCAGAAAAAACCCCCTCCTAAGAAATTGACCTATAACAAAGGTTTTGCTTTTCTCAAGATTAATAAGACTTATAAGGCCTCAAGTGGACTTCATGCTTCCCCGTGTGCCTCAAGGTACCCACATGTCAAGAATCAAGCCTTGTATCACAAGTTTGCTCAGTCAATTGCTCAGATAGTTGAAAATCACTTATATTTGACCAAAAGTCAACTATGATCAACATACAGTCAAACTTCAAGATTTTTTGTCAACATCAATATTTTGAGTTCATATTCATCATTTTATATAAGGTTGATCATGATTCATCAATAAATTATCAAAAATCCAAAAGTTGCTAAATTAGGGTTTTGACCTTTCTCTTAGGAGAAGTCAACTGAACTTTGACCAAGCATAAACTTCACATACTTTATCAGAAATTCCTGAACCAAATCCTAGATTGAAGAAAATCCAATTCTCTACAACTTTGTCTCTCTTATCTCAAGTCCAAAAATGTCTCATTTGAGAGATATGGGCCAAGACATTATAGGTCCTTTCAAAAGTCAACAAAAAGTCATCTTTTCTCAAAGAAGTTTACATGAAGTTGGAAGCTTCAAATAGAAAAGCCCCAAATAGAGGCTTTATAGGACATATTAATCTTTCTAAAAAGTCAAAGATCACCCTCATATGTTGAGAATTGAGCAAGATATGATTGGTGCAAATTGAGCAATTTTGAGAAAATGCATGAAGTGAAATTTGAGCAATCTTGAATTTTTTGACTAATGGGCCTATATTTTAAGATTTGGGATATGTTTATAACATCATCAAGGACCTATAAACCCATCCATACATTATCTTAATTTTATTCTATTTATTTTTTATTTTATTCATTTAAATTTAAATTAAATTAAATTAAATGCAAGATTAATGTATAAGGCATGTAAGGCTTTAAATCTGAGTTACTTGAGGTCCAAACAACCTCTACATGAGCTGGAAAAAGCACATGGAATGAATTAGTGAATGATTGAGCACAAAATCAAGATTTTAAGACAAATTGCCAATCAAATATTGTCACACTCAATGCCAAATATTTGATCCATGTTTGTTGACCTAAATCACTCTTCTATAAGTACACAGCAATACTCTAAAAAAAATCAAGAACTAGGGCAAGTGCAAAACCTTGTATCCAGCCTTTATCAATCCATTTCAAGCACTTCATCACACTCTTGAAGGTCCCAGGAGTCATTTCATATCCATACTCAAGCTCAACGCACGCAAGAACACCTCCCTCAAGTTGCACCAGTTGGGTAGCGATCCTGAAACTCAAACTTATAATGCATGCATTGTTAATTGATTCTATGTGTAGATACTTGTTTATATTGATGTTTAGAATGTTTCAGAACCATCGCTTGTAAGGTTTGATGTAGGAATTGACCTATGCTATTGTTAGTGCATCACGAATGGGAATCATCGTATCTCACTTTACAGGCCGTTTCAATAAAAACTAACACCACCATTGGATTCGCAGGGGTCAAATTAGGGGGTAGGGTTATTCTTTTGAATTGATTTTGGCTATTTTTGCGGGTTAGGAAAACGAATCACCGGAGAAGACGACGAAAGTTAGGGCTCTTGCGCTTCTTCGGTCCCTCTGACCATTGACTCAGTCGTGGCTTGGTGTGACTGGTCCATTCAAATATATGGGATCCCACTCTAGCGCGTTTTGCTTAAGTTTGAATTTCTAGAATTTGTTTTATATTATATATTTATGAACGCGTATAATTAATGGATGAAACGGCCACCCCAGAGGCAAGACATGCGCACGTAAGACTTTGATCTACCAGGGCGTGGGTTCAAACCTGGCGTTTTGCAATTTTTTTCCTCCATATTTTCCATATTAATGCAGGTTTCATATATATTTTTCCAAGATCAACATATTAACACCATAGGCACATGGCCTGGTGGTAACGTTTTGAGCCTGCATCCTCAAGGGCGTGAGTTCAACCCCTGGCACCCCCATCCCTTCTTTTTATCACTTGTCTCTTTTATCTTTTCTATTTTTCTTTCTAAATTATTTTTATTCTAATTTCTTTTCAATATTTCATTTAACTATTTTATAAAATCATTAAAAATATTTTATTTTAGTTTTAGGTTAATTAAATTAATTATTAATTTTTGACATGAAATTACTTTTATTTTAAATAAGTTTGATATTAATTTCATAATTAATTTAAAATTAATTTAAAACTATTTCTTTCCTATAAAAATCAATCATAAAAAATGCAAAAATATAGTTTTTTGATACTTAGGATATTAGGATATTTTGACCTTTGTTTAAAAATGTTCTTATTATTATTTTCTATTTCTTTTACATTTAAATTCTATAAACGAATGTATAGGTCGCACGGTTATTTTGTAACAGTCTAGTTTATTTTCTCGCAGTTTTCTAATTATGTAACTGCTCATGGGATGTAATAGCTTAGAATTTAATTTTTCGCATTTTACTTTCCACACCTATACTATTATGCCTGTATATATTAACTGCTAATAGATAGGCGTGTATGGTAAGACTAAAATAAACGCTAGATAACCTAATTTCAAAATATAATATAACTGAATTAACGCATTCTCACACGTGCACCCTTAGGGTATCCTCTCTTATTGCCTTATAAACATGGCCATGTCTCTCGAACGTGGAGATACCATTAGCTAAGTCCCTCGGTTAAAATCATCATAGTCCCTTCAAAGATCATAGTCCGTCGAGTGTTTCCTAAGAATAAATGATGATAGTCCCTTCGATACAATTGCTAAGGTATCTTTACACGTTGCCTTCAAAGACCATACGACAAACCTACGCATGTCCCTTCACATCCAATGGATGGGGCTACCTACCAACTAATGGTATGGATATCACTATTCCTAATGGAGAAGGAAAAGAATAACAAATGACCTTTGAGTGGGTAAATGGTTCTTAATTGCTTGCTCGCAACAACTTTTCAAAACACAATATATCTTACACTATACATTTTCGAACAAATATTTTCAATCACTTCGTATAAATTCTTGAGGACTGATACAAGAATAATTATAAAGTTTTTAAAAGTGAGCTAAGCAAATAAGAGCCTGTAGACAACTACGGATGAAAAGGGTGCTAACACCTTCCCTTTTCATAACTTACCCCCTGAACTCAAAATCGATAAAAGGTCTTTCCTGTTTTTTCATCTTTCCTTATTGGATAAAAGAAAAGTCGGTGGCGACTCTTGCTAACTGCAACATTTGCGATAAAATACAAAACAACTAAGTCAGTTCTCCCACCGTATTACAGTTTCCATTTTCAATTTTTTTTACCACTCACCATTTTCTTTGTGTGCTGAAATATTCAAACAAAGGACTTGTATTATGAAACAACAATATTGCTTACAATTTACAATATGTTTAGGAATAAATTTTTCAATATTGTCAACCGAGGAAAGTAACAAATTGTGGAGTGATTTCTTTAACTAATAATATAGGAAGATTATTCCAAAATATAACCGTGGGCAAGCAAGAGGTGAAAACAACAACAAAAACAACATCATTATGTGAGTTTCACATAGCATCTAAGATATATAGTGGTGGTGTTCACGTTCTTATAGGATATAGAGAATTTATTGTGGATTGATTTGCGGGCAATATCTTGAGCGTTGTTAGTTTTGGAATGTAGGACAGATATTTGTTGTAGGTTAACTAAGTAAATATACCCATCAATTATTTTATAAAACTGAGGGAAAAAACTATTTCTTTTTTAATTAAATATAAATAAAATAGGGATTTTCCCATGGGTTTTATAGATGATTCGAGGTAACATATTAACCGCAAAAAATAATTATGAGTGGTAAAAAAATTGAATGTAACATTTATTGTTTCCTTTTTCCATTTCTTTCTACTCACCACTTTTTTCTTCTTTCTATTCACCACCTTTTTGTATGCTGCAATATTCAAATAAAGGACTTGTATTACGAAACAACAACATTGCTTGCAATTTACAATATGTTTATGAATAAATTTTTCAATATTGTCAACCGAGGAAAGCAACAAATTATGGAGTAGTTTCTTTAAATAACAACATAGAAAGGTTATTCAAAAATATAAAAGCAAGAGGTGGAAACAACAACAACTTCATTATGTGAGTTTCACATAGCATTCAAGATATATATATATATATATATATATGAGGGATCAAATTACACTCGAAGAGTTACACCATGAGTTACACTCGCTCAAAAATGTCACTTCGGATTAATATTTTTTAAAATCAACCGTTGGATTGAAATATATCATCATATAGATCATACATATAAAGTTTGAGATTAATCTATAATGATTTACTATACGATCAAGATATCCAAAGATTAACGTCAAAATGGACTTTCATATAACGTTAATTTTAACTATTCAGGGCTACACCATACTACTCAGGGCTACTTCAATACTAAAACTCAGGGTTTTGGAATAATAGGTATTTTAACTATTCTATTATACTCTGGGATTGTAGAGTGTCAAGACGGTAGTGATTTCGTCTAATCTTGCTAAAGTTTCTAACTATTTTAAAAATTGGCAACCTACGTACTTGTCGAGTGAGTCAAGTTATGCATAAAACCGTAAAAAATTTGTTAGGGCTCAATAAAATAGGGGAATCGGAAAAACAACACAAATGTTGCATAAATAACTTGATGAAGACAAAAAATTTATAGAAGGGAAATAACTAGAAGAGAAATTACAAAGAAAATATAAAATTACAAGAAAACGAAAATACTTCCTCCCTCATACTTAAATCGTACATTGTCCTCAATATATTGATAAAAGATGAAAAGGGAAATGGAAACTAAATATTCACTCATCGATTGAACTTTTAGTGATATTCCTGTTCCATGGCCACTTATCAAGACATCTCACATATCCCTCACCTTTTCTTTTCTTTCTTCTGTGGGGAGGTTCATTCTTTTGAACTCGAGGTGGCGGTTCTGGATCTATCTTAAGTATTAGCTTTTCAAGTTTGGGCTTAGTGATTTCATCCACCACCTCAAGGGCTAACCTTCCCTACTTGACGCCAATGGTTTCCTTAGTTTCATGGTCCTTAAATTTTCTCTTTTTGTGCAAGACCTCAGACGAAGATGCATTGGTGTGCATATTTTTCGATGCCTCCACATACATTTTGGATTGGGAACCTACATTAGCTTCCACAAATATTTGTGAAAAAGAAATAGGCGGGTTATAGGGAGGAGGAACAACAATAGATGTTTCCTTCTCTACCTCTTCGACAACCTCCCTTTCGGATGGTGTCGGTGTATTTTTCTCACTTTCTACTCTTTTCTCACCAGAACTCTTCTCAACCACAATATCACTCTCCTTAGGATTTTCGATTTGTTTTTCACTAATGGTTATTTCAACATCCACATGCTCCTCAGGGAAGGGTCCTAGAGGGTTTTGTTCAAGTTGGGAGATTTGGGTCTCTAAGGCTATGCTGTGAGTCACGAGGGGACTCAACCACAATGGTTAGTTGCCTAAGGGCTTCATTATTTTGAAGACTTTGTTTTCTTACCTCTTCATTTTGAACATTTTGTGTCTCTATATAATGCTCTATCATAGATTCTAGCCTAGAGTGAGTTAACGTCGCATCGAAATCCTCCATTGATGTTTCGAGGTTGGAATTATAGGATTCTTGCTGTTCCTCAAAGTGAATCTGCATTGCATTTTGTGTTTCCACAAAAAGCTCCATCTTCATAGTTTCTAGCCTAGCGCGATGCTGTATCGCAATCATTCCTTCCATTAATACTTCGAGGGTGGAATTTTGGGGTTCGTGCGACTCCTCAAAATAGTGGGCGTGATGATTGTAGAGAAGATTTGGTTGAGGATAAGTTAGTGTCGCATTGTAATCATCCAATAAAGTTTCGAGATCGGATCTTTGGTATTCTTGCGACTCCTCAAAATGTTGGTATTGGTAGTTGCAGAGATAATTTGGGTAAGAGTGAGTTTTTGAAGCATTGAAATCTTCCATCAGTATTTCGAGGTCGGATTTATGGGATTCTTGTGATTCCTCAAAATACTGATAATGGGTGTAGAAATTTTTTTGGTGATACATAGTAAACAAAGTAAAAGTGCCTTAGTCTATACGGTGTAACACCGGAGTTACAATATCGACTTAAATAGTCCCCGGCAACGGCGCCAAAAACTTGATCGCGACTTTATCGTCTATAAGTCGGGAGACTGCAAGTGCACAGTCCTATCGCGTAGTATTAAAAGATATCGAATCCACAGGGACTATAAGTCGATCTACTGTTATCCTAAGTTATTATATATAGCTACGGCCAATAATTCTTTTGGAATGATGATTAAAGAGAAATTTCTTAAATCTAGATAAAAATATTAATTAAAAGGATATCGGTATGTAATTCGTCAAACTTCGAATATCCGAAGTTCTACTGGCCTGGTTCTTAAGTGATAAAAACTCTTTTCAGCAAACAATATTTATTTAAAAATCCTATCTCAAACTCTCGCTCTATTGAATCAGATCATGTAATTAAATCCTAACGTATGTGTCATACCCCAAAATTTTCCCTCCTACTTCTCAAGACATTTCATACATCCATGCTCAAGAATTCTTCAAGGGTTGATCAGACAAACCCTCTCCTAGACAATCAACCCATACTAGGGTTTGGCAATTCTCAGATCCAGATGGACTTCCAACATCTCCAATGGTCATCATGCCTCCTCATATGCTTCAAAGATTCTCCATGTCAAGTTTCAAGCCCCACAGGTCAAAATTCCTCAGACAATTACTCAGATGGTTGAAAATCAGTTGTATTGGACAAAAAGTCAACTGTGGTCAACATACAGTCAAACTTCATAATTTTTGGTCAACACCAGTATTTTGAAGTAATATTCATCATTTGATCAAGGATTGATCATGATTTCTCAAGAAAAGTCAAGATTTGATCAAAAGTCAAAGTTTCTAAGTTAGGCTTTCTTAGACAAAAGTCAACAGAACTTTGACCAGACATAATTTTCACATACTTTATCAGAAATTTTTCCACCACAGCTCATTTTGAATAGAATTCAATCCACTACAACTTCATGTCTCACAAGATTGGGCAGAAAATGTTTCATTTGGAAGTTATGGATCAAAACATTACAGGTCATTTTAAAAGTCAACAAAAAGTCATCTTTTTGAAAAGAAGTGTTCATGAGCATGGAATTTTCAATGAAGATGAAACCAAAAGGGCTATTTAGAGGACATCTTGAGCTTTCCAAAAAGTCCAAGAACACCCAAAAATGTTAAAAATTAAGCAAGATACACCTTGTGCAAGTTAAGCATTTTTTAGGAGGTGCACAAAGAGAAATACTTGAGAAAATCAAAAGTTTTCCAAATGGGCCTAACTTTTCTTGATTCAAACATGTTCCTTAGCTGAATTGAAACCTCCAAGCCCAAGGCCATGAATTTATCTTTTATTTTGTATTTATTTTGTATTTTTAATCATTTAAAACCAATTTAATTAAAATAAAAGATAGAAAATCAAAAATTAATTGCAAGATGGATTTTCTCTCATCCTTGAGATCCAAGCAAACCATTTAATCTGATTATTTCGAAATAATCATGCTTGGCAATTGATTTAATTGAAATTGGCTCAAGAGAAGAAATATTTGGTTTGATTCCAAATCAAATCTTTTTTCATTGAATGGCATGGTATTTTCCTATAATTCTTGACCTAATTCCTTACAATATAAATAGACAATGATACTACATGCACAAAAGACGAAATTCTGACCAAAAAGAACCCTAGCAAGCTTTAAAAAAACTGTGCCTTGCAAGCTACTAGCAGCTGTGGTTTTGCTCCAATTTGATCCATTCCAAGCCTTGCAATCGATTGTTGGAAGTCCCCTGAGTCGATCCAGATATTCACAAGCAAGAAAAACACCCAGAATCACCAGAACACGATCACGGTTTGTTGGTTTCTAACTCAAAATCGTTTTCTAATTTTTACGCATAATCATTGGAATTTAACCATGTTTTTGTGTTTGTGATGAAGTTTTGATCGTGTCTACATAGTTAAATTGAAGCTTAGATACCAAACGAAGGATTCACCATGGTTAGGTTTTAAAACCTTGAATTAGGGTTTTCTTATTTACGATAAATTGGAAGGAACCAAGGGCATCATTGTGTTCAGAACCTTGTTTTCAGTTGATCCATGGTCTCATATTCCATTTATATTGCATATTTCGTAGTGTTTTGATTTGCAGGGATTTAGCTACAGAAAGAAGAAACCGTGGCTATAGGTTCAAATATTTAAATGGAGAAGATGACCTCTTGCGCGCATTTTCTGGTTCAATGGTTCCCAGAAATCTTTTCCCTTTGTATTCTTTTTGTTTCATATTGTTAACAGATGATCCACTCAGCTCAGATGGCAAGACAACGCGCGTTTCTTTTAGAAGGCACGGGTTCGAACCCTGCCTTTTCCCAGAAATTCCAATATTTTTTGATATTTCAGCTTTCTAGAAGACACAACGTCTAGAAGCTCCAGCTTCTGGACTCCTTCAGAGGCAACATGCCCAGAAGCTCCAACTTCTGGCCCCCATTACCACACGCCACGCCCCAGAAGCTCCAGCTTCTGGGCTCATCTTCAGCAGAAAGCCCCAGAAGTGCTTACTTCTGGGCGTCTCCAGGCCAGAAAAGCCCCAGAAATTCTAATTTCTGGGCACCTCCAGCGCAAGAATCCCCAGAAGTGCTTACTTCTGGGCATGGTCAGCAAGAGGCTTTCCAGAAGCTCCAGCTTCTGGGAAAGCTTCATCCAGAAGCACTCTAACCCTTTTTCCTTATTTTTTTTCCATATTTTTCATTTAATTTAAATTCTTTTCACATATTTTTCTAACACATTAAAAATTCACAAAAAATATTTTCTTTTTGCATTTAGGTCAGAAAAAATGTTTATTTAATTTTTAGCATAAAAAAAATTATATTTTGCATGCATATTTTAATTAATTGTTAATTAATCAGAAATTTGACTTTTAATTATTTTTCTTTGTTAAAATCAAATCCAGAAAATCCCCAAAAAATTATTTTCTCATTTAATAAGGTTTACTAACCCTAAAGGCCTTCTTCTAACTCAAAAATATTTTTCACTAACATATTTTCTATTATTTACAATTTGATTATTTTTCTGATTATTATGTATCTGCTTCCAGGTTGTAATAGTTTAGTTTAATTTTCTCGCATCCTTTTTCAATATTATGTAACTGCTCATGGGATGTAATAGCTTAATTAGGATTTAATTTCCACACTCCTATATTATGTAACTGCCCCAAAGCCATGTAATAGCGTAGGGTTTAGTTTCCTAAATTTACTTTCTGCACCCATATAAACTGCTAGTAATTAGGCGTGTATGGCAAGATAAAAACAAACGTAGATCACTTCTAATTTCAAGATAAAATATCTGAACTTGACACACTCTCTTCACACATGCACCCACCTTAGGGTATTCTCTCTCGTTGCCTTTCGAATAAGTGGTAAAGTCCCTCGAACGTAGAGGTATCCTAGCACCGTTGCCTACAAATATATCATCATAGTCCCCTCGATGCAAAGATCATAGACCCTCGATGTTTCCTACGAATACATGATCTAGTCCCTCGATTGTTGCATACGAAAAGCGATGATCGTCCCTTCAAAATGTGCTAGGATACTCCTACAAGTTGCCTTCTATGACCATCTAATGTCCCTTTCGAATGTCCCTTTACATCCAACGAATAGGGTTACCTACCAACTAATGGTATGGATAGCGCTATTCTAAAGGAAAGTAAAATAACACGGAAACGACCGTTCTGAGTAGGTAATAGACTTTTAGTTGCTTGCTCTATCAAAATACTTTTCACACCTCACACTATTACAAAATTCCTTTTCTAAAAAATGAAACATTTCCGAACACTTCGTATACATTCCAGCGTGAATCATTACGAAGTCAAAGCGAAATGCCTTTTCAAAAATTTTTCAAAACACACACACAGAAAGCAAATTTCAAGATGAGCTAAAGCAACTAAGAGCCCGTAGATAACTACGGATGGAAAGGGTGCTAATACCTTCCCTTTTCATAACCTTCTCCCTTACTCAGAATCTAACGAAGGTCTTTTCCTGTTCTTTTCACCTTCCCTTAATTGGATAAAAGAAAAGTCGGTGGCGACTCTTGCTATCCGCAACATTTACGATCAAACGCAAAACAATCTAAAGTCAGTTCTCCCACCGTATTACACCATTTCCTCAAGATTCGTTCGACCCCCCTGTTCATGCTTGGAATCGTTGCAAAATGTTGGTTCATTCATGGATCATGAATTCAGTTTCAGATTTGATTGCTTAATCAATTGTTTTTATGGAGAATGCTCTTGATGTATAGAATGATTTAAAAGAAAGATTCTCCCAAGGTGAACTCAACAGAATTTCTGAATTGCAACAAGAAATCTACAGTCTCAAGCAAGAAACGAAATTGATAAATGAATACTTTTCTAATCTTAAGATACTCTAGGAAGAACTAGATTTTTATTTGCCTTTACCAATGTGTACATGCCGCATAAAGTGTTCTTGTGCAACTATGTGCAATGCAAGATCAAACCATCAAGTTTTACAAATTATACGTTTTCTAACTAGTCCGAATGATCAATTTGTTGTGGTTAAGTCCCAAATATTTTTAATGGATCCTCTACCATCCATTAACAAGATCTTCTCTATGGTTATCCAACATGAGCGCCAACTACTAATTAACACACCAACGGATGAATCACAAACTTTGATAAACGATGTTGATTCCAAGAAGTTTGGTGGAAGACAGAATTCCTTCAAGCATGGCTCTCGTGTTTGCACATTTTGTGGCAAAACCAACCACACAGTTGAAAACTGCATCAAGAAGCATGTAGTCCCACCTCATATGCAAAAGTAATTTCAGTCAACAACCAACAATGTTGCTAATGATGGAAATCATGATGGGTATGTGCCTAATAGAGCTAAAATAATATATATGACAATTCTCCAATTAATCAAGGTAAATTCAATGCCCTAATGGAGTTACTTCAAAAATCCAGTCTTGGCCAAAGTTCAACACATGCTTCCTTAAATTAGGTTACAGATGGTCATTCATCAGTAAGTAACAAACACCATCTCATACATCATAAAACTGTTAACTCTTGTATCATTTATTTAGGAGCTTCTTATCATATTTGCAGCTTTATGCATTGGTTCCATTCTTATGAACCCATTAATCTTATAGTGTCGAATTTCCTAATGTACATTGTTTGATGGCAAAATATTTGTGCACAACCCAATTTTCTCCCGAGTTTATTGTTTATAATGTTTTTCTTATTCCTGAATTTTGCTTGAATTTACTATCTGTTTCAAAACTATGTGCATCCTCTAATTGTAATGTCAAGTTTCTTGATACACAATGCATCATACAGGACAAAACATCCATGAACATGACTGGTTTTGCTGAGCTGAGAGATGGACTGAACTACATGACACTGGGAGATAGTGAACTACACAACAAAGCTTCACACACATACTCCTTTTTCACATGTTTCACTATGTGTAGTGGCTGCAAATATTTCTTTACCTGAAAAAGCCTTATGGCACTTTAGATTAGGGCATTTGTCACAAAATAGATTAATGTATCTGCATTCCCAATTTCCTTTCATTACTTTCAATGATAAAGATGTTTGTGATGTATGTTGCTATGCTAGACAAAGAAAATTGCCCTATATTGTTAACAATAATAGAGCTCTTCATCCCTATGATATGATACACCTTGACATTTGGGGCCCCTTTCTGTTAAATCCATCCATGGTCATTCTTATTTCTTAACTACTGTTGATGATTGCAGCAGATACACATGGATAACCCTTATGAAATCAAAATCTAAAACTAGATAGCATGTGGTTAACTTTGTCAAATTCATAGAAAAGCAAAAGGGCATATTTGTCAAGGTTATTAGGTCTGATAATGGGCTTGAGTTTAGCATGGCAGAATTTTATGCATCCAAGGGAATCCAACATCAAAGTAGTTGTGTTGAATCTCCACAACAAAATGGGAGAGTGGATATGAAACATCAACATTTATTAAATGTATGAAGAGCCCTTCTTTTCCAGTCAAAATTTCCTAAGAGATTTTGGTCCTATTGCCATCTTACATGCCACATTTATCATAAATAAACTCCCTACACAAGTTCTAAACAATACATCACCTTATTTAATTTTACATAATGAAGTTCCTGATATACATAGTCTTAAGGTCTTTCGATCATTAGCTTATGCATCCACACTTCACATGCATAAAACCAAACTTGAGACACAAGGCAGAAAATGCATTTTTTTGGGATATAAAAGTGGGATGAAGGGATCTGTACGCTATTATATTAACAACCATGAAATATTTATCTCTAGAAATTTCATTCATCATGAACATGTCTTTCCTTACTCAAGTGAAAATTATGTCACTCAGGAATATCACCCTCACACTGACCTTAAAACCACACACTTGCCAAATCTCATTCTTCATCTAATAATAACCCTAAATATGACAAAGTTCCATTTCTCCACAAGCCATAAATACTGAAAACATAGATAAGAACACACAAACCCATGAACCTCTTGTACAATTTGATGAGGAACATACTGATGCAGATCCTAACCACTATGTTTCTGACCAGATTGACATAGAGGATAATATAATTCCTCAAGAAACTGAACATATAGCACAAGATAGACCTACCAAATATAAGCATACACCAAAATATCTCTCAGATTATGTGTGCAGTGCATCTGGTGCTTCAGCAGACAAGACATCTTCAGGTAAAACCAAATCCTTTTATCCTATTTCAAATTATGATTCCTTGTCTTCTTTATCTATATTTCATCGTGTCTTTACATCTAACATTACATTTACACATGAGCCAAAGACATACAAAGAAGCTTGATTGTCTGAACATTGGATCAAGGCTATAGATTCTGAATTAGAAGCATCAGACAAGAATAGAACTTGGACCATAGTAGATCTTTCATTGAATGTTAAGCCTATTGGTAACAAATGAGTGTTCAAGGTAAAGCAAAGAGTTGATGGCACAGTAGAAAGTTACAAAGCAAGACTTGTTGCTAAGGGTTATAATCAAATTGAAGGCTTGGATTTTTTTGACGCCCTCTCTCTAGTTGCAAAGCTCACTACAGTTTGAAATCTTCTTGCCACTGTTGTTATGAATAATTGGTTTTTGCATCAGCTTGATGTCAACAACACATTTCTACATGGAGAGCTGCAAGAACATGTGTACATGACAATTCCTGAAGGTGTTAATTGTTACAGGCTCAATCAGGTGTGCAAACTTCGTAAAAGTCTCTATGGAATAAAACAGGCTAGTCGAAAATGGTATGAAAAGTTGTCTACTTTGCTCATAGAACAGGGCTACACTCAACCCACTTCAGATTATTCTTTATTTACCTTGAGCACTAATATTGACTTTATAGCTATTCTAGTTTATGTGGACGACATAATACTAGCCGGAACATCGATGCTTGAATTCTCTCGAATTAAAACATCTTTGGACACAAATTTTAGTATCAAAGACCATGGATTGCTGAAATATTTTCTTGGGTTGGAAGTAGCACATTCCAAGGAGGGAATCTCACTATGCCAACGAAGTATTATCTTGATTTGTTGTAGGAATCTGTATTACTTGGATCCAATTCAGTATCTACTTCTCTAGATCCTTCTGTCAATCTTCATGCTGATGATGGCAAGCCATATGAATATGTTAGAGCCTACAGAAGACTCATAGGTCATCTGTTGTATCTCAATACCACACGACCTGACATTACATATGCCACCCAACAGCTTAGTCAGTTTCTTCACCATCCTACCATGGCACAATGTCATGCTACCTACTGAGTCATTCGTTACTTGAAGTCTAGCCCTGGTAGAGGCCTTATATTTCGTAGAAAAACTGAGTTCCATCTCATTGGATTTTCAGATGTTGATTGGGCAGGGTGCCTTGATTCCAGGAAGTCTATCTCAAGATATTTCTTCTTCCTTAGATCTCCCCTTATTTCATCACGCGCAAATAAACAATACACCATTTCCAGGTCTTCATTGGAGGCAGAGTATCGCGCGTTATCTGTTGCTACGTGTAAGCTACTGTGGCTAATTGTCTTATTGAAGGAATTGTAGATTACATGTGGTAAACTCCTTGTTCTCTACTGTGTTATACATAGTTCAATGCATATTGACTCTAATCCGGTGTTTCATGAAAGAACTAAACATTTAGAGGTTAATTGCCACTTGGTTCGTGAAAAGCTTCAAAAGGGAATGCTTCGTCTTTTACCTATATTTACTCATGAACAGCTTGCGGATTACCTTACAAAGGCCTTGCCAGTTTCGAAATTCAACAAAATTGTTTCCAAGCTTGGCATGATTCATATTCACCATGCTTAGCTTGAGGGGGACTATTGAAATGTTAAGCTAGTTTTCTAATTAGAGTTAGTTTAATACAATTGTCAATGTTTCATTGGTCTTTAGTTTGAGATGTTATGATTGGTTAGCAAAGGGAAAGTTCCATATCTTTTGTAGTTTGAATTGTGAGCATATATACTCACACTTTGTAATATGCAGAAGCATAAATGAATAACATATTCTTTCTTAATATTCCAATTCTTTTCCTTTTCTTTCTTCTGAATATGCTTCATCACAATAGTTATCAATCGAGGAAAGCAATAAATTATGGAGTGATTTATTTAACTAACAACATAGAAAGGTTATTCCAAAATATAAAATGGGAAAGCAAGAGCTGGAAACAACAAGAACAACAACACCATTATGTGAGTTTCACATAGTATTTAAGATATATAGTGGTGGTGTTTGCCTTCTTATTGGATGTAGAAGATTTCTTGTGGATTGGTTTGTTGGAAATATCTTGAGCATTGTTACTTTTTGAATATAGGGCATAGATTCGTTGTAGGTTAACTAAGTAAATATACCCGTCAATTATTTTATAAAAACGATGGGAAAGGCTATTTATTTTATAACTAAAAAATAAAATAAAATAGGGCTTTCCGCTTGGTTTTATAAAAGATTCGAGGTAACATATTATTTGCAAAAAATAATGATGAATCGTAAAAAAATGAATGTAACATGTATTGTTTCTGTTGTACCCCAAATTTTTCCCTCCCATTTTTGAGGTCAATTGAGTCAATATACATCCTTATGCTCATAGGGTTCCCAACTACTCAAGGTTACTCAAGAGTTGCTCAGAAAAAACCCCCTCCTAAGAAATTGACCTATAACAAAGGTTTTGCTTTTCTCAAGATTAATAAGACTTATAAGGCCTCAAGTGGACTTCATGCTTCCCCGTGTGCCTCAAGGTACCCACATGTCAAGAATCAAGCCTTGTATCACAAGTTTGCTCAGTCAATTGCTCAGATAGTTGAAAATCACTTATATTTGACCAAAAGTCAACTATGATCAACATACAGTCAAACTTCAAGATTTTTTGTCAACATCAATATTTTGAGTTCATATTCATCATTTTATATAAGGTTGATCATGATTCATCAATAAATTATCAAAAATCCAAAAGTTGCTAAATTAGGGTTTTGACCTTTCTCTTAGGAGAAGTCAACTGAACTTTGACCAAGCATAAACTTCACATACTTTATCAGAAATTCCTGAACCAAATCCTAGATTGAAGAAAATCCAATTCTCTACAACTTTGTCTCTCTTATCTCAAGTCCAAAAATGTCTCATTTGAGAGATATGGGCCAAGACATTATAGGTCCTTTCAAAAGTCAACAAAAAGTCATCTTTTCTCAAAGAAGTTTACATGAAGTTGGAAGCTTCAAATAGAAAAGCCCCAAATAGAGGCTTTATAGGACATATTAATCTTTCTAAAAAGTCAAAGATCACCCTCATATGTTGAGAATTGAGCAAGATATGATTGGTGCAAATTGAGCAATTTTGAGAAAATGCATGAAGTGAAATTTGAGCAATCTTGAATTTTTTGACTAATGGGCCTATATTTTAAGATTTGGGATATGTTTATAACATCATCAAGGACCTATAAACCCATCCATACATTATCTTAATTTTATTCTATTTATTTTTTATTTTATTCATTTAAATTTAAATTAAATTAAATTAAATGCAAGATTAATGTATAAGGCATGTAAGGCTTTAAATCTGAGTTACTTGAGGTCCAAACAACCTCTACATGAGCTGGAAAAAGCACATGGAATGAATTAGTGAATGATTGAGCACAAAATCAAGATTTTAAGACAAATTGCCAATCAAATATTGTCACACTCAATGCCAAATATTTGATCCATGTTTGTTGACCTAAATCACTCTTCTATAAGTACACAGCAATACTCTAAAAAAAATCAAGAACTAGGGCAAGTGCAAAACCTTGTATCCAGCCTTTATCAATCCATTTCAAGCACTTCATCACACTCTTGAAGGTCCCAGGAGTCATTTCATATCCATACTCAAGCTCAACGCACGCAAGAACACCTCCCTCAAGTTGCACCAGTTGGGTAGCGATCCTGAAACTCAAACTTATAATGCATGCATTGTTAATTGATTCTATGTGTAGATACTTGTTTATATTGATGTTTAGAATGTTTCAGAACCATCGCTTGTAAGGTTTGATGTAGGAATTGACCTATGCTATTGTTAGTGCATCACGAATGGGAATCATCGTATCTCACTTTACAGGCCGTTTCAATAAAAACTAACACCACCATTGGATTCGCAGGGGTCAAATTAGGGGGTAGGGTTATTCTTTTGAATTGATTTTGGCTATTTTTGCGGGTTAGGAAAACGAATCACCGGAGAAGACGACGAAAGTTAGGGCTCTTGCGCTTCTTCGGTCCCTCTGACCATTGACTCAGTCGTGGCTTGGTGTGACTGGTCCATTCAAATATATGGGATCCCACTCTAGCGCGTTTTGCTTAAGTTTGAATTTCTAGAATTTGTTTTATATTATATATTTATGAACGCGTATAATTAATGGATGAAACGGCCACCCCAGAGGCAAGACATGCGCACGTAAGACTTTGATCTACCAGGGCGTGGGTTCAAACCTGGCGTTTTGCAATTTTTTTCCTCCATATTTTCCATATTAATGCAGGTTTCATATATATTTTTCCAAGATCAACATATTAACACCATAGGCACATGGCCTGGTGGTAACGTTTTGAGCCTGCATCCTCAAGGGCGTGAGTTCAACCCCTGGCACCCCCATCCCTTCTTTTTATCACTTGTCTCTTTTATCTTTTCTATTTTTCTTTCTAAATTATTTTTATTCTAATTTCTTTTCAATATTTCATTTAACTATTTTATAAAATCATTAAAAATATTTTATTTTAGTTTTAGGTTAATTAAATTAATTATTAATTTTTGACATGAAATTACTTTTATTTTAAATAAGTTTGATATTAATTTCATAATTAATTTAAAATTAATTTAAAACTATTTCTTTCCTATAAAAATCAATCATAAAAAATGCAAAAATATAGTTTTTTGATACTTAGGATATTAGGATATTTTGACCTTTGTTTAAAAATGTTCTTATTATTATTTTCTATTTCTTTTACATTTAAATTCTATAAACGAATGTATAGGTCGCACGGTTATTTTGTAACAGTCTAGTTTATTTTCTCGCAGTTTTCTAATTATGTAACTGCTCATGGGATGTAATAGCTTAGAATTTAATTTTTCGCATTTTACTTTCCACACCTATACTATTATGCCTGTATATATTAACTGCTAATAGATAGGCGTGTATGGTAAGACTAAAATAAACGCTAGATAACCTAATTTCAAAATATAATATAACTGAATTAACGCATTCTCACACGTGCACCCTTAGGGTATCCTCTCTTATTGCCTTATAAACATGGCCATGTCTCTCGAACGTGGAGATACCATTAGCTAAGTCCCTCGGTTAAAATCATCATAGTCCCTTCAAAGATCATAGTCCGTCGAGTGTTTCCTAAGAATAAATGATGATAGTCCCTTCGATACAATTGCTAAGGTATCTTTACACGTTGCCTTCAAAGACCATACGACAAACCTACGCATGTCCCTTCACATCCAATGGATGGGGCTACCTACCAACTAATGGTATGGATATCACTATTCCTAATGGAGAAGGAAAAGAATAACAAATGACCTTTGAGTGGGTAAATGGTTCTTAATTGCTTGCTCGCAACAACTTTTCAAAACACAATATATCTTACACTATACATTTTCGAACAAATATTTTCAATCACTTCGTATAAATTCTTGAGGACTGATACAAGAATAATTATAAAGTTTTTAAAAGTGAGCTAAGCAAATAAGAGCCTGTAGACAACTACGGATGAAAAGGGTGCTAACACCTTCCCTTTTCATAACTTACCCCCTGAACTCAAAATCGATAAAAGGTCTTTCCTGTTTTTTCATCTTTCCTTATTGGATAAAAGAAAAGTCGGTGGCGACTCTTGCTAACTGCAACATTTGCGATAAAATACAAAACAACTAAGTCAGTTCTCCCACCGTATTACAGTTTCCATTTTCAATTTTTTTTACCACTCACCATTTTCTTTGTGTGCTGAAATATTCAAACAAAGGACTTGTATTATGAAACAACAATATTGCTTACAATTTACAATATGTTTAGGAATAAATTTTTCAATATTGTCAACCGAGGAAAGTAACAAATTGTGGAGTGATTTCTTTAACTAATAATATAGGAAGATTATTCCAAAATATAACCGTGGGCAAGCAAGAGGTGAAAACAACAACAAAAACAACATCATTATGTGAGTTTCACATAGCATCTAAGATATATAGTGGTGGTGTTCACGTTCTTATAGGATATAGAGAATTTATTGTGGATTGATTTGCGGGCAATATCTTGAGCGTTGTTAGTTTTGGAATGTAGGACAGATATTTGTTGTAGGTTAACTAAGTAAATATACCCATCAATTATTTTATAAAACTGAGGGAAAAAACTATTTCTTTTTTAATTAAATATAAATAAAATAGGGATTTTCCCATGGGTTTTATAGATGATTCGAGGTAACATATTAACCGCAAAAAATAATTATGAGTGGTAAAAAAATTGAATGTAACATTTATTGTTTCCTTTTTCCATTTCTTTCTACTCACCACTTTTTTCTTCTTTCTATTCACCACCTTTTTGTATGCTGCAATATTCAAATAAAGGACTTGTATTACGAAACAACAACATTGCTTGCAATTTACAATATGTTTATGAATAAATTTTTCAATATTGTCAACCGAGGAAAGCAACAAATTATGGAGTAGTTTCTTTAAATAACAACATAGAAAGGTTATTCAAAAATATAAAAGCAAGAGGTGGAAACAACAACAACTTCATTATGTGAGTTTCACATAGCATTCAAGATATATATATATATATATATATATGAGGGATCAAATTACACTCGAAGAGTTACACCATGAGTTACACTCGCTCAAAAATGTCACTTCGGATTAATATTTTTTAAAATCAACCGTTGGATTGAAATATATCATCATATAGATCATACATATAAAGTTTGAGATTAATCTATAATGATTTACTATACGATCAAGATATCCAAAGATTAACGTCAAAATGGACTTTCATATAACGTTAATTTTAACTATTCAGGGCTACACCATACTACTCAGGGCTACTTCAATACTAAAACTCAGGGTTTTGGAATAATAGGTATTTTAACTATTCTATTATACTCTGGGATTGTAGAGTGTCAAGACGGTAGTGATTTCGTCTAATCTTGCTAAAGTTTCTAACTATTTTAAAAATTGGCAACCTACGTACTTGTCGAGTGAGTCAAGTTATGCATAAAACCGTAAAAAATTTGTTAGGGCTCAATAAAATAGGGGAATCGGAAAAACAACACAAATGTTGCATAAATAACTTGATGAAGACAAAAAATTTATAGAAGGGAAATAACTAGAAGAGAAATTACAAAGAAAATATAAAATTACAAGAAAACGAAAATACTTCCTCCCTCATACTTAAATCGTACATTGTCCTCAATATATTGATAAAAGATGAAAAGGGAAATGGAAACTAAATATTCACTCATCGATTGAACTTTTAGTGATATTCCTGTTCCATGGCCACTTATCAAGACATCTCACATATCCCTCACCTTTTCTTTTCTTTCTTCTGTGGGGAGGTTCATTCTTTTGAACTCGAGGTGGCGGTTCTGGATCTATCTTAAGTATTAGCTTTTCAAGTTTGGGCTTAGTGATTTCATCCACCACCTCAAGGGCTAACCTTCCCTACTTGACGCCAATGGTTTCCTTAGTTTCATGGTCCTTAAATTTTCTCTTTTTGTGCAAGACCTCAGACGAAGATGCATTGGTGTGCATATTTTTCGATGCCTCCACATACATTTTGGATTGGGAACCTACATTAGCTTCCACAAATATTTGTGAAAAAGAAATAGGCGGGTTATAGGGAGGAGGAACAACAATAGATGTTTCCTTCTCTACCTCTTCGACAACCTCCCTTTCGGATGGTGTCGGTGTATTTTTCTCACTTTCTACTCTTTTCTCACCAGAACTCTTCTCAACCACAATATCACTCTCCTTAGGATTTTCGATTTGTTTTTCACTAATGGTTATTTCAACATCCACATGCTCCTCAGGGAAGGGTCCTAGAGGGTTTTGTTCAAGTTGGGAGATTTGGGTCTCTAAGGCTATGCTGTGAGTCACGAGGGACTCAACCACAATGGTTAGTTGCCTAAGGGCTTCATTATTTTGAAGACTTTGTTTTCTTACCTCTTCATTTTGAACATTTTGTGTCTCTATATAATGCTCTATCATAGATTCTAGCCTAGAGTGAGTTAACGTCGCATCGAAATCCTCCATTGATGTTTCGAGGTTGGAATTATAGGATTCTTGCTGTTCCTCAAAGTGAATCTGCATTGCATTTTGTGTTTCCACAAAAAGCTCCATCTTCATAGTTTCTAGCCTAGCGCGATGCTGTATCGCAATCATTCCTTCCATTAATACTTCGAGGGTGGAATTTTGGGGTTCGTGCGACTCCTCAAAATAGTGGGCGTGATGATTGTAGAGAAGATTTGGTTGAGGATAAGTTAGTGTCGCATTGTAATCATCCAATAAAGTTTCGAGATCGGATCTTTGGTATTCTTGCGACTCCTCAAAATGTTGGTATTGGTAGTTGCAGAGATAATTTGGGTAAGAGTGAGTTTTTGAAGCATTGAAATCTTCCATCAGTATTTCGAGGTCGGATTTATGGGATTCTTGTGATTCCTCAAAATACTGATAATGGGTGTAGAAATTTTTTTGGTGATACATAGTAAACAAAGTAAAAGTGCCTTAGTCTATACGGTGTAACACCGGAGTTACAATATCGACTTAAATAGTCCCCGGCAACGGCGCCAAAAACTTGATCGCGACTTTATCGTCTATAAGTCGGGAGACTGCAAGTGCACAGTCCTATCGCGTAGTATTAAAAGATATCGAATCCACAGGGACTATAAGTCGATCTACTGTTATCCTAAGTTATTATATATAGCTACGGCCAATAATTCTTTTGGAATGATGATTAAAGAGAAATTTCTTAAATCTAGATAAAAATATTAATTAAAAGGATATCGGTATGTAATTCGTCAAACTTCGAATATCCGAAGTTCTACTGGCCTGGTTCTTAAGTGATAAAAACTCTTTTCAGCAAACAATATTTATTTAAAAATCCTATCTCAAACTCTCGCTCTATTGAATCAGATCATGTAATTAAATCCTAACGTATGTGTCATACCCCAAAATTTTCCCTCCTACTTCTCAAGACATTTCATACATCCATGCTCAAGGATTCCTCAACGGTTGATCAGACAAACCCTCTCCTAGACAATCAACCCAAACTAGGTTTTGGCAATTCTCAGATCCATATGGACTTCCAACATCTCCAATGGTCATCATGCCTCCTCATATGCTTCAAAGATTCTCCATGTCAAGTTTCAAGCCCCACAGGTCAAAATTCCTCAGACAATTACTCAGATGGTTGAAAATCAGTTGTATTGGACAAAAAGTCAACTGTGGTCAACATACAGTCAAACTTCATAATTTTTGGTCAACACCAGTATTTTGAAGTAATATTCATCATTTGATCAAGGATTGATCATGATTTCTCAAGAAAAGTCAAGATTTGATCAAAAGTCAAAGTTTCTAAGTTAGGCTTTCTTAGACAAAAGTCAACAGAACTTTGACCAGACATAATTTTCACATACTTTATCAGAAATTTTTCCACCACAGCTCATTTTGAATAGAATTCAATCCACTACAACTTCATGTCTCACAAGATTGGGCAGAAAATGTTTCATTTGGAAGTTATGGATCAAAACATTACAGGTCATTTTAAAAGTCAACAAAAAGTCATCTTTTTGAAAAGAAGTGTTCATGAGCATGGAATTTTCAATGAAGATGAAACCAAAAGGGCTATTTAGAGGACATCTTGAGCTTTCCAAAAAGTCCAAGAACACCCAAAAATGTTAAAAATTAAGCAAGATACACCTTGTGCAAGTTAAGCATTTTTTAGGAGGTGCACAAAGAGAAATACTTGAGAAAATCAAAAGTTTTCCAAATGGGCCTAACTTTTCTTGATTCAAACATGTTCCTTAGCTGAATTGAAACCTCCAAGCCCAAGGCCATGAATTTATCTTTTATTTTGTATTTATTTTGTATTTTTAATCATTTAAAACCAATTTAATTAAAATAAAAGATAGAAAATCAAAAATTAATTGCAAGATGGATTTTCTCTCATCCTTGAGATCCAAGCAAACCATTTAATCTGATTATTTCGAAATAATCATGCTTGGCAATTGATTTAATTGAAATTGGCTCAAGAGAAGAAATATTTGGTTTGATTCCAAATCAAATCTTTTTTCATTGAATGGCATGGTATTTTCCTATAATTCTTGACCTAATTCCTTACAATATAAATAGACAATGATACTACATGCACAAAAGACGAAATTCTGACCAAAAAGAACCCTAGCAAGCTTTAAAAAAACTGTGCCTTGCAAGCTACTAGCAGCTGTGGTTTTGCTCCAATTTGATCCATTCCAAGCCTTGCAATCGATTGTTGGAAGTCCCCTGAGTCGATCCAGATATTCACAAGCAAGAAAAACACCCAGAATCACCAGAACACGATCACGGTTTGTTGGTTTCTAACTCAAAATCGTTTTCTAATTTTTACGCATAATCATTGGAATTTAACCATGTTTTTGTGTTTGTGATGAAGTTTTGATCGTGTCTACATAGTTAAATTGAAGCTTAGATACCAAACGAAGGATTCACCATGGTTAGGTTTTAAAACCTTGAATTAGGGTTTTCTTATTTACGATAAATTGGAAGGAACCAAGGGCATCATTGTGTTCAGAACCTTGTTTTCAGTTGATCCATGGTCTCATATTCCATTTATATTGCATATTTCGTAGTGTTTTGATTTGCAGGGATTTAGCTACAGAAAGAAGAAACCGTGGCTATAGGTTCAAATATTTAAATGGAGAAGATGACCTCTTGCGCGCATTTTCTGGTTCAATGGTTCCCAGAAATCTTTTCCCTTTGTATTCTTTTTGTTTCATATTGTTAACAGATGATCCACTCAGCTCAGATGGCAAGACAACGCGCGTTTCTTTTAGAAGGCACGGGTTCGAACCCTGCCTTTTCCCAGAAATTCCAATATTTTTTGATATTTCAGCTTTCTAGAAGACACAACGTCTAGAAGCTCCAGCTTCTGGACTCCTTCAGAGGCAACATGCCCAGAAGCTCCAACTTCTGGCCCCCATTACCACACGCCACGCCCCAGAAGCTCCAGCTTCTGGGCTCATCTTCAGCAGAAAGCCCCAGAAGTGCTTACTTCTGGGCGTCTCCAGGCCAGAAAAGCCCCAGAAATTCTAATTTCTGGGCACCTCCAGCGCAAGAATCCCCAGAAGTGCTTACTTCTGGGCATGGTCAGCAAGAGGCTTTCCAGAAGCTCCAGCTTCTGGGAAAGCTTCATCCAGAAGCACTCTAACCCTTTTTCCTTATTTTTTTTCCATATTTTTCATTTAATTTAAATTCTTTTCACATATTTTTCTAACACATTAAAAATTCACAAAAAATATTTTCTTTTTGCATTTAGGTCAGAAAAAATGTTTATTTAATTTTTAGCATAAAAAAAATTATATTTTGCATGCATATTTTAATTAATTGTTAATTAATCAGAAATTTGACTTTTAATTATTTTTCTTTGTTAAAATCAAATCCAGAAAATCCCCAAAAAATTATTTTCTCATTTAATAAGGTTTACTAACCCTAAAGGCCTTCTTCTAACTCAAAAATATTTTTCACTAACATATTTTCTATTATTTACAATTTGATTATTTTTCTGATTATTATGTATCTGCTTCCAGGTTGTAATAGTTTAGTTTAATTTTCTCGCATCCTTTTTCAATATTATGTAACTGCTCATGGGATGTAATAGCTTAATTAGGATTTAATTTCCACACTCCTATATTATGTAACTGCCCCAAAGCCATGTAATAGCGTAGGGTTTAGTTTCCTAAATTTACTTTCTGCACCCATATAAACTGCTAGTAATTAGGCGTGTATGGCAAGATAAAAACAAACGTAGATCACTTCTAATTTCAAGATAAAATATCTGAACTTGACACACTCTCTTCACACATGCACCCACCTTAGGGTATTCTCTCTCGTTGCCTTTCGAATAAGTGGTAAAGTCCCTCGAACGTAGAGGTATCCTAGCACCGTTGCCTACAAATATATCATCATAGTCCCCTCGATGCAAAGATCATAGACCCTCGATGTTTCCTACGAATACATGATCTAGTCCCTCGATTGTTGCATACGAAAAGCGATGATCGTCCCTTCAAAATGTGCTAGGATACTCCTACAAGTTGCCTTCTATGACCATCTAATGTCCCTTTCGAATGTCCCTTTACATCCAACGAATAGGGTTACCTACCAACTAATGGTATGGATAGCGCTATTCTAAAGGAAAGTAAAATAACACGGAAACGACCGTTCTGAGTAGGTAATAGACTTTTAGTTGCTTGCTCTATCAAAATACTTTTCACACCTCACACTATTACAAAATTCCTTTTCTAAAAAATGAAACATTTCCGAACACTTCGTATACATTCCAGCGTGAATCATTACGAAGTCAAAGCGAAATGCCTTTTCAAAAATTTTTCAAAACACACACACAGAAAGCAAATTTCAAGATGAGCTAAAGCAACTAAGAGCCCGTAGATAACTACGGATGGAAAGGGTGCTAATACCTTCCCTTTTCATAACCTTCTCCCTTACTCAGAATCTAACGAAGGTCTTTTTCTGTAATTTTTACCTTCCCTTAATTGGATAAAAGAAAAGTCGGTGGCGACTCTTGCTATCCGCAACATTTACGATCAAACGCAAAACAATCTAAAGTCAGTTCTCCCACCGTATTACACCATTTCCTCAAGATTCGTTCGACCCCCCTGTTCATGCTTGGAATCGTTGCAAAATGTTGGTTCATTCATGGATCATGAATTCAGTTTCAGATTTGATTGCTTAATCAATTGTTTTTATGGAGAATGCTCTTGATGTATAGAATGATTTAAAAGAAAGATTCTCCCAAGGTGAACTCAACAGAATTTCTGAATTGCAACAAGAAATCTACAGTCTCAAGCAAGAAACGAAATTGATAAATGAATACTTTTCTAATCTTAAGATACTCTAGGAAGAACTAGATTTTTATTTGCCTTTACCAATGTGTACATGCCGCATAAAGTGTTCTTGTGCAACTATGTGCAATGCAAGATCAAACCATCAAGTTTTACAAATTATACGTTTTCTAACTAGTCCGAATGATCAATTTGTTGTGGTTAAGTCCCAAATATTTTTAATGGATCCTCTACCATCCATTAACAAGATCTTCTCTATGGTTATCCAACATGAGCGCCAACTACTAATTAACACACCAACGGATGAATCACAAACTTTGATAAACGATGTTGATTCCAAGAAGTTTGGTGGAAGACAGAATTCCTTCAAGCATGGCTCTCGTGTTTGCACATTTTGTGGCAAAACCAACCACACAGTTGAAAACTGCATCAAGAAGCATGTAGTCCCACCTCATATGCAAAAGTAATTTCAGTCAACAACCAACAATGTTGCTAATGATGGAAATCATGATGGGTATGTGCCTAATAGAGCTAAAATAATATATATGACAATTCTCCAATTAATCAAGGTAAATTCAATGCCCTAATGGAGTTACTTCAAAAATCCAGTCTTGGCCAAAGTTCAACACATGCTTCCTTAAATTAGGTTACAGATGGTCATTCATCAGTAAGTAACAAACACCATCTCATACATCATAAAACTGTTAACTCTTGTATCATTTATTTAGGAGCTTCTTATCATATTTGCAGCTTTATGCATTGGTTCCATTCTTATGAACCCATTAATCTTATAGTGTCGAATTTCCTAATGTACATTGTTTGATGGCAAAATATTTGTGCACAACCCAATTTTCTCCCGAGTTTATTGTTTATAATGTTTTTCTTATTCCTGAATTTTGCTTGAATTTACTATCTGTTTCAAAACTATGTGCATCCTCTAATTGTAATGTCAAGTTTCTTGATACACAATGCATCATACAGGACAAAACATCCATGAACATGACTGGTTTTGCTGAGCTGAGAGATGGACTGAACTACATGACACTGGGAGATAGTGAACTACACAACAAAGCTTCACACACATACTCCTTTTTCACATGTTTCACTATGTGTAGTGGCTGCAAATATTTCTTTACCTGAAAAAGCCTTATGGCACTTTAGATTAGGGCATTTGTCACAAAATAGATTAATGTATCTGCATTCCCAATTTCCTTTCATTACTTTCAATGATAAAGATGTTTGTGATGTATGTTGCTATGCTAGACAAAGAAAATTGCCCTATATTGTTAACAATAATAGAGCTCTTCATCCCTATGATATGATACACCTTGACATTTGGGGCCCCTTTCTGTTAAATCCATCCATGGTCATTCTTATTTCTTAACTACTGTTGATGATTGCAGCAGATACACATGGATAACCCTTATGAAATCAAAATCTAAAACTAGATAGCATGTGGTTAACTTTGTCAAATTCATAGAAAAGCAAAAGGGCATATTTGTCAAGGTTATTAGGTCTGATAATGGGCTTGAGTTTAGCATGGCAGAATTTTATGCATCCAAGGGAATCCAACATCAAAGTAGTTGTGTTGAATCTCCACAACAAAATGGGAGAGTGGATATGAAACATCAACATTTATTAAATGTATGAAGAGCCCTTCTTTTCCAGTCAAAATTTCCTAAGAGATTTTGGTCCTATTGCCATCTTACATGCCACATTTATCATAAATAAACTCCCTACACAAGTTCTAAACAATACATCACCTTATTTAATTTTACATAATGAAGTTCCTGATATACATAGTCTTAAGGTCTTTCGATCATTAGCTTATGCATCCACACTTCACATGCATAAAACCAAACTTGAGACACAAGGCAGAAAATGCATTTTTTTGGGATATAAAAGTGGGATGAAGGGATCTGTACGCTATTATATTAACAACCATGAAATATTTATCTCTAGAAATTTCATTCATCATGAACATGTCTTTCCTTACTCAAGTGAAAATTATGTCACTCAGGAATATCACCCTCACACTGACCTTAAAACCACACACTTGCCAAATCTCATTCTTCATCTAATAATAACCCTAAATATGACAAAGTTCCATTTCTCCACAAGCCATAAATACTGAAAACATAGATAAGAACACACAAACCCATGAACCTCTTGTACAATTTGATGAGGAACATACTGATGCAGATCCTAACCACTATGTTTCTGACCAGATTGACATAGAGGATAATATAATTCCTCAAGAAACTGAACATATAGCACAAGATAGACCTACCAAATATAAGCATACACCAAAATATCTCTCAGATTATGTGTGCAGTGCATCTGGTGCTTCAGCAGACAAGACATCTTCAGGTAAAACCAAATCCTTTTATCCTATTTCAAATTATGATTCCTTGTCTTCTTTATCTATATTTCATCGTGTCTTTACATCTAACATTACATTTACACATGAGCCAAAGACATACAAAGAAGCTTGATTGTCTGAACATTGGATCAAGGCTATAGATTCTGAATTAGAAGCATCAGACAAGAATAGAACTTGGACCATAGTAGATCTTTCATTGAATGTTAAGCCTATTGGTAACAAATGAGTGTTCAAGGTAAAGCAAAGAGTTGATGGCACAGTAGAAAGTTACAAAGCAAGACTTGTTGCTAAGGGTTATAATCAAATTGAAGGCTTGGATTTTTTTGACGCCCTCTCTCTAGTTGCAAAGCTCACTACAGTTTGAAATCTTCTTGCCACTGTTGTTATGAATAATTGGTTTTTGCATCAGCTTGATGTCAACAACACATTTCTACATGGAGAGCTGCAAGAACATGTGTACATGACAATTCCTGAAGGTGTTAATTGTTACAGGCTCAATCAGGTGTGCAAACTTCGTAAAAGTCTCTATGGAATAAAACAGGCTAGTCGAAAATGGTATGAAAAGTTGTCTACTTTGCTCATAGAACAGGGCTACACTCAACCCACTTCAGATTATTCTTTATTTACCTTGAGCACTAATATTGACTTTATAGCTATTCTAGTTTATGTGGACGACATAATACTAGCCGGAACATCGATGCTTGAATTCTCTCGAATTAAAACATCTTTGGACACAAATTTTAGTATCAAAGACCATGGATTGCTGAAATATTTTCTTGGGTTGGAAGTAGCACATTCCAAGGAGGGAATCTCACTATGCCAACGAAGTATTATCTTGATTTGTTGTAGGAATCTGTATTACTTGGATCCAATTCAGTATCTACTTCTCTAGATCCTTCTGTCAATCTTCATGCTGATGATGGCAAGCCATATGAATATGTTAGAGCCTACAGAAGACTCATAGGTCATCTGTTGTATCTCAATACCACACGACCTGACATTACATATGCCACCCAACAGCTTAGTCAGTTTCTTCACCATCCTACCATGGCACAATGTCATGCTACCTACTGAGTCATTCGTTACTTGAAGTCTAGCCCTGGTAGAGGCCTTATATTTCGTAGAAAAACTGAGTTCCATCTCATTGGATTTTCAGATGTTGATTGGGCAGGGTGCCTTGATTCCAGGAAGTCTATCTCAAGATATTTCTTCTTCCTTAGATCTCCCCTTATTTCATCACGCGCAAATAAACAATACACCATTTCCAGGTCTTCATTGGAGGCAGAGTATCGCGCGTTATCTGTTGCTACGTGTAAGCTACTGTGGCTAATTGTCTTATTGAAGGAATTGTAGATTACATGTGGTAAACTCCTTGTTCTCTACTGTGTTATACATAGTTCAATGCATATTGACTCTAATCCGGTGTTTCATGAAAGAACTAAACATTTAGAGGTTAATTGCCACTTGGTTCGTGAAAAGCTTCAAAAGGGAATGCTTCGTCTTTTACCTATATTTACTCATGAACAGCTTGCGGATTACCTTACAAAGGCCTTGCCAGTTTCGAAATTCAACAAAATTGTTTCCAAGCTTGGCATGATTCATATTCACCATGCTTAGCTTGAGGGGGACTATTGAAATGTTAAGCTAGTTTTCTAATTAGAGTTAGTTTAATACAATTGTCAATGTTTCATTGGTCTTTAGTTTGAGATGTTATGATTGGTTAGCAAAGGGAAAGTTCCATATCTTTTGTAGTTTGAATTGTGAGCATATATACTCACACTTTGTAATATGCAGAAGCATAAATGAATAACATATTCTTTCTTAATATTCCAATTCTTTTCCTTTTCTTTCTTCTGAATATGCTTCATCACAATAGTTATCAATCGAGGAAAGCAATAAATTATGGAGTGATTTATTTAACTAACAACATAGAAAGGTTATTCCAAAATATAAAATGGGAAAGCAAGAGCTGGAAACAACAAGAACAACAACACCATTATGTGAGTTTCACATAGTATTTAAGATATATAGTGGTGGTGTTTGCCTTCTTATTGGATGTAGAAGATTTCTTGTGGATTGGTTTGTTGGAAATATCTTGAGCATTGTTACTTTTTGAATATAGGGCATAGATTCGTTGTAGGTTAACTAAGTAAATATACCCGTCAATTATTTTATAAAAACGATGGGAAAGGCTATTTATTTTATAACTAAAAAATAAAATAAAATAGGGCTTTCCGCTTGGTTTTATAAAAGATTCGAGGTAACATATTATTTGCAAAAAATAATGATGAATCGTAAAAAAATGAATGTAACATGTATTGTTTCTGTTGTACCCCAAATTTTTCCCTCCCATTTTTGAGGTCAATTGAGTCAATATACATCCTTATGCTCATAGGGTTCCCAACTACTCAAGGTTACTCAAGAGTTGCTCAGAAAAAACCCCCTCCTAAGAAATTGACCTATAACAAAGGTTTTGCTTTTCTCAAGATTAATAAGACTTATAAGGCCTCAAGTGGACTTCATGCTTCCCCGTGTGCCTCAAGGTACCCACATGTCAAGAATCAAGCCTTGTATCACAAGTTTGCTCAGTCAATTGCTCAGATAGTTGAAAATCACTTATATTTGACCAAAAGTCAACTATGATCAACATACAGTCAAACTTCAAGATTTTTTGTCAACATCAATATTTTGAGTTCATATTCATCATTTTATATAAGGTTGATCATGATTCATCAATAAATTATCAAAAATCCAAAAGTTGCTAAATTAGGGTTTTGACCTTTCTCTTAGGAGAAGTCAACTGAACTTTGACCAAGCATAAACTTCACATACTTTATCAGAAATTCCTGAACCAAATCCTAGATTGAAGAAAATCCAATTCTCTACAACTTTGTCTCTCTTATCTCAAGTCCAAAAATGTCTCATTTGAGAGATATGGGCCAAGACATTATAGGTCCTTTCAAAAGTCAACAAAAAGTCATCTTTTCTCAAAGAAGTTTACATGAAGTTGGAAGCTTCAAATAGAAAAGCCCCAAATAGAGGCTTTATAGGACATATTAATCTTTCTAAAAAGTCAAAGATCACCCTCATATGTTGAGAATTGAGCAAGATATGATTGGTGCAAATTGAGCAATTTTGAGAAAATGCATGAAGTGAAATTTGAGCAATCTTGAATTTTTTGACTAATGGGCCTATATTTTAAGATTTGGGATATGTTTATAACATCATCAAGGACCTATAAACCCATCCATACATTATCTTAATTTTATTCTATTTATTTTTTATTTTATTCATTTAAATTTAAATTAAATTAAATTAAATGCAAGATTAATGTATAAGGCATGTAAGGCTTTAAATCTGAGTTACTTGAGGTCCAAACAACCTCTACATGAGCTGGAAAAAGCACATGGAATGAATTAGTGAATGATTGAGCACAAAATCAAGATTTTAAGACAAATTGCCAATCAAATATTGTCACACTCAATGCCAAATATTTGATCCATGTTTGTTGACCTAAATCACTCTTCTATAAGTACACAGCAATACTCTAAAAAAAATCAAGAACTAGGGCAAGTGCAAAACCTTGTATCCAGCCTTTATCAATCCATTTCAAGCACTTCATCACACTCTTGAAGGTCCCAGGAGTCATTTCATATCCATACTCAAGCTCAACGCACGCAAGAACACCTCCCTCAAGTTGCACCAGTTGGGTAGCGATCCTGAAACTCAAACTTATAATGCATGCATTGTTAATTGATTCTATGTGTAGATACTTGTTTATATTGATGTTTAGAATGTTTCAGAACCATCGCTTGTAAGGTTTGATGTAGGAATTGACCTATGCTATTGTTAGTGCATCACGAATGGGAATCATCGTATCTCACTTTACAGGCCGTTTCAATAAAAACTAACACCACCATTGGATTCGCAGGGGTCAAATTAGGGGGTAGGGTTATTCTTTTGAATTGATTTTGGCTATTTTTGCGGGTTAGGAAAACGAATCACCGGAGAAGACGACGAAAGTTAGGGCTCTTGCGCTTCTTCGGTCCCTCTGACCATTGACTCAGTCGTGGCTTGGTGTGACTGGTCCATTCAAATATATGGGATCCCACTCTAGCGCGTTTTGCTTAAGTTTGAATTTCTAGAATTTGTTTTATATTATATATTTATGAACGCGTATAATTAATGGATGAAACGGCCACCCCAGAGGCAAGACATGCGCACGTAAGACTTTGATCTACCAGGGCGTGGGTTCAAACCTGGCGTTTTGCAATTTTTTTCCTCCATATTTTCCATATTAATGCAGGTTTCATATATATTTTTCCAAGATCAACATATTAACACCATAGGCACATGGCCTGGTGGTAACGTTTTGAGCCTGCATCCTCAAGGGCGTGAGTTCAACCCCTGGCACCCCCATCCCTTCTTTTTATCACTTGTCTCTTTTATCTTTTCTATTTTTCTTTCTAAATTATTTTTATTCTAATTTCTTTTCAATATTTCATTTAACTATTTTATAAAATCATTAAAAATATTTTATTTTAGTTTTAGGTTAATTAAATTAATTATTAATTTTTGACATGAAATTACTTTTATTTTAAATAAGTTTGATATTAATTTCATAATTAATTTAAAATTAATTTAAAACTATTTCTTTCCTATAAAAATCAATCATAAAAAATGCAAAAATATAGTTTTTTGATACTTAGGATATTAGGATATTTTGACCTTTGTTTAAAAATGTTCTTATTATTATTTTCTATTTCTTTTACATTTAAATTCTATAAACGAATGTATAGGTCGCACGGTTATTTTGTAACAGTCTAGTTTATTTTCTCGCAGTTTTCTAATTATGTAACTGCTCATGGGATGTAATAGCTTAGAATTTAATTTTTCGCATTTTACTTTCCACACCTATACTATTATGCCTGTATATATTAACTGCTAATAGATAGGCGTGTATGGTAAGACTAAAATAAACGCTAGATAACCTAATTTCAAAATATAATATAACTGAATTAACGCATTCTCACACGTGCACCCTTAGGGTATCCTCTCTTATTGCCTTATAAACATGGCCATGTCTCTCGAACGTGGAGATACCATTAGCTAAGTCCCTCGGTTAAAATCATCATAGTCCCTTCAAAGATCATAGTCCGTCGAGTGTTTCCTAAGAATAAATGATGATAGTCCCTTCGATACAATTGCTAAGGTATCTTTACACGTTGCCTTCAAAGACCATACGACAAACCTACGCATGTCCCTTCACATCCAATGGATGGGGCTACCTACCAACTAATGGTATGGATATCACTATTCCTAATGGAGAAGGAAAAGAATAACAAATGACCTTTGAGTGGGTAAATGGTTCTTAATTGCTTGCTCGCAACAACTTTTCAAAACACAATATATCTTACACTATACATTTTCGAACAAATATTTTCAATCACTTCGTATAAATTCTTGAGGACTGATACAAGAATAATTATAAAGTTTTTAAAAGTGAGCTAAGCAAATAAGAGCCTGTAGACAACTACGGATGAAAAGGGTGCTAACACCTTCCCTTTTCATAACTTACCCCCTGAACTCAAAATCGATAAAAGGTCTTTCCTGTTTTTTCATCTTTCCTTATTGGATAAAAGAAAAGTCGGTGGCGACTCTTGCTAACTGCAACATTTGCGATAAAATACAAAACAACTAAGTCAGTTCTCCCACCGTATTACAGTTTCCATTTTCAATTTTTTTTACCACTCACCATTTTCTTTGTGTGCTGAAATATTCAAACAAAGGACTTGTATTATGAAACAACAATATTGCTTACAATTTACAATATGTTTAGGAATAAATTTTTCAATATTGTCAACCGAGGAAAGTAACAAATTGTGGAGTGATTTCTTTAACTAATAATATAGGAAGATTATTCCAAAATATAACCGTGGGCAAGCAAGAGGTGAAAACAACAACAAAAACAACATCATTATGTGAGTTTCACATAGCATCTAAGATATATAGTGGTGGTGTTCACGTTCTTATAGGATATAGAGAATTTATTGTGGATTGATTTGCGGGCAATATCTTGAGCGTTGTTAGTTTTGGAATGTAGGACAGATATTTGTTGTAGGTTAACTAAGTAAATATACCCATCAATTATTTTATAAAACTGAGGGAAAAAACTATTTCTTTTTTAATTAAATATAAATAAAATAGGGATTTTCCCATGGGTTTTATAGATGATTCGAGGTAACATATTAACCGCAAAAAATAATTATGAGTGGTAAAAAAATTGAATGTAACATTTATTGTTTCCTTTTTCCATTTCTTTCTACTCACCACTTTTTTCTTCTTTCTATTCACCACCTTTTTGTATGCTGCAATATTCAAATAAAGGACTTGTATTACGAAACAACAACATTGCTTGCAATTTACAATATGTTTATGAATAAATTTTTCAATATTGTCAACCGAGGAAAGCAACAAATTATGGAGTAGTTTCTTTAAATAACAACATAGAAAGGTTATTCAAAAATATAAAAGCAAGAGGTGGAAACAACAACAACTTCATTATGTGAGTTTCACATAGCATTCAAGATATATATATATATATATATATATGAGGGATCAAATTACACTCGAAGAGTTACACCATGAGTTACACTCGCTCAAAAATGTCACTTCGGATTAATATTTTTTAAAATCAACCGTTGGATTGAAATATATCATCATATAGATCATACATATAAAGTTTGAGATTAATCTATAATGATTTACTATACGATCAAGATATCCAAAGATTAACGTCAAAATGGACTTTCATATAACGTTAATTTTAACTATTCAGGGCTACACCATACTACTCAGGGCTACTTCAATACTAAAACTCAGGGTTTTGGAATAATAGGTATTTTAACTATTCTATTATACTCTGGGATTGTAGAGTGTCAAGACGGTAGTGATTTCGTCTAATCTTGCTAAAGTTTCTAACTATTTTAAAAATTGGCAACCTACGTACTTGTCGAGTGAGTCAAGTTATGCATAAAACCGTAAAAAATTTGTTAGGGCTCAATAAAATAGGGGAATCGGAAAAACAACACAAATGTTGCATAAATAACTTGATGAAGACAAAAAATTTATAGAAGGGAAATAACTAGAAGAGAAATTACAAAGAAAATATAAAATTACAAGAAAACGAAAATACTTCCTCCCTCATACTTAAATCGTACATTGTCCTCAATATATTGATAAAAGATGAAAAGGGAAATGGAAACTAAATATTCACTCATCGATTGAACTTTTAGTGATATTCCTGTTCCATGGCCACTTATCAAGACATCTCACATATCCCTCACCTTTTCTTTTCTTTCTTCTGTGGGGAGGTTCATTCTTTTGAACTCGAGGTGGCGGTTCTGGATCTATCTTAAGTATTAGCTTTTCAAGTTTGGGCTTAGTGATTTCATCCACCACCTCAAGGGCTAACCTTCCCTACTTGACGCCAATGGTTTCCTTAGTTTCATGGTCCTTAAATTTTCTCTTTTTGTGCAAGACCTCAGACGAAGATGCATTGGTGTGCATATTTTTCGATGCCTCCACATACATTTTGGATTGGGAACCTACATTAGCTTCCACAAATATTTGTGAAAAAGAAATAGGCGGGTTATAGGGAGGAGGAACAACAATAGATGTTTCCTTCTCTACCTCTTCGACAACCTCCCTTTCGGATGGTGTCGGTGTATTTTTCTCACTTTCTACTCTTTTCTCACCAGAACTCTTCTCAACCACAATATCACTCTCCTTAGGATTTTCGATTTGTTTTTCACTAATGGTTATTTCAACATCCACATGCTCCTCAGGGAAGGGTCCTAGAGGGTTTTGTTCAAGTTGGGAGATTTGGGTCTCTAAGGCTATGCTGTGAGTCACGAGGGACTCAACCACAATGGTTAGTTGCCTAAGGGCTTCATTATTTTGAAGACTTTGTTTTCTTACCTCTTCATTTTGAACATTTTGTGTCTCTATATAATGCTCTATCATAGATTCTAGCCTAGAGTGAGTTAACGTCGCATCGAAATCCTCCATTGATGTTTCGAGGTTGGAATTATAGGATTCTTGCTGTTCCTCAAAGTGAATCTGCATTGCATTTTGTGTTTCCACAAAAAGCTCCATCTTCATAGTTTCTAGCCTAGCGCGATGCTGTATCGCAATCATTCCTTCCATTAATACTTCGAGGGTGGAATTTTGGGGTTCGTGCGACTCCTCAAAATAGTGGGCGTGATGATTGTAGAGAAGATTTGGTTGAGGATAAGTTAGTGTCGCATTGTAATCATCCAATAAAGTTTCGAGATCGGATCTTTGGTATTCTTGCGACTCCTCAAAATGTTGGTATTGGTAGTTGCAGAGATAATTTGGGTAAGAGTGAGTTTTTGAAGCATTGAAATCTTCCATCAGTATTTCGAGGTCGGATTTATGGGATTCTTGTGATTCCTCAAAATACTGATAATGGGTGTAGAAATTTTTTTGGTGATACATAGTAAACAAAGTAAAAGTGCCTTAGTCTATACGGTGTAACACCGGAGTTACAATATCGACTTAAATAGTCCCCGGCAACGGCGCCAAAAACTTGATCGCGACTTTATCGTCTATAAGTCGGGAGACTGCAAGTGCACAGTCCTATCGCGTAGTATTAAAAGATATCGAATCCACAGGGACTATAAGTCGATCTACTGTTATCCTAAGTTATTATATATAGCTACGGCCAATAATTCTTTTGGAATGATGATTAAAGAGAAATTTCTTAAATCTAGATAAAAATATTAATTAAAAGGATATCGGTATGTAATTCGTCAAACTTCGAATATCCGAAGTTCTACTGGCCTGGTTCTTAAGTGATAAAAACTCTTTTCAGCAAACAATATTTATTTAAAAATCCTATCTCAAACTCTCGCTCTATTGAATCAGATCATGTAATTAAATCCTAACGTATGTGTCATACCCCAAAATTTTCCCTCCTACTTCTCAAGACATTTCATACATCCATGCTCAAGGATTCCTCAACGGTTGATCAGACAAACCCTCTCCTAGACAATCAACCCAAACTAGGTTTTGGCAATTCTCAGATCCATATGGACTTCCAACATCTCCAATGGTCATCATGCCTCCTCATATGCTTCAAAGATTCTCCATGTCAAGTTTCAAGCCCCACAGGTCAAAATTCCTCAGACAATTACTCAGATGGTTGAAAATCAGTTGTATTTGACAAAAAGTCAACTGTGGTCAACATACAGTCAAACTTCATGATTTGTGGTCAACATCCTCATTTTGAAGTTACATTCATTATTTGGTCAAGGGTTGATCATGATTCATCAAGAAAACTCAAGATTTGCACAAAAGTCAAACTTTCCAAATTAGGGTTTTTCAGTGAAAAGTCAACTGAACTTTGACTGAGCATAACTTCTTAATACTTTCTCATAAATTTTTCCACCACCTCTCATTTTGAATGAAATTCAATTCTCTACAACTTCATGTCTCACAAGAATGTTCAAAAAATGCTTCATTTGGAAGGTATGGATCAAAACATTACAGGTCCTTTTTAAAGTCAACAAAAAGTCAACTTTTTGTTTTGAGGATTTATTGAGCATGGAAACTCCAATTGAGATGAAACCAAAGAGGTTGGTTAGAGGACAGTTAGAGCTTTCTAAAAAGTTCAAGAACACTCAAGAATGTGGAAAATTGAGCAAGGTACACCTTGCACAAGTTGGGTATTTTTGAAGAACTGCACAAAGAGAAATACTTGTGAAAATCCAAAATTTTGCAAATGGGCCTAGTTTTTCTTCATTCAAACTTGTTCCTTAGACAATTTGGAACATCCAAGCCCAATGCCACGAATTTTAGCTGTATTTTTCTATTTAATTTGGATTTTATTCATTTAAATACAAATTAAATTAAAAAATAAGGTATAAAATCAAAATTAAATGCAAGATTGATTTTTCTCTCATGCTTGAGGTCCAAGTAACTCACACAAGCTGGCAAATTTCGAAATTTGCATAGATTTGTAAGAATTTGATTGAAATTTGATCAAAAATGAAGATTTGATTTCATACAAAATCAAATATTTTCACATTGATTGATCATTATTTGCTCTTGAATTCGGACCTAAATCCATCCACTATAAATATACAATGCCTAAACAACAAGAAAGGACAAAAAAATTGCCTCAAGAACCCTATTCCAAACTCAAAAAAACAGTGCACTACAAGTCACTAGCAGCCTTGGTTCTAGCTTGTTTCAATCGATTTTGAGCATTCCATCACATTCCTTGGTGTCTTTAGAATCGATCCAGACCTTTACATCATTCAAAAACATCAAGAATCAAGCAATCCGGTTTTGGTTTGTTCTTATTTTTTTTCAAAATCGAATTCTGTTTATCATGCATTTTTAACATGTTTTGATGTTTGATTTGTGTTTAGTTTGAAGTTTGCAAGCTATCTGGACAATCGAATTGCATTTTCATGGCCTGAATCGATATATGCCATGTTTAGGGTTTTCTGGTTCGAATTAGGGACTCTCTAAATAGGATAAATTGGACAAAACTAGCACCACCATCGTGTTTAGAATTCAATTTGCAATCGTTTCATGTACTCACAATTCATTTATATTGCTTGTATGGAGTTTTTGAGATTTGCAGGGGCCTTAGCGTCGAGTTTGGCCGACGCAAACTTCCCAGAAATTCAAACGAAGAAGATGATGTTCTTCGCGCGTGATTTGAATTCCGAGGAAGCAGTTTCATTTAAAAACAATTTGTTCCGTTTCATAAACACGTGGACGCTCTAGCTCAGTTGGTCGTGGCAGCGCGTTGTGAAGGGAGGGTCCCCGGTTCGATTCCTAGCCATGGCAATATTTTTTACAAGTTTGCAAACTAACATATTTTCTTATATTTTTCTATTTTCTTTTCTTTTAATATTTTTAATACTATTTAATTTATCTTTAATATTTTTTTATCATGCATCTAAAAAACACCAAAAATATTTCTTTTTTGCATAATCATTAGAAAAATGTTTATTTGATTTTTAAAATTAAAATTATTATTTTTGCATGCATATTTAATTTAATTGCTAATTAATCATTTAAATAGTTTTTAATTGTTTTTTAATTATCAAATCAATTCCAAAAATTTATCTTATCATATTTATGTCATTATTAACACAAAAACTTTTTCTCATTCAAAAATACTTATTTTTACTAACATTTTCCTCTTATGCAATTTTCTCGAATTTCCCGATTTTGTATATGTTCACAGGTTGTACCGCTTCGGACGATTTTTATTGCTTTTCTTTTCCAATTATGTAACTGCCTATGGGATGTAATAGTTTAATTAGGGCTTTTATTTTCCACTTTCAATTATGTATACATCCCAAAGCCATGTAATAGCGTAGGACTTTATCTTTCCGCACTTTACATTTCCATGATTTACTTTACGCACCTATAATGCTAGGGCGTGTATGGCAAGATAAAATTGGACATAGATCACACGTAACTTCAAGATAAAAATACGAAATCAACACACTCTTTCACACCCTTAGGGTAATTCTCTCGTTGCCTTACGAATACAAATGGTCAAGTCCCTCGAACGTAGAGGTATTCTAGCACCGTTGCCTTCAAAAAAAATCATCATAGTCCCTTCGATACAAAGATCATAGACCCACGATGTCGCCTACGAATACATGATCTTGACCCTCGATTGTCGCCTACGAAAAATGATGATAGTCCCTTCGAATGTGCTAGGATACCTCCTACAAGTTGCTTTCTATGACCATCCGATGTCCCTTCGAATGTCCCTCTTACATCCAACGAATAGGGTTACCTACCAACTAATGGAATGGATAGCGCTATTCTAAAGGAACGTAAAACAACACGAAAACGACCAATTCTGAGTAGGTAATAAGACTTTTAATTGCTTGCTCTAACAAATATTTTTTCACACCTTACACTTTTGTCAAAGTTCAAACTCTTTTCAAAAACGAAACATTTCCGAACACTTTGTATACATTCCTACATGAATCATTACAAAGTCAAAGAGAAATGCCTTTTCAAAACATTTTTGTCAAACACACAGAAAGCACTTTTTTTGAAAATGATCTAAGAGCAACTAAGAGCCCGTAGATAACTACGGATGGAAAGGGGTGCTAATACCTTCCCTTTTCATAACCTTCTCCCTTACTCAGAATCTAACGAAGGTCTTTTACGTAATTTTACCTTCCTTAATTGGATAAAAGAAAAGTCGGTGGCGACTCTTGCTATCCGCACATTTGCGATACAAAATCTCAAAGTTAGTTCACCGTATTCTGATGGCGACTCTGGAGGAGACCCTTAAAGAGAAGAGCCTTAGTTTCTAGATCACTTTTACTGCTTTTTGTTTGACTTGTATGCTTTACTTTTAAGGGTTGCTTGGGTATTATATTTGTGGGGGATCCTACACCCGGATCCGGGTTTCCTTTTAGGTAAGTAGCAATAAATCGTCGCGACCGTTAGACGTATATCGAAACGGTCAACATGATGGCTACGTTAGTGTGACACTTTGGATGTCCTGATACACTTCATTTCCAAGTTGAGGATAGTATTTGGCTTCTGCGTGGTGTCATCAAGCACTAACTAAACTTTTAGAACCTTAATTGACCCATCTTGGCCATTAGAAGGTAGTGAGATGGCCAGCTTTGGTGTAGACCGAGGTTGGCTGATACTCGATGCTACGCTCATTAAGATCAGACTTTTGGGATATTTTCGGTCGACCACTTGGTAGTCGTATTGAAATAAACGCCTACGAGAAAGATCAATGATGTGAGATTCCTAGAACCCGTTACTATTATAGGGCGGGATGAACCAACTCAAACTTTTGGTGGGGTAATCACCTATACCTCTTGCAAGCCTTAAACCTAGGCTCATTGTGTGAATTGTTTGTGTGTGCTAAACATGACATCATGACATCATCGCATTGCATATCATTTCTAACTATTTCAAGGACCTAGGGATTTATCTTTGCTCTGTTTTGTAGGGAATTATGGCTTCTAAAAAGACTATCCGAATCAACTTCATGGGTATACCTTCTCAGCTCAAAGAATTGGTTTCAGAGATTCCCGATCATGCTCAGTTCATCAAAAGACATGGTTATCTACTTGACTTGGTTACCTCCGGTTTTGAAGAAGATATGATGCGTGTCCTATTGCAGTTCTTTGATCCGAAACACCATTGCTTTACATTCCCAGATTATCAGTTAGTTCCTACCTTGGAAGAGTTCTCTAAGCTACTTGGGATACCTATTCTTGACCAAATGCCATTCACCGGTTTAGAAAAGGTTCCTAGGTACGAAGACATCGCATCCTCCTTACATCTAAAGCGCTCAGACATTGAAGCCAATTGGGAAACAAGAAGCGGAGTTAAGGGTTTACTTGCTAAGTTCTTAATTAAGAAAGCCCGAGAATTCCTCAAAGTTATGAGTTTCCATGCATTCGAAGACGTTGTGGCCTTGCTAATCTATGGTTTGGTTCTATTTCCTAACTCAGATCAATTCATAGATGTCAACGCCATCAAGTTGTTTCTCACCCGCAATCCTGTGCCTACCTTACTTGGAGATATTCTACATTCTCTCCACACTCGTACTACTAAGAGACAAGGAACTCTCATGTGTTGTATACCGTTACTTTCCAGGTGGTTTATTTCGCACCTTCCTCCATCAGTTTTGAAGAATGAGCAAAGGTTGAAGTGGTCTCAAAGACTAATGTCACTCTCTCATTCAGATATCCGTTGGAGTCTTTTCTCTCAAAAGGACTTCACATTCGTTGAGCATTGTGGAGAATTCCCTAATGTACCACTCCTCGGTATAAGGGGAGGTATTACTTACAACCCTTCTTTAGCTCTACGTCAGTTTGGTTTCGCTCGAAGAGATGGTCCGCATGATATGCTTCTCCAAGACATTGTGTTCGACTACAATCACGATCTCGAGTGCAAGCGAAGGTTCATACGCTTGGGGCATGGTAAAGAAGGCGATACCAAGACTTTGGGGCACCAATACTCCATTCCTTGGGAACCTTACCTCAAATGGGTGAGAGCTCGAGCTCAAAACCTCATGATGCCATTCACGCTGTTTTACCGGTAATTATGGAACACTGGCTATAGGTGGCGTATCTATCTTGTTCTCCATCGACATGCCTACTGATTTTGAAGACTTGAAGAGATCCTGGATTCAACTAAAAGAAGAAAGGGATACATTCGAAGCTCAGTGCTATGCAAGCGAGAAGAAAGTGCTAGAGTTGACAAAGCTACTTCACGAGGAGCGGAACATCAACGCCTACCTCGGCACCAAGAGGAAGCGCCCATGGGAGACTTAGAGCTTTAGGATTTTTATGCTTTCCTTTTATTGTTTTGAACTATCTTTTGTACTTAAAAAGAAAGAGAATAAAAAGAGAACTAATGAATGTTTGTTCGTGCTTGTTTAAACAAATTTAAATCTCTAAGGTCCTTGAAAACATTGCATTGCATCTGCATAAACATTGCATATCATGGCATAACATCTCATAACAGGTACATTGAAGATTGGTTTTCTCATTCTCTCGCTATTTATTTTAGCAGAAATGGCTCTCGAACAGACTGTCAAGGATCTCCAGGCTCAGAATGCTCAGTTCCAGGAGATGTTCACTAGCTTGGTCCAAGGCCAAGAAGATCTGAAGAAGCTCATCAACAGAAAGAAGAGGGTCGTTGGTGTTCTCAACATGGGTAGACGTTACAAAGGTGGTCCTAAGTGGTCAGCCGAATAGAGCTCTCAGAAGGAAGTGTCAAGAATGAGGGAGTGTCGAGGCGATGAAGAAGCGGTCGTGAGCACGAGAAAGAGGAGGATCACTATGACAATGACCAATACTCGATGAAGATGACAAGTACAAGCAACTTGAAGACCGTCGAATCTTGTGGAAAACCTGAAGATGTCCGGGCTGAATTTTGATGATCTGAGTCTTGTCCCTGGTGTGGTGATTCCTCCTAAGTTCAAAGTTCCTACCTTTGCCAAGTATGATGGCTTTTCTTGTCAAAGCGCACTTGAAGTCCTATGTTCGAAGATCAACCCCACACGATGTGAGAAAGTTATGGATGCATTATTTTCAAGAGAGTTTGTCCGGAACTCAATTGGAGTGGTATTATCATCTAGAGAATGACCGTATCCGTACTTGGGTGACTTAGCGGATGCTTTCTGAACGATATGAGTACAATCTTGAATTGACACCCTCGCATGCAACTACGAGCATGTCTATGGGTCGTGATGAGAAGTTCAAGGAATATGCTTAGAAATGGAGACCTAGCGGTGAGAGTTCAACCACCCGTCCCATAGGAGTTGGTTGATATGTTTATGGGAACAGACAAGCCCATTCTTTAATCATCGATTGGAAACTCTTGACGGATTCATCGGTGATATTAATGACGGCGCTGAAGCGGTATCAAGAGCAAAAGATTCGAGTAGAGACATCTTCAAATCTGCGAAGAGATCTTTTGGTGGTAAGAGAAACTAATCTTGTATGGTCGGAAAAGCGAGCCAAGACCGACCGTGCTCAATTTGTGGGGCGGTTGTGATCTCGAACCTACATCGATACAACCTCGGTGAGGCGGCGCGTAGCGAGCAGCGCCAGAGGCGGTTCTGAAGATCAACATGCCATTGTCGCAAGCCTTGCAACACATGTTGAAAGCGGTGATTACTTTGAAGGATCCTCCTCGAAATGTCAATACTTCCTCTCCGAGATACAATCCTAATGCTAAGTGTGCTTACCACTCCAACAGAGGGGCACGACAACGACAAGTTGGGCTCGAAGAACAAAATTCAAGATATGATTGAAGCTAAGCAGATTGAGTTCGACCCTCCTGTCGAGACTCCGAATGTGATCAACGCTCCTATGCCTAACCATGACAAAAGTTCCAATGCTGTTGGTGAGGATACTTACGTTTTCAACATAGATGACTTGACCATTCCTCTGATGACCGTTAAGAAGAATTTGCTGCAAGCCGGTGTCAATCCAGGATGCCCAGAGAATTATCGTTGGTGCCCATCTACACCTGATGGTTGTGCTTGGTTGAGAAGACGTGTCGGTGCATGATGGATAACGCGAAATACTATTCCTGAAACCACCTATGGAGAGTCTGTGTGAAGACATGTCTAAGAAACTAAAGATCGAAGATGTGAATGAAGCTGTACCGTCTGCATGGGATACCTTGGGGAAGCCAAAATGAAAGTTTGATTACATGGTGAGATATACTGTTCCTGAGAGTTACAAGATTCCTATTGAAGATGTTAAGGCAACCGGATGGGGTAACGATTTCCCAGAAGACTATGCTGATGTTAACACAATAAGGATTTCCTCTGCTGATTCTGTGCCTCGAGTGGCACCTCTCATCATTACTTCTCCAAGACCAGTTCCATATTCCTCCGACAAGGCTATTCCTTGGAATTATGGAGTTGATGTTTACTATCATGGCGTCAAGTAAGACCCTCTGACTATTGAAGATCTTACAATTGAAGCTACCATTCCTGACATAGACAACATCACCGGATCAAGTAAGGTGACTAGAACCGGAAGAGTGTTCTCTCCAGAAATCTCTCCTCCAAAAGACACTGCGACTCCAGCTCGCATTCCAGCTATTCAACCAGTTCCCGAGACTAGAGGGAAAGAACCAATAACCCATCCTGCTCAGCCAGAAGTACCAAAGGAAGTTACTGAAGACACCTCCAAACAAGAAATGGAGGAAATTCTGAAGATTATCAAGAAGAGTGACTACAATGTTGTGGAACAGTTGGGACGACTCGTCAAGATCTCCATGCTTGCTCTGCTCTTGTGCTCGAGGTTCATACTAACGCCTTGGTGAAGTTTGAAGAATGCTCACGTGCAAAGACACCACTCGATCAATTTGAAGTTTGTATTGCTAGCACGGCTGCCAACAACGGTCTAGGCTTCTCGATCTTGATTTGACTCTTGGAAAGAAACACAACAAAGCCTTGCACATCTACATCGAATGCAAGGCGTTACATTGTCTCATGTTTTGGTGGATACCGGTTCTACTGAATATCCTTCGAACTGCTTTTGACCGACTTGATGTTGAAGGGTTAGTTACGAAGCCAGTGACATAATTGTGAGAGCTTTTGATGGTTCTAGCGAGCGAGTGCTTGGAAACTCATTCACTTTGTTAAAGTTGGCTCCCGACTTTTGATTCCACTTTCTTTGTCATGGACATCCGTCCGGCTTACTCTTGTCTACTTGGGCCCTTGGATACATGGGGCATCTGTTACCCACACGCAAGAAAAATACCGGTGGCGAAGGTTGTTACAGTATGTGGTGAAGAAGAATATATGGTCAATCATCTACAGTTATTCCGATACCTTGAGGTGGAGGGTGAATTCTTCGAGACTCCTTGTCAAGCTTTTGAAACAATCCCCAGAGTCATGCCTGTTGACTCTCCTGTCACTCCTGAAGTTACACAAGTTCCGCCTAGGATGGCCTCGTTGAAAGATGCTCAAGCTGCTGTTGAAGAAGGAGGTAGTGCTATTTGGGGTCAGCTCCCTGATCTTCCCTTCAAATCCGACAAGACTGGTTTAGGCTTCACCATCAAAGGTCAGAAGATGATGTGAGCGTGCCGGCCAACTTCCTTTCCGCCCAAGTGGAATCCATGCTATAGAAGGCGACAATGACTTCGACATCAGCAAGTGGATCTTCCCACTCAAACAACGGAAGCAATTGGAAAAGATCATACCAATCTCCTTTAGGCAGAGTAATTGCTCTTGTTTTTGTTTTGCTTTTCGTATTTTCTATGTTTTGAACAATAAACTAATAGTGCCTTGCAGGGCATCATGGCTCGTTGTGAGGTTATTATCATCATTTGCATATTTTCATTCAATAAAATCGTTGGACTTTTGCATTCAATTGTTGTTTTCTTTCTTTTACTTTATCACCCTTCAAAAAGCTATGTGTTTCTTACACACCACGTGATACACTGAGAATCACTCGAATCTTGTTGATACAACTATGCTATTGCTAAATATGACTTGATAATCCGATCTACCAAGTCGAAGAATGAGAATGAAGTACCAGAGAACTTGTCGTCTGCTACTGACAAAAGCGAGTTATCTGACCACCGAAGAGCAGTTGAGGTTGTGAATTTAAGCGATGAAACGAAAAGATCAAGATAGGAGCGGGTCTTGAGAACAGTGTTAAAGAAAGGTTGGTTCAGATGCTACGAGACTATATTGAGGTTTTGCTTGGTCATACGAAGACATGCGAGGTTTGGACATTGATATTGTGGTACACCAACCAACAAAGAAGGTTTTCTCGGTGAAGAGAAAGTCCGTCGTATGCGTCACGAGATGTCGAGAGAAAATCAAAGCTTATGAACATTTCAACGCCGTTACTTCTTATCCATCCATTGGTGGCTAATGTGGTGCACTGTGCCCGAAGGATGGCAAAATGCGAATGTGTGTGGATTATAGAGATCGAACAAAGCGAGTCCGAAAGGCGATTTTCCACTTCCTCATTGATGTTACGGTTGACAACTTTGCTCGGCATAAGGTTTTCTCCTTCATGGATGGTTTCTCGGTTACAATCAAATCAAGATGGCTCACGAAGACATGGAAGACTACTTCGTTACGTGGGGCACTACGCTACAAGGTTATGCCGTTCGGTTGAAACGCGGGCGCCATCGCCGCCATGGTGACATTATTTCATGACATGATTCATCACGAGAGAGGTCTCGTCGGCGACATGATAGCTCGGTCACGGCGAAGAAGAACATCTTGATCATCTGCGGAAACTATTTGAAAAAGAAAGGTTGAAAGACTCAATCCTAACAAGTGCACCTTTGAGTCGATCCGGTAAACTCCTAGGGTTTGTTGTCGATGGTAAAGGTATTGAAGTTGACCAAAGGTTAAAGCTATTCAAGAGATGCCGCTCCCCGAGAAGGAAGTCGAGGTTTCTTGGGCCGATTGAACTACATTGCGATTCATTGCATATTTAACGCTACTTGTGAGCCAATCTTCAAGTTACTAAAGAAAGATCAGCTGGTAGAATGGAAGCGATTGCCGGATCGCTTTTGACAAAATCAAGGGGTACTCCTCCTATCACGATGCCTGCCGAAGGAAGACCTCTTATCATGTACTTGTTGTTAGAGCTCAATGGGGTGTGTGTTGGGGCAACAAAAAAAAGAGTATGCAATATGCTACCTTAGCAAGTTTCCGTGAAACAAGATACTCACATTTCGAGAAAACTTGCAACGCTGCTTAAACAATATATGTTGACTCACTACCTTGTTGATCTCAAGATGGATCCGATAAAATACATATTTGAGAAACCAGCTCTCTAAGAATAGCAAGATGGCAAATGATCTTGACCGAATCGACATCCAACTACACGAGCAATCAAAGTGTAGTAGCCGATCATTTGGCTCATCAAGCCGTAGATGACTATCGGTCTATGCGGTTCAATTTCAGATGAAGATGTTTTACTAGTCGCGATTGTGAAGAACCGAGGCCGGACGAAGGACAACAACAATCCCGATGGACTATGGTTTTGATGGAGCCTCAAGCGCAGCAATGGCATTGGCGCCATCATTACATCCCCTACGGTGGCCACACTCCTTTCACCGCCAGATTATGTTTGATTGCACGAACAACATGGCGAATCTGACGTGCATCATGGGTATTAAAGGCTATTGACTTAATCAAGTTCTTACAAGTGTATGGAGACTCGGCTTTGGTGATCGAATTAAGGCGAGTACGAAGCATCCGAATCTCATTCCATATCGAGCATGTTTTGAGTTTGATCCCCTACTTGAAGAGATTACTTTCAATCATATTCCACGAGAAGAGAATCGGTTGGCGGCGTTAGCTACTATCTATGTTCAAGGTCGGACAAAGGCTCCCAATCATTGAGAAGTCCCAGTTATATTGTTATGAGCTTGATACGAGAAGAGAAACCTTGGTTCTATATGAAGAGGTATCTTGAGACTCAAATATCCAGCGAAAACATTCATCCATTCTTCATCAAATCTTATACGCCCATACCCCACCGCTGTAACCGGCAAGGAAACATATTATGGAAGAGTTACACGAAGGCGCATTTGGTACCCACTCCAGTGGTCATACAATGGCTAAGAAGATATTGAGAATAGGTTACTATTGGTCCATCTTGGAAGCTGATTGTCACCGCTATGCTCGATCTTGTCACAAATGCCAGATTTATGCAGACAAAGTGCATGTACCTCCGGTACCTCTAAATGTTCTAACAGCTCCTTGGCCTTTTGCAATGTGGGGCATTGACATGATCGGAGAAATCAAGCCCACAACTTCCAATGGACACCGTTTCATCCTTGTGGCAATTGACTATTTCACCAAGTGGGTAGAAGCGGCCTCGTTCGCATCTGTTACCAAGAATGTTGTGGCTCGTTTCATCAAGCATAATCTTATCTGTCGGTATGGCACTCCCGAAAGGATTATCACAAATAATGGCTCTAATCTCAACAATAAGATGATCACCGAACTCTGCACGCAGTTCAAGATCAAGCATCACAACTCTTCTCCTTATCGGCCTAAGATGAATGGCGCAGTTGAAGCCGCCAACAAGAACATTAAGAAAATCATACAGAAAATGACGGTGACTTACAAAGATTGGCATGAGATGTTACCATTCGCTCTTCATGGTTATCGTACCACAATGCGAACATCAACAGGGGCAACCCCTTCTCTCTTGTATACGGTATGGAAGCAGTCCTACCCATCGAGGTTCAGATACCCTCAACCACAGTCCTCCAGGACGCAAAGTTCAGCGAAGATGATTGGATCCAAACTCGCCTTGACCAGATTAATTTGATTGATGAGAAACGACTCGCATCCATGTGCCATGGACAGATCTATCAGAGGCGAATGATCAGAGCATTTAACAAGAAGGTCAAGCACCAGGTCTAGCAAGTCGGAGATCTGGTAGTTAAGCGCATCATCCTTCCACAAGGTGATCCCAGGGGCAAGTGGACTCCCACCTACGAGGGACCATTTGTAGTCAAGACAGTGTTTTTCGGCGGAGCTATGATACGTAGCACCATGGATGGTGAAGACTTCCCACCACGTGACGCGGACATAGTCAAAAAATACTACGCATAAATGAGACCCGCTAGGTCGATTGACCTAGGCAAAAATAAGGGCATCCTAGCGAACCAAAAGGCTTCGGGAAAAAGTTAAGGATATATATACAAAACATGTACACCGTGTCGAAAACACGAAAAGGGCTTGGGCAAAAAGGTATCGGTGGTGAAAACCGAAGGCGGTCTAGGCAAAAGTTAGGGATTTAAGCGTACGACTATGTCTCGTCCGGATCACCTACTTCCAGACTACTACTATCAGCATTCAAGATTCAAATGGCGAAGATCAGTCTACTCACTTTCTACTAACAGCAAGGAGATGAGATAGGTGAAATATATGAGTACTAGCATAGTTGGAACTTAACGAGATTGTTTCCGCATAGCTTTTTACTTTTCTTGTGTACAAACTACTTGGCCATACGCCTCCTTTCAAATAAATACAAGTTTCTTTCTCTTTACAATTTTCACTGTTGTTGTTTGCATAAAGTCCAACGTTTGCTTTGAATGATTATATGCATCTGACAATAAAAATCTATCTACAAACATGCGAAAAGTAAACGAACAAAAATAATTACTACAGGCTCCAGGAATTGAGATGACGACGAAAGTCACCAAAACATTTTCCCCGCAGAGCATGATCCCCACAGAGGTGTCGCTCACAACAAACCTTCCCCAGCCGAGTATATGTTAGTCCCCGAGCAGTGATTCCACTCAACTAAAACATGTGACAACAGATTTCCAAGCAGTAACGATTCATCACTAGCAGAGGTATCCCCGGCAAAATATCTCTCAGCAATCATCATTTCCCCGGCAGCATCAGTATCCAGACCTGAAACTTGGTCAGATAGTGCATCGGAGGAAACCTACATCTTTATTCCCCAGCCAGAGATTTCGACGGGCTCCAGATCCTTCTAACCCGGTCTCCCAACAACTATCAAATACTCTCCAGCAAGATCTACACGCAAGATCCCCAGTAGAGTACCTCCAAATTTCTCCCCAACAGGGTCTATGTGCAAAATCTTCAACAGCATGTCTCTCGACCTCTATCAGCTTCAACAATGTCTAGGCTCGAGACTTGGTCAGATAGTGCATCGGAGGAATCAAAGTTATCTTTCTTCCCAGGGTTTCCAATCCGTTTCATCCCCAAACGGAAGTCAGAAATCTCCAAGCAGAGCATCCACCTCTTCTTCAAGATGGATATGTTTTGAAATACCACAACATCTATCATTCATACATTATTCATAAAAGTCATAATTTGTGCATATGTCATTCATACACATCGTCATGCATCATACTTTGCATAAGACTAACGATATTCTATCAAAGTTTCTTTTGTTTTTTCCCAGAACAGGTGAAAATCATTTCTAAAAACAAACAGGTCCAGGATTAATGCCCAAAGCCACGGAAAACTATCGAGCGACCGCCCTAGTTGTCCTCCGACAACTGGTCGAGATTAATGCGAAGCAGACGGAAAACTATCTGACGACCGCCCTAGTTGTCCTCCGACAACGGATCCGGAGATTAATACCGAATCGAGGCGGAAAACTATCTAAGCGATCACAAGTTATCCTCCGATAGGGCATTGGATTAATACGAAGCACAACAGGAAGCTATCCATTACGCCAACTACTATCCCTCGAGTAATCGTACGAAGATGTATTCTGACTTTTTCTTATTATCAACAGCAACTACAGAGTCTGGCGTACGACTCAGTTTCCTTGGGTGGCATCTTAAGCCCATCTCCGACTACTTGTCAATATTTCTCCACTTTCGGAATGCTGCATATTTGGTTAAAAAACCAATACAAACCAATAACTTCATTCAAAGATGAGCACGAAGTCTAACGTATGACTCCCTCCGGATGGCATCTTAAGCCCATCTCCATACTCCTTCCACTTTCAAGAACATCTGCAGAGCCTAGCGTACGGCTCACTCCCCAGCATCGATCTTTCCAGATGGCATCTTAAGCCCATCTCCGACAGTTCTCCTATTCAAACAACAATCTCGAGTCTAGCATACGACTCATTCCCCAGCGAAGTCTCCAACTTCTCCAAATGGCATCTATAAGCCCATTCCCGCGTCATCTATAAGTCTCCAACTTTTCAATCATCTTCTACCTCCCGGTCACGAAAGGCGAACATGCCAATCTAACCCTTCCGGTACAAGAAGATTGAACAGGGGGAGCTGTCATACCCCAAAATTTTCCCTCCTACTTCTCAAGACATTTCATACATCCATGCTCAAGAATTCTTCAAGGGTTGATCGACAAACCCTCTCTGACAATCAACCCATACTAGGGTTTGGCAATTCTCGATCAGATGGACTTCCAACATCTCCAATGGTCATCATGCCTCCTCATATGCTTCAAAGATTCTCCATGTCAAGTTTCAAGCCCCACAGGTCAAAATTCCTCAGACAATTACTCAGATGGTTGAAAATCAGTTGTATTGGACAAAAAGTCAACTGTGGTCAACATACAGTCAAACTTCATAATTTTTGGTCAACACCAGTATTTTGAAGTAATATTCATCATTTGATCAAGGATTGATCATGATTTCTCAAGAAAAGTCAAGATTTGATCAAAAGTCAAAGTTTCTAAGTTAGGCTTTCTTAGACAAAAGTCAACAGAACTTTGACCAGACATAATTTTCACATACTTTATCAGAAATTTTTCCACCACAGCTCATTTTGAATAGAATTCAATCCACTACAACTTCATGTCTCACAAGATTGGGCAGAAAATGTTTCATTTGGAAGTTATGGATCAAAACATTACAGGTCATTTTAAAAGTCAACAAAAAGTCATCTTTTTGAAAAGAAGTGTTCATGAGCATGGAATTTTCAATGAAGATGAAACCAAAAGGGCTATTTAGAGGACATCTTGAGCTTTCCAAAAAGTCCAAGAACACCCAAAAATGTTAAAAATTAAGCAAGATACACCTTGTGCAAGTTAAGCATTTTTTAGGAGGTGCACAAAGAGAAATACTTGAGAAAATCAAAAGTTTTCCAAATGGGCCTAACTTTTCTTGATTCAAACATGTTCCTTAGCTGAATTGAAACCTCCAAGCCCAAGGCCATGAATTTATCTTTTATTTTGTATTTATTTTGTATTTTTAATCATTTAAAACCAATTTAATTAAAATAAAAGATAGAAAATCAAAAATTAATTGCAAGATGGATTTTCTCTCATCCTTGAGATCCAAGCAAACCATTTAATCTGATTATTTCGAAATAATCATGCTTGGCAATTGATTTAATTGAAATTGGCTCAAGAGAAGAAATATTTGGTTTGATTCCAAATCAAATCTTTTTTCATTGAATGGCATGGTATTTTCCTATAATTCTTGACCTAATTCCTTACAATATAAATAGACAATGATACTACATGCACAAAAGACGAAATTCTGACCAAAAAGAACCCTAGCAAGCTTTAAAAAAACTGTGCCTTGCAAGCTACTAGCAGCTGTGGTTTTGCTCCAATTTGATCCATTCCAAGCCTTGCAATCGATTGTTGGAAGTCCCCTGAGTCGATCCAGATATTCACAAGCAAGAAAAACACCCAGAATCACCAGAACACGATCACGGTTTGTTGGTTTCTAACTCAAAATCGTTTTCTAATTTTTACGCATAATCATTGGAATTTAACCATGTTTTTGTGTTTGTGATGAAGTTTTGATCGTGTCTACATAGTTAAATTGAAGCTTAGATACCAAACGAAGGATTCACCATGGTTAGGTTTTAAAACCTTGAATTAGGGTTTTCTTATTTACGATAAATTGGAAGGAACCAAGGGCATCATTGTGTTCAGAACCTTGTTTTCAGTTGATCCATGGTCTCATATTCCATTTATATTGCATATTTCGTAGTGTTTTGATTTGCAGGGATTTAGCTACAGAAAGAAGAAACCGTGGCTATAGGTTCAAATATTTAAATGGAGAAGATGACCTCTTGCGCGCATTTTCTGGTTCAATGGTTCCCAGAAATCTTTTCCCTTTGTATTCTTTTTGTTTCATATTGTTAACAGATGATCCACTCAGCTCAGATGGCAAGACAACGCGCGTTTCTTTTAGAAGGCACGGGTTCGAACCCTGCCTTTTCCCAGAAATTCCAATATTTTTTGATATTTCAGCTTTCTAGAAGACACAACGTCTAGAAGCTCCAGCTTCTGGACTCCTTCAGAGGCAACATGCCCAGAAGCTCCAACTTCTGGCCCCCATTACCACACGCCACGCCCCAGAAGCTCCAGCTTCTGGGCTCATCTTCAGCAGAAAGCCCCAGAAGTGCTTACTTCTGGGCGTCTCCAGGCCAGAAAAGCCCCAGAAATTCTAATTTCTGGGCACCTCCAGCGCAAGAATCCCCAGAAGTGCTTACTTCTGGGCATGGTCAGCAAGAGGCTTTCCAGAAGCTCCAGCTTCTGGGAAAGCTTCATCCAGAAGCACTCTAACCCTTTTTCCTTATTTTTTTTCCATATTTTTCATTTAATTTAAATTCTTTTCACATATTTTTCTAACACATTAAAAATTCACAAAAAATATTTTCTTTTTGCATTTAGGTCAGAAAAAATGTTTATTTAATTTTTAGCATAAAAAAAATTATATTTTGCATGCATATTTTAATTAATTGTTAATTAATCAGAAATTTGACTTTTAATTATTTTTCTTTGTTAAAATCAAATCCAGAAAATCCCCAAAAAATTATTTTCTCATTTAATAAGGTTTACTAACCCTAAAGGCCTTCTTCTAACTCAAAAATATTTTTCACTAACATATTTTCTATTATTTACAATTTGATTATTTTTCTGATTATTATGTATCTGCTTCCAGGTTGTAATAGTTTAGTTTAATTTTCTCGCATCCTTTTTCAATATTATGTAACTGCTCATGGGATGTAATAGCTTAATTAGGATTTAATTTCCACACTCCTATATTATGTAACTGCCCCAAAGCCATGTAATAGCGTAGGGTTTAGTTTCCTAAATTTACTTTCTGCACCCATATAAACTGCTAGTAATTAGGCGTGTATGGCAAGATAAAAACAAACGTAGATCACTTCTAATTTCAAGATAAAATATCTGAACTTGACACACTCTCTTCACACATGCACCCACCTTAGGGTATTCTCTCTCGTTGCCTTTCGAATAAGTGGTAAAGTCCCTCGAACGTAGAGGTATCCTAGCACCGTTGCCTACAAATATATCATCATAGTCCCCTCGATGCAAAGATCATAGACCCTCGATGTTTCCTACGAATACATGATCTAGTCCCTCGATTGTTGCATACGAAAAGCGATGATCGTCCCTTCAAAATGTGCTAGGATACTCCTACAAGTTGCCTTCTATGACCATCTAATGTCCCTTTCGAATGTCCCTTTACATCCAACGAATAGGGTTACCTACCAACTAATGGTATGGATAGCGCTATTCTAAAGGAAAGTAAAATAACACGGAAACGACCGTTCTGAGTAGGTAATAGACTTTTAGTTGCTTGCTCTATCAAAATACTTTTCACACCTCACACTATTACAAAATTCCTTTTCTAAAAAATGAAACATTTCCGAACACTTCGTATACATTCCAGCGTGAATCATTACGAAGTCAAAGCGAAATGCCTTTTCAAAAATTTTTCAAAACACACACACAGAAAGCAAATTTCAAGATGAGCTAAAGCAACTAAGAGCCCGTAGATAACTACGGATGGAAAGGGTGCTAATACCTTCCCTTTTCATAACCTTCTCCCTTACTCAGAATCTAACGAAGGTCTTTTCCTGTTCTTTTCACCTTCCCTTAATTGGATAAAAGAAAAGTCGGTGGCGACTCTTGCTATCCGCAACATTTACGATCAAACGCAAAACAATCTAAAGTCAGTTCTCCCACCGTATTACACCATTTCCTCAAGATTCGTTCGACCCCCCTGTTCATGCTTGGAATCGTTGCAAAATGTTGGTTCATTCATGGATCATGAATTCAGTTTCAGATTTGATTGCTTAATCAATTGTTTTTATGGAGAATGCTCTTGATGTATAGAATGATTTAAAAGAAAGATTCTCCCAAGGTGAACTCAACAGAATTTCTGAATTGCAACAAGAAATCTACAGTCTCAAGCAAGAAACGAAATTGATAAATGAATACTTTTCTAATCTTAAGATACTCTAGGAAGAACTAGATTTTTATTTGCCTTTACCAATGTGTACATGCCGCATAAAGTGTTCTTGTGCAACTATGTGCAATGCAAGATCAAACCATCAAGTTTTACAAATTATACGTTTTCTAACTAGTCCGAATGATCAATTTGTTGTGGTTAAGTCCCAAATATTTTTAATGGATCCTCTACCATCCATTAACAAGATCTTCTCTATGGTTATCCAACATGAGCGCCAACTACTAATTAACACACCAACGGATGAATCACAAACTTTGATAAACGATGTTGATTCCAAGAAGTTTGGTGGAAGACAGAATTCCTTCAAGCATGGCTCTCGTGTTTGCACATTTTGTGGCAAAACCAACCACACAGTTGAAAACTGCATCAAGAAGCATGTAGTCCCACCTCATATGCAAAAGTAATTTCAGTCAACAACCAACAATGTTGCTAATGATGGAAATCATGATGGGTATGTGCCTAATAGAGCTAAAATAATATATATGACAATTCTCCAATTAATCAAGGTAAATTCAATGCCCTAATGGAGTTACTTCAAAAATCCAGTCTTGGCCAAAGTTCAACACATGCTTCCTTAAATTAGGTTACAGATGGTCATTCATCAGTAAGTAACAAACACCATCTCATACATCATAAAACTGTTAACTCTTGTATCATTTATTTAGGAGCTTCTTATCATATTTGCAGCTTTATGCATTGGTTCCATTCTTATGAACCCATTAATCTTATAGTGTCGAATTTCCTAATGTACATTGTTTGATGGCAAAATATTTGTGCACAACCCAATTTTCTCCCGAGTTTATTGTTTATAATGTTTTTCTTATTCCTGAATTTTGCTTGAATTTACTATCTGTTTCAAAACTATGTGCATCCTCTAATTGTAATGTCAAGTTTCTTGATACACAATGCATCATACAGGACAAAACATCCATGAACATGACTGGTTTTGCTGAGCTGAGAGATGGACTGAACTACATGACACTGGGAGATAGTGAACTACACAACAAAGCTTCACACACATACTCCTTTTTCACATGTTTCACTATGTGTAGTGGCTGCAAATATTTCTTTACCTGAAAAAGCCTTATGGCACTTTAGATTAGGGCATTTGTCACAAAATAGATTAATGTATCTGCATTCCCAATTTCCTTTCATTACTTTCAATGATAAAGATGTTTGTGATGTATGTTGCTATGCTAGACAAAGAAAATTGCCCTATATTGTTAACAATAATAGAGCTCTTCATCCCTATGATATGATACACCTTGACATTTGGGGCCCCTTTCTGTTAAATCCATCCATGGTCATTCTTATTTCTTAACTACTGTTGATGATTGCAGCAGATACACATGGATAACCCTTATGAAATCAAAATCTAAAACTAGATAGCATGTGGTTAACTTTGTCAAATTCATAGAAAAGCAAAAGGGCATATTTGTCAAGGTTATTAGGTCTGATAATGGGCTTGAGTTTAGCATGGCAGAATTTTATGCATCCAAGGGAATCCAACATCAAAGTAGTTGTGTTGAATCTCCACAACAAAATGGGAGAGTGGATATGAAACATCAACATTTATTAAATGTATGAAGAGCCCTTCTTTTCCAGTCAAAATTTCCTAAGAGATTTTGGTCCTATTGCCATCTTACATGCCACATTTATCATAAATAAACTCCCTACACAAGTTCTAAACAATACATCACCTTATTTAATTTTACATAATGAAGTTCCTGATATACATAGTCTTAAGGTCTTTCGATCATTAGCTTATGCATCCACACTTCACATGCATAAAACCAAACTTGAGACACAAGGCAGAAAATGCATTTTTTTGGGATATAAAAGTGGGATGAAGGGATCTGTACGCTATTATATTAACAACCATGAAATATTTATCTCTAGAAATTTCATTCATCATGAACATGTCTTTCCTTACTCAAGTGAAAATTATGTCACTCAGGAATATCACCCTCACACTGACCTTAAAACCACACACTTGCCAAATCTCATTCTTCATCTAATAATAACCCTAAATATGACAAAGTTCCATTTCTCCACAAGCCATAAATACTGAAAACATAGATAAGAACACACAAACCCATGAACCTCTTGTACAATTTGATGAGGAACATACTGATGCAGATCCTAACCACTATGTTTCTGACCAGATTGACATAGAGGATAATATAATTCCTCAAGAAACTGAACATATAGCACAAGATAGACCTACCAAATATAAGCATACACCAAAATATCTCTCAGATTATGTGTGCAGTGCATCTGGTGCTTCAGCAGACAAGACATCTTCAGGTAAAACCAAATCCTTTTATCCTATTTCAAATTATGATTCCTTGTCTTCTTTATCTATATTTCATCGTGTCTTTACATCTAACATTACATTTACACATGAGCCAAAGACATACAAAGAAGCTTGATTGTCTGAACATTGGATCAAGGCTATAGATTCTGAATTAGAAGCATCAGACAAGAATAGAACTTGGACCATAGTAGATCTTTCATTGAATGTTAAGCCTATTGGTAACAAATGAGTGTTCAAGGTAAAGCAAAGAGTTGATGGCACAGTAGAAAGTTACAAAGCAAGACTTGTTGCTAAGGGTTATAATCAAATTGAAGGCTTGGATTTTTTTGACGCCCTCTCTCTAGTTGCAAAGCTCACTACAGTTTGAAATCTTCTTGCCACTGTTGTTATGAATAATTGGTTTTTGCATCAGCTTGATGTCAACAACACATTTCTACATGGAGAGCTGCAAGAACATGTGTACATGACAATTCCTGAAGGTGTTAATTGTTACAGGCTCAATCAGGTGTGCAAACTTCGTAAAAGTCTCTATGGAATAAAACAGGCTAGTCGAAAATGGTATGAAAAGTTGTCTACTTTGCTCATAGAACAGGGCTACACTCAACCCACTTCAGATTATTCTTTATTTACCTTGAGCACTAATATTGACTTTATAGCTATTCTAGTTTATGTGGACGACATAATACTAGCCGGAACATCGATGCTTGAATTCTCTCGAATTAAAACATCTTTGGACACAAATTTTAGTATCAAAGACCATGGATTGCTGAAATATTTTCTTGGGTTGGAAGTAGCACATTCCAAGGAGGGAATCTCACTATGCCAACGAAGTATTATCTTGATTTGTTGTAGGAATCTGTATTACTTGGATCCAATTCAGTATCTACTTCTCTAGATCCTTCTGTCAATCTTCATGCTGATGATGGCAAGCCATATGAATATGTTAGAGCCTACAGAAGACTCATAGGTCATCTGTTGTATCTCAATACCACACGACCTGACATTACATATGCCACCCAACAGCTTAGTCAGTTTCTTCACCATCCTACCATGGCACAATGTCATGCTACCTACTGAGTCATTCGTTACTTGAAGTCTAGCCCTGGTAGAGGCCTTATATTTCGTAGAAAAACTGAGTTCCATCTCATTGGATTTTCAGATGTTGATTGGGCAGGGTGCCTTGATTCCAGGAAGTCTATCTCAAGATATTTCTTCTTCCTTAGATCTCCCCTTATTTCATCACGCGCAAATAAACAATACACCATTTCCAGGTCTTCATTGGAGGCAGAGTATCGCGCGTTATCTGTTGCTACGTGTAAGCTACTGTGGCTAATTGTCTTATTGAAGGAATTGTAGATTACATGTGGTAAACTCCTTGTTCTCTACTGTGTTATACATAGTTCAATGCATATTGACTCTAATCCGGTGTTTCATGAAAGAACTAAACATTTAGAGGTTAATTGCCACTTGGTTCGTGAAAAGCTTCAAAAGGGAATGCTTCGTCTTTTACCTATATTTACTCATGAACAGCTTGCGGATTACCTTACAAAGGCCTTGCCAGTTTCGAAATTCAACAAAATTGTTTCCAAGCTTGGCATGATTCATATTCACCATGCTTAGCTTGAGGGGGACTATTGAAATGTTAAGCTAGTTTTCTAATTAGAGTTAGTTTAATACAATTGTCAATGTTTCATTGGTCTTTAGTTTGAGATGTTATGATTGGTTAGCAAAGGGAAAGTTCCATATCTTTTGTAGTTTGAATTGTGAGCATATATACTCACACTTTGTAATATGCAGAAGCATAAATGAATAACATATTCTTTCTTAATATTCCAATTCTTTTCCTTTTCTTTCTTCTGAATATGCTTCATCACAATAGTTATCAATCGAGGAAAGCAATAAATTATGGAGTGATTTATTTAACTAACAACATAGAAAGGTTATTCCAAAATATAAAATGGGAAAGCAAGAGCTGGAAACAACAAGAACAACAACACCATTATGTGAGTTTCACATAGTATTTAAGATATATAGTGGTGGTGTTTGCCTTCTTATTGGATGTAGAAGATTTCTTGTGGATTGGTTTGTTGGAAATATCTTGAGCATTGTTACTTTTTGAATATAGGGCATAGATTCGTTGTAGGTTAACTAAGTAAATATACCCGTCAATTATTTTATAAAAACGATGGGAAAGGCTATTTATTTTATAACTAAAAAATAAAATAAAATAGGGCTTTCCGCTTGGTTTTATAAAAGATTCGAGGTAACATATTATTTGCAAAAAATAATGATGAATCGTAAAAAAATGAATGTAACATGTATTGTTTCTGTTGTACCCCAAATTTTTCCCTCCCATTTTTGAGGTCAATTGAGTCAATATACATCCTTATGCTCATAGGGTTCCCAACTACTCAAGGTTACTCAAGAGTTGCTCAGAAAAAACCCCCTCCTAAGAAATTGACCTATAACAAAGGTTTTGCTTTTCTCAAGATTAATAAGACTTATAAGGCCTCAAGTGGACTTCATGCTTCCCCGTGTGCCTCAAGGTACCCACATGTCAAGAATCAAGCCTTGTATCACAAGTTTGCTCAGTCAATTGCTCAGATAGTTGAAAATCACTTATATTTGACCAAAAGTCAACTATGATCAACATACAGTCAAACTTCAAGATTTTTTGTCAACATCAATATTTTGAGTTCATATTCATCATTTTATATAAGGTTGATCATGATTCATCAATAAATTATCAAAAATCCAAAAGTTGCTAAATTAGGGTTTTGACCTTTCTCTTAGGAGAAGTCAACTGAACTTTGACCAAGCATAAACTTCACATACTTTATCAGAAATTCCTGAACCAAATCCTAGATTGAAGAAAATCCAATTCTCTACAACTTTGTCTCTCTTATCTCAAGTCCAAAAATGTCTCATTTGAGAGATATGGGCCAAGACATTATAGGTCCTTTCAAAAGTCAACAAAAAGTCATCTTTTCTCAAAGAAGTTTACATGAAGTTGGAAGCTTCAAATAGAAAAGCCCCAAATAGAGGCTTTATAGGACATATTAATCTTTCTAAAAAGTCAAAGATCACCCTCATATGTTGAGAATTGAGCAAGATATGATTGGTGCAAATTGAGCAATTTTGAGAAAATGCATGAAGTGAAATTTGAGCAATCTTGAATTTTTTGACTAATGGGCCTATATTTTAAGATTTGGGATATGTTTATAACATCATCAAGGACCTATAAACCCATCCATACATTATCTTAATTTTATTCTATTTATTTTTTATTTTATTCATTTAAATTTAAATTAAATTAAATTAAATGCAAGATTAATGTATAAGGCATGTAAGGCTTTAAATCTGAGTTACTTGAGGTCCAAACAACCTCTACATGAGCTGGAAAAAGCACATGGAATGAATTAGTGAATGATTGAGCACAAAATCAAGATTTTAAGACAAATTGCCAATCAAATATTGTCACACTCAATGCCAAATATTTGATCCATGTTTGTTGACCTAAATCACTCTTCTATAAGTACACAGCAATACTCTAAAAAAAATCAAGAACTAGGGCAAGTGCAAAACCTTGTATCCAGCCTTTATCAATCCATTTCAAGCACTTCATCACACTCTTGAAGGTCCCAGGAGTCATTTCATATCCATACTCAAGCTCAACGCACGCAAGAACACCTCCCTCAAGTTGCACCAGTTGGGTAGCGATCCTGAAACTCAAACTTATAATGCATGCATTGTTAATTGATTCTATGTGTAGATACTTGTTTATATTGATGTTTAGAATGTTTCAGAACCATCGCTTGTAAGGTTTGATGTAGGAATTGACCTATGCTATTGTTAGTGCATCACGAATGGGAATCATCGTATCTCACTTTACAGGCCGTTTCAATAAAAACTAACACCACCATTGGATTCGCAGGGGTCAAATTAGGGGGTAGGGTTATTCTTTTGAATTGATTTTGGCTATTTTTGCGGGTTAGGAAAACGAATCACCGGAGAAGACGACGAAAGTTAGGGCTCTTGCGCTTCTTCGGTCCCTCTGACCATTGACTCAGTCGTGGCTTGGTGTGACTGGTCCATTCAAATATATGGGATCCCACTCTAGCGCGTTTTGCTTAAGTTTGAATTTCTAGAATTTGTTTTATATTATATATTTATGAACGCGTATAATTAATGGATGAAACGGCCACCCCAGAGGCAAGACATGCGCACGTAAGACTTTGATCTACCAGGGCGTGGGTTCAAACCTGGCGTTTTGCAATTTTTTTCCTCCATATTTTCCATATTAATGCAGGTTTCATATATATTTTTCCAAGATCAACATATTAACACCATAGGCACATGGCCTGGTGGTAACGTTTTGAGCCTGCATCCTCAAGGGCGTGAGTTCAACCCCTGGCACCCCCATCCCTTCTTTTTATCACTTGTCTCTTTTATCTTTTCTATTTTTCTTTCTAAATTATTTTTATTCTAATTTCTTTTCAATATTTCATTTAACTATTTTATAAAATCATTAAAAATATTTTATTTTAGTTTTAGGTTAATTAAATTAATTATTAATTTTTGACATGAAATTACTTTTATTTTAAATAAGTTTGATATTAATTTCATAATTAATTTAAAATTAATTTAAAACTATTTCTTTCCTATAAAAATCAATCATAAAAAATGCAAAAATATAGTTTTTTGATACTTAGGATATTAGGATATTTTGACCTTTGTTTAAAAATGTTCTTATTATTATTTTCTATTTCTTTTACATTTAAATTCTATAAACGAATGTATAGGTCGCACGGTTATTTTGTAACAGTCTAGTTTATTTTCTCGCAGTTTTCTAATTATGTAACTGCTCATGGGATGTAATAGCTTAGAATTTAATTTTTCGCATTTTACTTTCCACACCTATACTATTATGCCTGTATATATTAACTGCTAATAGATAGGCGTGTATGGTAAGACTAAAATAAACGCTAGATAACCTAATTTCAAAATATAATATAACTGAATTAACGCATTCTCACACGTGCACCCTTAGGGTATCCTCTCTTATTGCCTTATAAACATGGCCATGTCTCTCGAACGTGGAGATACCATTAGCTAAGTCCCTCGGTTAAAATCATCATAGTCCCTTCAAAGATCATAGTCCGTCGAGTGTTTCCTAAGAATAAATGATGATAGTCCCTTCGATACAATTGCTAAGGTATCTTTACACGTTGCCTTCAAAGACCATACGACAAACCTACGCATGTCCCTTCACATCCAATGGATGGGGCTACCTACCAACTAATGGTATGGATATCACTATTCCTAATGGAGAAGGAAAAGAATAACAAATGACCTTTGAGTGGGTAAATGGTTCTTAATTGCTTGCTCGCAACAACTTTTCAAAACACAATATATCTTACACTATACATTTTCGAACAAATATTTTCAATCACTTCGTATAAATTCTTGAGGACTGATACAAGAATAATTATAAAGTTTTTAAAAGTGAGCTAAGCAAATAAGAGCCTGTAGACAACTACGGATGAAAAGGGTGCTAACACCTTCCCTTTTCATAACTTACCCCCTGAACTCAAAATCGATAAAAGGTCTTTCCTGTTTTTTCATCTTTCCTTATTGGATAAAAGAAAAGTCGGTGGCGACTCTTGCTAACTGCAACATTTGCGATAAAATACAAAACAACTAAGTCAGTTCTCCCACCGTATTACAGTTTCCATTTTCAATTTTTTTTACCACTCACCATTTTCTTTGTGTGCTGAAATATTCAAACAAAGGACTTGTATTATGAAACAACAATATTGCTTACAATTTACAATATGTTTAGGAATAAATTTTTCAATATTGTCAACCGAGGAAAGTAACAAATTGTGGAGTGATTTCTTTAACTAATAATATAGGAAGATTATTCCAAAATATAACCGTGGGCAAGCAAGAGGTGAAAACAACAACAAAAACAACATCATTATGTGAGTTTCACATAGCATCTAAGATATATAGTGGTGGTGTTCACGTTCTTATAGGATATAGAGAATTTATTGTGGATTGATTTGCGGGCAATATCTTGAGCGTTGTTAGTTTTGGAATGTAGGACAGATATTTGTTGTAGGTTAACTAAGTAAATATACCCATCAATTATTTTATAAAACTGAGGGAAAAAACTATTTCTTTTTTAATTAAATATAAATAAAATAGGGATTTTCCCATGGGTTTTATAGATGATTCGAGGTAACATATTAACCGCAAAAAATAATTATGAGTGGTAAAAAAATTGAATGTAACATTTATTGTTTCCTTTTTCCATTTCTTTCTACTCACCACTTTTTTCTTCTTTCTATTCACCACCTTTTTGTATGCTGCAATATTCAAATAAAGGACTTGTATTACGAAACAACAACATTGCTTGCAATTTACAATATGTTTATGAATAAATTTTTCAATATTGTCAACCGAGGAAAGCAACAAATTATGGAGTAGTTTCTTTAAATAACAACATAGAAAGGTTATTCAAAAATATAAAAGCAAGAGGTGGAAACAACAACAACTTCATTATGTGAGTTTCACATAGCATTCAAGATATATATATATATATATATATATGAGGGATCAAATTACACTCGAAGAGTTACACCATGAGTTACACTCGCTCAAAAATGTCACTTCGGATTAATATTTTTTAAAATCAACCGTTGGATTGAAATATATCATCATATAGATCATACATATAAAGTTTGAGATTAATCTATAATGATTTACTATACGATCAAGATATCCAAAGATTAACGTCAAAATGGACTTTCATATAACGTTAATTTTAACTATTCAGGGCTACACCATACTACTCAGGGCTACTTCAATACTAAAACTCAGGGTTTTGGAATAATAGGTATTTTAACTATTCTATTATACTCTGGGATTGTAGAGTGTCAAGACGGTAGTGATTTCGTCTAATCTTGCTAAAGTTTCTAACTATTTTAAAAATTGGCAACCTACGTACTTGTCGAGTGAGTCAAGTTATGCATAAAACCGTAAAAAATTTGTTAGGGCTCAATAAAATAGGGGAATCGGAAAAACAACACAAATGTTGCATAAATAACTTGATGAAGACAAAAAATTTATAGAAGGGAAATAACTAGAAGAGAAATTACAAAGAAAATATAAAATTACAAGAAAACGAAAATACTTCCTCCCTCATACTTAAATCGTACATTGTCCTCAATATATTGATAAAAGATGAAAAGGGAAATGGAAACTAAATATTCACTCATCGATTGAACTTTTAGTGATATTCCTGTTCCATGGCCACTTATCAAGACATCTCACATATCCCTCACCTTTTCTTTTCTTTCTTCTGTGGGGAGGTTCATTCTTTTGAACTCGAGGTGGCGGTTCTGGATCTATCTTAAGTATTAGCTTTTCAAGTTTGGGCTTAGTGATTTCATCCACCACCTCAAGGGCTAACCTTCCCTACTTGACGCCAATGGTTTCCTTAGTTTCATGGTCCTTAAATTTTCTCTTTTTGTGCAAGACCTCAGACGAAGATGCATTGGTGTGCATATTTTTCGATGCCTCCACATACATTTTGGATTGGGAACCTACATTAGCTTCCACAAATATTTGTGAAAAAGAAATAGGCGGGTTATAGGGAGGAGGAACAACAATAGATGTTTCCTTCTCTACCTCTTCGACAACCTCCCTTTCGGATGGTGTCGGTGTATTTTTCTCACTTTCTACTCTTTTCTCACCAGAACTCTTCTCAACCACAATATCACTCTCCTTAGGATTTTCGATTTGTTTTTCACTAATGGTTATTTCAACATCCACATGCTCCTCAGGGAAGGGTCCTAGAGGGTTTTGTTCAAGTTGGGAGATTTGGGTCTCTAAGGCTATGCTGTGAGTCACGAGGGACTCAACCACAATGGTTAGTTGCCTAAGGGCTTCATTATTTTGAAGACTTTGTTTTCTTACCTCTTCATTTTGAACATTTTGTGTCTCTATATAATGCTCTATCATAGATTCTAGCCTAGAGTGAGTTAACGTCGCATCGAAATCCTCCATTGATGTTTCGAGGTTGGAATTATAGGATTCTTGCTGTTCCTCAAAGTGAATCTGCATTGCATTTTGTGTTTCCACAAAAAGCTCCATCTTCATAGTTTCTAGCCTAGCGCGATGCTGTATCGCAATCATTCCTTCCATTAATACTTCGAGGGTGGAATTTTGGGGTTCGTGCGACTCCTCAAAATAGTGGGCGTGATGATTGTAGAGAAGATTTGGTTGAGGATAAGTTAGTGTCGCATTGTAATCATCCAATAAAGTTTCGAGATCGGATCTTTGGTATTCTTGCGACTCCTCAAAATGTTGGTATTGGTAGTTGCAGAGATAATTTGGGTAAGAGTGAGTTTTTGAAGCATTGAAATCTTCCATCAGTATTTCGAGGTCGGATTTATGGGATTCTTGTGATTCCTCAAAATACTGATAATGGGTGTAGAAATTTTTTTGGTGATACATAGTAAACAAAGTAAAAGTGCCTTAGTCTATACGGTGTAACACCGGAGTTACAATATCGACTTAAATAGTCCCCGGCAACGGCGCCAAAAACTTGATCGCGACTTTATCGTCTATAAGTCGGGAGACTGCAAGTGCACAGTCCTATCGCGTAGTATTAAAAGATATCGAATCCACAGGGACTATAAGTCGATCTACTGTTATCCTAAGTTATTATATATAGCTACGGCCAATAATTCTTTTGGAATGATGATTAAAGAGAAATTTCTTAAATCTAGATAAAAATATTAATTAAAAGGATATCGGTATGTAATTCGTCAAACTTCGAATATCCGAAGTTCTACTGGCCTGGTTCTTAAGTGATAAAAACTCTTTTCAGCAAACAATATTTATTTAAAAATCCTATCTCAAACTCTCGCTCTATTGAATCAGATCATGTAATTAAATCCTAACGTATGTGTCATACCCCAAAATTTTCCCTCCTACTTCTCAAGACATTTCATACATCCATGCTCAAGAATTCTTCAAGGGTTGATCAGACAAACCCTCTCCTAGACAATCAACCCATACTAGGGTTTGGCAATTCTCAGATCCAGATGGACTTCCAACATCTCCAATGGTCATCATGCCTCCTCATATGCTTCAAAGATTCTTCATGTCAAGTTTCAAGCCCCACAGGTCAAAATTCCTCAGACAATTACTCAGATGGTTGAAAATCAGTTGTATTGGACAAAAAGTCAACTGTGGTCAACATACAGTCAAACTTCATGATTTGTGGTCAACATCCTCATTTTGAAGTTACATTCATTATTTGGTCAAGGGTTGATCATGATTCATCAAGAAAACTCAAGATTTGCACAAAAGTCAAACTTTCCAAATTAGGGTTTTTCAGTGAAAAGTCAACTGAACTTTGACTGAGCATAACTTCTTAATACTTTCTCATAAATTTTTCCACCACCTCTCATTTTGAATGAAATTCAATTCTCTACAACTTCATGTCTCACAAGAATGTTCAAAAAATGCTTCATTTGGAAGGTATGGATCAAAACATTACAGGTCCTTTTTAAAGTCAACAAAAAGTCAACTTTTTGTTTTGAGGATTTATTGAGCATGGAAACTCCAATTGAGATGAAACCAAAGAGGTTGGTTAGAGGACAGTTAGAGCTTTCTAAAAAGTTCAAGAACACTCAAGAATGTGGAAAATTGAGCAAGGTACACCTTGCACAAGTTGGGTATTTTTGAAGAACTGCACAAAGAGAAATACTTGTGAAAATCCAAAATTTTGCAAATGGGCCTAGTTTTTCTTCATTCAAACTTGTTCCTTAGACAATTTGGAACATCCAAGCCCAATGCCACGAATTTTAGCTTTATTTTTCTATTTAATTTGGATTTTATTCATTTAAATACAAATTAAATTAAAAAATAAGGTATAAAATCAAAATTAAATGCAAGATTGATTTTTCTCTCATGCTTGAGGTCCAAGTAACTCACACAAGCTGGCAAATTTCGAAATTTGCATAGATTTGGGCAAGAATTTGATTGAAATTTGATCAAAAAAGGAAGATTTGATTTCATACAAAATCAAATATTTTTCACATTGATTGATCATTATTTGCTCTTGAATTCAGACCTAAATCCATCCACTATAAATATACAATGCCTACACAACAAGAAAGGACAAAAAAATTGCCTCAAGAACCCTATTCCAAACTCAAAAAAACTGTGCACTACAAGTCACTAGCAGCCTTGGTTCTAGCTTGTTTCAATCGATTTTGAGCATTCCATCACATTCCTTGGTGTCTTTAGAATCGATCCAGACCTTTACATCATTCAAAAACATCAAGAATCAAGCAATCCGGTTTTGGTTTGTTCTTATTTTTTTTCAAAATCGAATTCTGTTTATCATGCATTTTTAACATGTTTTGATGTTTGATTTGTGTTTAGTTTGAAGTTTGCAAGCTATCTGGACAATTGAATTGCATTTTCATGGCCTGAATTGATATATGCCATGTTTAGGGTTTTCTGGTTCGAATTAGGGACTCTCTAAATAGGATAAATTGGACAAAACTAGCACCACCATCGTGTTTAGAATTCAATTTGCAATCGTTTCATGTACTCACAATTCATTTATATTGCTTGTATGGAGTTTTTGAGATTTGCAGGGGCCTTAGCGTCGAGTTTGGCCGACGCAAACTTCCCAGAAATTCAAACGAAGAAGATGATGTTCTTCGCGCGTGATTTGAATTCCGAGGAAGCAGTTTCATTTAAAAACAATTTGTTCCGTTTCATAAACACGTGGACGCTCTAGCTCAGTTGGTCGTGGCAGCGCGTTGTGAAGGGAGGGTCCCCGGTTCGATTCCTAGCCATGGCAATATTTTTTACAAGTTTGCAAACTAACATATTTTCTTATATTTTTCTATTTTCTTTTCTTTTAATATTTTTAATACTATTTAATTTATCTTTAATATTTTTTTATCATGCATCTAAAAAACACCAAAAATATTTCTTTTTTGCATAATCATTAGAAAAATGTTTATTTGATTTTTAAAATTAAAATTATTATTTTTGCATGCATATTTAATTTAATTGCTAATTAATCATTTAAATAGCTTTTAATTGTTTTTTAATTATCAAATCAATTCCAAAAATTCCCAAAAAATTTATCTTATCATATTTATGTCATTATTAACACAAAAACTTTTTCTCATTCAAAAATATTTATTTTTACTAACATTTTCCTCTTATGCAATTTTCTCGAATTTCCCGATTTTGTATATGTTCACAGGTTGTACCGCTTCGGACGATTTTTATTGCTTTTCTTTTCCAATTATGTAACTGCCTATGGGATGTAATAGTTTAATTAGGGCTTTTATTTTCCGCACTTTCAATTATGTATCTGTCCCAAAGCCATGTAATAGCGTAGGACTTTATCTTTCCGCACTTTACATTTCCGCAATTTACTTTCTGCACCCTATAAACTGCTAGTAATTAGGCGTGTATGGCAAGATAAAATTGGACATAGATCACACGTAACTTCAAGATAAAAATACCTGAAATCAACACACTCTTTTCACACATGCACCCCTTAGGGTAATTCTCTCTCGTTGCCTTACGAATACATGATCTTGACCCTCGATTGTCGCCTACGAAAAATGATGATAGTCCCTTCGAATGTGCTAGGATACCTCCTACAAGTTGCTTTCTATGACCATCCGATGTCCCTTTGAATGTCCCTCTTACATCCAACGAATAGGGTTACCTACCAAATAATGGTATGGATAGCGCTATTCTAAAGGAACGTAAAACAACACGAAAACGACCAATTCTGAGTAGGTAATAAGACTTTTAATTGCTTGCTCTAACAAATATTTTTTCACACCTTACACTTTTGTCAAAGTTCAAACTCTTTTCAAAAACGAAACATTTCCGAACACTTTGTATACATTCCTACATGAATCATTACAAAGTCAAAGCGAAATGCCTTTTCAAAACATTTTTGTCAAACACACAGAAAGCACTTTTTTTGAAAATGATCTAAGAGCAACTAAGAGCCCGTAGATAACTACGGATGGAAGAGTGCTAATACCTTCCCTTTTCATAACCTTCTCCCTTACTCAGAATCTAACGAAGGTCTTTTTCTGTAATTTTTACCTTCCCTTAATTGGATAAAAGAAAAGTCGGTGGCGACTCTTGCTATCCGCACATTTGCGATACAAAAATCTCAAAGTCAGTTCACCGTATTACAGTATGCTCTCGCTATCCCACCGAATTTAAAAACACTTTTTGAAAATAAATAAGATTTAATCGATTTTAAAACGCTTCCGCTGTCTTTAAAATAAATTCCTAATATCCACTATCCGGTTTTAAACCTCAAACTCTCGCTCTGTTCGTTTCTAACCTTAGCCTAGTTTATTTAATCTCAAACTTTCGCTCTGTTGATTTCCTAACCTTCTAATAAATTCAATTGGATACTAAAACCAGAAAAAGTATTTTTAACAAAATAATATTAGGCCAGTTTATTTCGGATTCCTTTAGTTCGATTAATTTACATACCGATATCTAATCGGTTTAGCCAGACATATTTATTAACTCAATCAAGCATAAACAACAATATTTCATATATTTAGGCATATCCAGAAACATACAAATAAATGACATGCAAATAAATTTAAGCTAATAAATATTTAGGAATCTGAAATAAGAATACTGCAATTAATCTTGTTCTTCAAAAATACAAAGTACTCCACCACAGGCTGGCTGGATCTACTCTTGAAACTCTTGAATCGAAAGAAAAATATGGCAAGAAATAAAAAGCACTAGATCTAACGTAAGGTTAGATCAGCGAAAAATACACAACAATTTCCGGTGTAGAAATTGTTGTGAGAAAAATAATGTATGCTTAAAACTAAGAAATGAAAATGGAAAATAAAATAAAATTGCAAACTGAAAATGGAAATACGAATAGAAAAACTTGAAAGCAATTGTTCGATAAAAATGCCGACCCCTCGCATTGGTCTTGTACGTTGTATTTATATTCTCTCTTTGCAACTTCTATTTCCAATCTTGTAGGAAAGTGGTGATCTGTAATGCCTGAAATCTCGAAGACGGACGCCTCGTGGAGTAATAGAGAAAATAAGTTATGAGACGTGCATCTCACTTTGCGTGGCAAATGGTGGCAGAAATTGAGGAAGAAAAAGTCCTCCTTGAGGCGAGCATCTCAAATTAAGTATTCTATGACGTGACCTATAATGAAGGAAAAATGGAAGTGGGGCCCCCTATACTGGAGGCAGGCGCCTCAAGGTTGGAGGCGGGCATCTCAACTGGAGACGGGCGCCTCAAGGGTTGGAGGCGGGCATCTCAGCTTTGCTAGATTGGAGGCGTGGGCCTCCCTTGAGTGAGGTGAGATTTTTTTCCTTTATTGGGATGGGCCTTCACATATTTTGCTTTACTTCTTCAATACCCCCCATTTGCTATATCACCCGTTTCTTCATATCTTTGCCTTTTTACATCAATTTCTTCTCAATTTCATTTCTTTTCTCAAGCAATCTCTATTTAATCTAAATACCTGAAACATTAGAAATACCAGCGTAATACGAAAATAAAACAATATAATTAAACAAAAATACTAACATTACTTATGCTAATTAAATCAAATTATGCTATATAAATTCATGTTATCACTGACTTTACATCCAGCTGATGCATCTTCCATCCCTTGTATGTTGTTTCCAGCCTAGAAACCGGTGCATATACTTCGTCGAAGTCTATACCAGGCTTTTGTAGATAGCCTCTAGCCACCAATATTGCTTTATACTTCACTATCTCACCATTTGGCCTTTGTTTCACTTTGTATATCCACTTTACATTGATAGGCTTTTGATTCGTTCTTTCGACAAGCTCTCAGGTCTTGTTCTTCTCAATGGCTCTGAGTTCTTCTTTCATGGCTTCACACCAATTCGAATTACTCATGGCTTCATTCAAATCGATCGGTTCTTCATTAGCCATCATCATTGCTTCTTCAACTAGATCACCATCATCATTGCTTCTTTTCGACCTCCTTTCATTTTGTTCAGGTGGTTCTTCATTTCGACTAGTTGAAGTGTTGCCTTGTTCCCTTCGAGTATTTGATAGTTCATCCTGTGGATCTTCTTCGAACATAGTTATAACTGTGTCTGATTCTTGTGTTGAACTTTGACTCCAGTCCCAACCTTTTCTTTCGTCGACACAAACATCTTTTCTAATTACAAGTTTATCTTCGATTGGCGAATACAACTTGTATGCACCAGTCGAATGATACCCTATGAGAACCATTGCTTCACTTCGATCATCCAGTTTCCTTCTCAATTGTTCAGGTACATGCTTGAAGCACATTGATCCAAAAATTCTAAAATGACTCACACTTGGCTTCGATCCTGTCCAAGCCTCATAAGGTGTTCTTCCTACTATCTTCTTTGTTGGACACCTGTTTAGAATGTATACTGCTGCCGAAGCTGCTTCAGCCTAAAATCGCTTAGGCATATCTTTAGCTTTCAACATACTTCTCGTCATGTTCAGTAGACTTCTATTTTTCCTTTCAGCTATGCCATTTTGCTGAGGTGTATAGGGTGCAATAATCTCATGCTCTATACCTTCCTCATTGCAAAATTTGGCAAATTTAGCAGACATATATTCACCACCACCACCAATTCTTAACTTATTCAATTTGCAACCACTTTGTTTTTAAGCATGCAACTTAAATTTCTTGAATTGTGTGAATGCTTCACTCTTCCTTTCAATGATATAAATCCATATATGTCTGGTGAATTCATCAACAAAAGTAAGGAAATACATGTTGCCTCCATTTGACTTCACTTCAAATGGTCCACACGCATCAGAGTGAACTAGTTCCAACTTGCGCTTGGATTTCATGGGCAAGTCATGTTTGAATTCCTTCCTTGCCTGCTTAGCTTTACAACATTCCTTATATAGTTGCTTTGGATCCTTCAAATAAGGCAAACCAAACACCATCCTCTTCTGATTGAGCATGCATAAACTCCTGAAGTTTAGATGTCCATACATATGGTGCCATAGTCAGTTCTTGTCTTCTTCCGTAGTCGAAGCAAGACACTTATGATCTGATGTGTTGAGTTCGACTTTGAATGTTTTGTTTTCTGCCAATAGTGCTTTCATGATTAGCCTCCCATCAGCCCTATAGACTTTCATCTGATTCCTTTCAAGCTTCATTTTGAAGCCTTTTGCAAGTAATTGACCTACACTTATCAAATTACTTTTCACAGAGGGTACATACAATACCTTAGTGATAGTAGCTTTTCCACCATCCTTTCTGACAATCGAGATGTCTCTTTTTCCTCCAGAATTGATGTGTCTTCCATCAACAAACTTTATCACCTTTTTCACTGAATCATCTAATTTGGTGAACTAATCTTTATTGCCAGTGATATGGTTGCTACATCCTGAATCCAGATGCCACATGTTGTTTTCTTAGTGTTCGACTGAGCGTTTACCATCATCAGCACATAATCTGAGTCACTGTCTCCTGCACGTGTATATTGAGCTTCATCACTTTCTTTCGCTCTTGTTGCTTTCTTTCTTTGACAGTCTCGAGCATAGTGACCAAAACCTTGACAATTGTAACATTGCACCTCTTTCGTGTCGACTTTCCTCCCAGAGTACTTGTTGCCCACACCTTTCTTGCTTGAATCTGTAGTGTTTCTTGACTTCTCATCACTTGCAAGATGATTTCGCTGCTTTGACTTCTCAGCTTTCTTGTTGAATCTTGATTGCAATGCTTGTTCAGCCACCTTTTCTCTTTCTGCGTTTCTCTGCTTCAATATCATCTCATGAGCCTCCAGTGAAGCTTGAATTTCTTCTAACTTCATCTCAGATAGAGTCTTGGCCTCTTCAATTGTCACTATAATATAGTTAAAATCTGCAGTACCTTTTCTATTTTCTGCAAATCAGTGGTCGTTTCTCCACATGCTTTCATTTGGTTCGTCGGTGTCACAATCCTTGAGAAGTATGTAGAGATTGATTCATCATCTTTCATGTGTATCATCTCGTATTGCTTTCTCAGCATCTGCATCTTGACCTTTTTCAATTTCTTGCCTCCGCCATACAAGTTCTTCAACTTGTCTCACGCATCTTTCGTTGATTCTTCTTCAATTATCTTCTCGAATACATCAGAGTCCACACACTGATGAATCAAGAACAACGCTTTATAATCTTTCTTCCTCGATCTTTGTGGTTTACGGGCATCCGCCGTGTTTTCTTCCAGCTCCGATACACCATCATTCAAGATTTCAACAACATCTTGAAATTTGAAAATGACCTTCATCATGCAATCCACCGTTGATAGTTTTCTCCTTTGAAAATGGAAGATTCAACGGAATTTGTGTCGCGTTGTTGTTCCGTTTGCCATTAGATTCTCTAATAAATGGCGATCTCCTTGATACCAATTTGTTGGAACAAAGAGTTTTCAAGAAAGATAGTTTTGTGAAGAAGAAGAAGAAGAAGAAGAGTAATGGAATTGAGAGAGAATGATTATCTAAGGCGTAGGAAGATTATTGTTATTGATTGTTTTGTGACTACAGCGAAATGCTCCTTATATAGACATATTTCCACAAACCCAAGAGAAACTAAACTAAAGCCCAAAAAATCAAGGCCCAAAAGATTTCAACACACTACAACACTATGGTTCTATGCAGTTCAAAATTCTGTCTAGTTCGACCAACTAGCTATTTCGACCAACACACACACAATTAATTCGACTTAATCGAAAAAATAGGACTTACACTTTTGAACATTAAATTTTCAATTGGATAATTTTGAGAATGAATTTGGGATGGATAATAGTGTTTTTGTTATCCGATTCATTCTCATCTTTTAAAATCGTGAAAATGCAAATTCAAGCCTAACCCTAAACCTAGTGAAAGTAATTTTTCTCTACCAAACACAACGCTAGTTTGGACAAGTATCATATGCACGGACATGGTTTTAAATTTTGGCCATGGTTACGACTATTACGTACAACTGCGACAATTATGGTTGTTGTGATTCACATCGTGACTGTTGAAGAGTGAATCATGATTGAAAAATGTTTGAAATAAACAATTGTGAAACTATTAAAACTTAGATTTTTCATATTATCCACATTTCTAAAATTTTATTTTTTGATGAAAAAAACTAAACAAACATGATCGAAATTATATAATGTAACTTATGATGCAGGTCAGATACGTGATTTTTAAATGGGGAATTTATTTTGCCACCTACTGGCTTTCTTCTAGGCCTCTGGCGAAAAACCCAAAATACCCCTAGACTTTGCAAGTGCACTTGTGAAGTCACCTCACAATAGATTTCGCAAGTTCACTTGCGAATTAACCCATAATTTATCAAAAACAAGGTGACTTTACATGTGCACTTGCGAATTAGCCCATAATTCCTCATTTCGCAAGTGCACTTGCGAAGTCTGTGAATTGTTTTATCAAAATGAACAGAACAGACCCCTAACCCATTTTCTACCAAAACACCAAATTTTATCACTTTCTACTCCAAACTCTAACATTTCTACTACCCAAACTCACAAAGTTTTGCTCATATCTCCATTTTAACTCATTTCAAGTCATCCCAAATCATCTTCATGCTTTCGTTGAATCACAATGTAATCTGGTATGTTTAATAAGTTAGTTTGTAGAAATTATATTGTGTATGTTGGTGTTAGAATAGGGATGTAGTTGATTGGGTGACAAAAATTGAGATTTGGTTGTTTAGGGAATGAAGTTGCTGAGATTTGAAAATGGTTGTGCGAGGGGGTTTCGCAAGTGCACTTGCGAAGTCATCCTGGACCAGTTTCGCAACTGCACTTGCGAATTCTTGTATGAGTTATTTTTTAAAAACCTAATAATTATAATTATTTATTTAAGGAACATGGATGACAATTAGGATCAAAGCAAACAGACGGTTAAGACAAGGAAGGTCATCCCAGACTATCTCGACTCGTCGAGAAAGGCAGACTAAGCAGCAGGCTAACCGACCTCGAGGTCAAGGTCGGGTACAAAGGGAGCAGTTAGATGTAGCTTCCCTTCTACAGGAGTTATACGCATCACGCCTTCTTCTAAGTAAGTATGAGGTGCCTAATGAATATTAACAAGAGTTGGCGCTGAGGGTTGAGGTACCCAAGGATGTTCCGGTACACAGCGGCGAAGCGAGGCTATTCGGGAGACGATTGACACCTCCCTCTTGATTTAATATCATGATCATATCACTGCCATTTTGGGAAGGACATGTATATTTTGGTTTCACTTTTTCATTTTATATTTTTTACTCAAAAATATGATTGTAATAATTATTATTATTTTTTGTTTAAAAATGATTGCCTATTAAGCATGTGAATCACTCCTGAAAAAGTTTTGAGTTGTTCATGCCAAGGGCTCAGTGGTTCCATGATGTTGTGATTGGAACCGGTCTTTCCGGATTATGTTGTACAGGTTACATGACTATAAGCCACGACATGTATGAGCGTATATAAGGTTCTCCCATCTGAAGGATTTGTATGAGGAGCACCTGGTTACAGCAACAGATGCCCAAGAAGAAGAGGACGAGGTTTTTATTCAGTATCACCGAGACTGTGCTCTACGATGTCACTTGATGTTCTTGGTCGGCACGTCCGTATTTGTGGACACAAGTGGGACTTATATGGATGTCACCTACCTGAGTATTTTATAGACCTGGCTACAGTTTGTGAGTGGAACTAGGGGTCGCTATTTTGGTATACCTCTATCAGAAGTTGAATGAAGCTTCAAATTGGAGGTCAAGGACGCTCACTGGCTCATGCAAACTCCCCACAGTACCTTTTTTTAACTATTAACTTTAATTTGTTTTGATTAATTTGTATATATATATTATGATATTCTTTTCGCAAAGATGGATATAAGGGTGGAAAACGGGCATGTTTGCTCCGTTTAGACCCGCAAAAGCCTGCAAAAAAACGGGGCCGGGAAGGACGATCATTGTTTAGGATGAGGGCCTAAAACATATGCTCGTCCATAAAAAAAAGTGAGGGAAGAAATCATGGACTACCTTTCGGGATAAAAATGCCAAATTTTATGTTTATACGTGCCCTGGCGCGAAGAAATTGGGTGGGATGGGCGGGCGGTCACATTAGAGGTGAGGTCTAAATTATTGATCATCGCACTAAAGTGCAAAATAGGTATGCCAGGCGGGCCGTTGCCACCCTAATGGATAATATCTCATTTCCACCGCATTCATGGTTTTGAACCAGATGAGGATTATACTAACAACATGCCAATGAATGCCAAGTATTTGCTCCATGGAGGGAACCATAAAGTGGCGCTGTACCGAGTTTATCTTGATCGCACCAACCATGATGACATCAACTGGACTTCGTTTGAGGATTACAAGGAGGTTGTCCCATTTGATCCCATCTCTTTATACTCAGGGTGGCTAGCATGTGGGTCGAACATTATGGTCAGGTATCTTCCGGAGCGGTGTATCCGTTAGTTTGGCTATGTGCAGATGATACCTAGATCTCCTTTTCATGTTGCTCCCGATACCATGGTACGGCGGGATCTCGATGGTGTCTTCCAAGATTGGAAGAATCATTTGGTGCCACATGAGTATCGGATCATGCGGACATCACAGAGTTGGCATTGTGTATAGGGTTATGTGACATGGTTCTTTAACGTGTCACACCCTCTCATGACACCGGATGGTCCTGGACATCCACCTAGGTCAACAACTCATGAGGAGCTCTTGGAGAACAAGCAGGCCAGGGATGACCATGCCATTGATCTATTGTCTATCTGTCAGTGGATGCACCTATTTGGGCAGGAAGCGTTGGATACAAGGATTATCGAGACAGACGGTCCTGAGGCGGTTGTCATGGTTGAGAGGATGGTCAGTGAGGCATCCAGTGCATCGCAGTACCATAAGCAGAGGAGGGCGCAAGAGGTTAGGATTAGACATACGCAGTAGCCTGTGTTATGCTTTGTATTTTTGTTGTTTTTGTAATATCTTGGTACTTACTTTCCGAACACTTTATGAATATTATTATTTATGAACATTTATTATTATTATTATTTATTGATATTGTTATATTATATTATATTTTTAATCAAAGCGTAAAATATTTATCGATTGTGAAATAGATTATAAAATAGTGGAATTGATGAAGTTTTAAACAAAATGACAAAAAAAAAGTTTAAGTAATTATAGATCTGAAATCACCTCATGACAAATTTTGCAAATGCACTTATGAAACAACCTTTTAAATATGAAAAAAAAATAGTTTCTTTCACTTGCTAAGGGAAACATTGAATTACCATCCTATTAGATATAGAAAGAAATTCCATTTTAGCTTATATTGCAATTACCATCCGATTTAATTGCAAAAGGCTATCAAATCAGTAATATTAAAACCACAATTGCAAATGTCTAGTTGTGCATAGGTCACTCCTTCCTCTTGGGATTTTAAGTGCTAAGGTGGGCTATCTACATGATTAGCAACTTTTTGGTCAACAATTAAAAAGGAAATAGTATTTTATTAAATGTAATCAAAATGGAAAGTAGCCATCACTTATGGCTCAACTCTTATTAGGTGCTATTTTAGATTCATGAATTGTCAACAACAAGCACAGGCGTGACTCAATTATATATAAATAAAATCAAATATCTAATTACAATAACCCCACCACCAAGTTTAAAACAATTAGAAGATGCAACTATTTACTAAACAACATTCAATTATTTATTGGATATGATCAAATCATACACATTTTTTAGATATATATGTTTATGAACAAACGCGCCTATAAACACTATAGAAGAAGAGCAAGCACTGTTTCCTCGTGGATATGAAAATGACTACCACTATAAAACATCAATCCACCAATATGATATTGCCATGTAACCTAAATATTAAGAGGATTCTATGTCTTAGCCACACAAAAAGCAAAACTAAAGTACTCCACCATTGCACTAAAATAGTATCTCTTTCTTCTTTCTTTTGAATTAAGGTGAATTATCAAGGTGGTCTTTGATATATTAATATTATTCCCTCGTGTTGGGCCATGCGTATATAAAGAAAGAAATTCAAGAATGAGAGAGATCAAATAATGCCCAAATCTTATATTATTTAATTTATTAAAATAAAATTTGTGTTAAAAGATGTATTATGTGGTAAGCAAAGGTCATTATCAATCTTTATAGTGTGTTTGCTAGGAAGGTCATAGTCTAGGAATTATATGAGCATTAGTGAAATGGTAAAAAGAACAACTAATTTATTAATGTTTAGGAGAAGAAATCAACACAAGGATTGTTGTCTTTCCTTGCCTCTTTTGAATTATTGGTGAATTTAGATGGAGAAGGGAGAAAAAGACAGATTTTCAAAAGGTTCTTGTAGGAATTAAAGAAAGTCCTAAGATTGGCCCGCAAGAATATGAAAAAAGTGATCTTTGTTATCTACCTTACTGTTAAAACTATCGTATGTAACCTATGTAGGACATAAAATAGTGTGTTTTGAAAAGAACAGTGCAAGAGAAAGAGGTGATTTTAGAAAATAAATGCAATATTTAGAATTTGCATAAAATCATTAAGAGTACAAGGCACTAGCTAGTCTTTGCGAAAATGCTTATCATTTTAGCGATCATATGTGTCAAAGCAATATCTTGGACAATGGCTTTTCAGAATCCCCACCTAATAAAGCTCTTATATATATATATATATATATATATATATATATATATATATATATATATATATATATATATATATATATATATATATATATATATATATATATAGGTTTTCATGATATATCAAGAGCATTGACACATCATTGTTTAATTAATAATGTAATCAATTTGTGTATGGTATGAATTTCTTTTTTACCCAAAAATAAATAAATAATACATTACGGAGAATCGAAAAACATACAATTTTACAGTATGTTTCCTCCATCGATAAATGGTGCGAGTGTTGGCACTTGGTAGAATTGATAGTAAGGAAGTCAATTATTCTCATGTCTATTGAAGTCAACAAAGGTTGTGAGATTATTAGTATCAGATAAGACTTGTACTAGTAAAACTTCAAATATTTTTGAAATAGTTAAGAAACACACAATTGGAAATCGGGTTTATTTCTCATCGATTAATATCTTGAAGAAAAAGGGATCAAAGTTAAAAGCTATTAGTAGATGTCTTGATTGACTTTCATGTTTAATATAAGTTTTGCATATGAGTGCAATTCACCATTAGTTGTTTTGCATGATGTCAAAATTATGAAAATTTAGCATTTTTGTATATTAGACGATATCTATGTGTCCTTTGGTACACCCTTGCATTAGAGATCTTAGAAAGCATTCAAAACAAGTTTAAAATTGATCCACATAATAAAAAATCTATTTCTGCACATAAAATAGGCTTATTGGACTACACATACAATTTATGTGTTGGCACATGTGCTTCAATATTGAAGCCTACAACACTGACAACATTTTTGCTTTAAAATTGTAGTACATGTACCGACCTGAAAAATTGCATGCGCCGACACATGTAATGCATTATTAAAGCATGTAGCTACTGCTTTGTATGTGCTGTCACATAACCTTTCAGGTCGGCACATACTGATATGTGGGTCATTTTTGCATATTTTTTTTTCATTTTAAAACTTTCCTCTTTTTCCTAAAAAATTCCCAACTATAAATATATCACTCATGTTTCATTCCATCTCGGTGAAACTATAAACCCTTATTGCATTTTCTCTTCATCTTCAACCTAAAACTTATACGTACCCACTGATAAATCACACATAATAATCTTTTATTGGGATGCCTCTAAGCGAGGTTTGATAACGTCCAATTAGGTTCTTGTGTAACTGATAATATTGGGTTGAGATTTGCAGGGGGTTTCATCTGGAAAAACTACGGGTTTGTCCTCCAAGATCGTTGATAGATTTGGGGGTTTTCGTGCAAGACGTTCAAGAAAGAATCACAGTCTAATGAAAGCCTTGGGAGATAAAAAAAATGCAAATGACCCTTTTGAGATAAAGAGCAAAGGAAGTAGCGAGCGACAAATCAAATTGAAGTCTTGTGTGTAATAGGTACAATTGATCGTGCTCGAAAGCTTTGGATATAAAGAACACAAAGGAGTAGCAATATCGATAAGTCAATTGTTATCTATTGTGTCTTGGTCTTATTGAAGATCAAAATAAGATAAATGGTTGAATCAACATAAAACGGTTAGGATTTATAGGGTTTCTCTTTAACGCTTCTCTTGTAATCGTAATTTTGCAAAGTAAGAAATTATCCTAATTCCAAATTTGGAATTGGGAAAGACCTAACCATAGCGAGGACGATTGATGAACTTCTAAATAAATCTCTCTCTCTCTCTCTCTCTCTCTATATATATATATATATATATATATATATATATATATATATATATATATATATATGTGTGTGTGTGTGTGTGTGTGTGTGTGTGTGTTACTCTCATTTATTTTCTATATGCAATTTATTGAATATGTTTGATCGATCGATTCGTATAGAATTTTCTTTGATTGTTAAAGTTTAAATTGCTTTTTTGATTAGCTTATAATTATTTTAGTTTTAAGTGCTTTTTCATATCAACAAAGCCCAAAGAAAAGTCTGAAAAATTAATTGTGCACTACATGTTCGATAAATTGTCAAGTTATGTTTTTAATATGATTTCACTAGAAACAGGAAATTGTTGTGTTTGTTATTAACCTATTAATTGAGATATTATTATGTTAATTGATTTTACAATTATCTTAATTTCATATAGCTTGTGTGCATATATGAGTTTTCAATAACTAGGTTCTTTTAAACTACTATTTTGATAGAGGTCAAAAACTTATACTCAACATTGTTTTTCAAATAAATTTTTAAATAATGTTGTAGTGAAAGTCCACAAACAAGTATTTTTAATTATCGTATCCACAGGGATTGGTGTTGTATCGTAGTCTTTCAATAGTAAAGCGTATTTTAAGATTTAAGTAACCAAAGGGTTTGTTTCCTAAACTACTAGTATCATGAATTTCAAGCAAACAACTAAAATATTCTTTTCAAAAGAGAGTTATGGTTTGGATTCAAGAGAGTTGGAGTTTGTTTTTAAATGATGGAAGCATGTCAAGATTAGTTTCATTAACCTAATTTCATATGTATTCTATTAACCAAGTGATGAACTAGTTTGATGATTGCTATAAATACATATCCTCTCAATCTTGTTGATTTCTCACCAAGATTGTGAGTTTTATCATGTTAATCCTTGAATGATTTCTCACCACAACTATTGACATGATAAACACGAAGCTCAATACTTGTAAACACTAACTCACAAATCTATTCATAGCATTTGTTCATTAATGGATGAATATCCTAGGTCTACTTTGAAGCATCCTTTTTCAAACAAGATTCAAAGCATAAAAGATAGAAGAACAAAGATATTCAACATATATTAATCATCAACCATGTTCATACACAAGCGGATTAAAAGAAATACATACTAGTTAGATCAACTACCTCTAATCTTGACACAAAAGAACTTAGCCACTCATTTTCATGGTTGCTTTGCTCACAAGATTGTTGGAGAAGATGATGAACATGGAAGAAAATCAAGAAGAACTATGTTTTCTTTTTAATTCTATGCCCTAAATTTACAACAATGAAGAATAATCATGAAGAAGTGATGTTCCTTTTCTAACACACCAAAAGCCATTTGGAAAGCAGGGAGTTGGTGGCCAAAAGGTGAAAGCATGGGTCATTCTTTTTCGATTTTCAGACCCGCTAAGCCGGTTACCAGCGCTAAAGCGCACTCATGCTGCAACCACGCTGGCCGACACGAAGCATGCTTCTTCTTCCAAAATTCCTTCAAAAGAATCATCGAAGAGCTCTTCAAGTCTCCTTGAATCCAAGCTTGAGGAATCAATATTAAAACCTACAATTCAAATGTAAACTAAGTTAAATAATATATTATAAACAAAAACTAAATAGAAACATAATTAAACCAAAATACTATACTAAATACTACTAATTGATTAAAAGGCATTGTTAAGGACCACAAAATCATGTACAAAATATCTACAATTTGGTCCTTAACAAATAACAACTTTAAAAGGTGCATTTATTTGGGATCTATACCCCTTTAGATAAGTCTTTGTAGTTTGACATTGCATGTCTGGTGAAATACTATAGTCAGAACATGTGAAAATTTAGTTCGTCATGTCCAGATAGTATTTAGCGTATGCACCTACATTCTAGAGAAAAAAATATCAGAGGGTTTCCTAACCCACCCCATGGGGTAATATTAAACCCCATAAATTTTCTAAAATTCCCCTCTAAAATTGGGAGTTTACTTCTGGTGTGCACATTTTTTAAATTATACATACGTAAAACCGGAAATATACTTTCGGTATAAATCGGAAATATACTTCTGGTATAAACCGGAAGTATATTTTTGATTCCTAGTTGACAATTTACAAGAAAAGATAGGTAATAAAAAGTGAAATGGTACATAAACATAATGTTGGTAATGAAAAGTGCCAATGGATTGTTGTGTTTATCTGTAATATATTGAAAATGAATAAATGTGATGTAGAAAAGTTGGTGCTGCAAAAGAATTCACTACAACATTTGTTGTCTCTAGCAACACTTTTTTAGGTAACATGTAGAAATTGTTGCCTTAAATTCATATAGGCAACGATTTACGATTGTTGTCAAAAATATGTTTGCAACCCTTGATAATCGTTGCCTAAAATACTTTAGGGGACGTTTATGAAGCGATACTCTTTTATTTTTTTTGCCAACGGTTGTTAATTGTGCCCTTAACTACTTTTGGGGACGATTTTAGGCGTTAAAATATTATTTCTTTAGCAATGTTTGACAATTGTCCCCAAAATATATTTGGGGACATTATTATAATATATGATAGTTAATTATTATTAATTAAAAAACAAAGCAGTTTGGCGAGAAATTTATTCGTTTTCCGCACATCTTTTTCCTATCTCCGAAAACCTAACACAATTCTCATTGATTCTCTCAACCGATTCACTTCCTTCGTTTCATCGTTCTTCATCGTCAACCATTGATTCCTAAAGCCCTTTCTTCCTTTCGGTGATTCACCACGATCACCCTTTCTTCGTTTCAGATTCACCACCGTCGGTCCTTTCTTTGTTACATCGATTCACCATCGTTTCACAATATGAAAGAAAACATAGTTGATTGATTCACCTTTGAATCATCACTCAAACAGAAAGAAGAAACTCGAAAGAAAGAGCGAATAAATCCACATTCTTCGTCGATCTCGACCCTTATCAATTCACCTTGTCGTCCCTCTTTTCTTTGGTATCGATAATCTTACTTTTCTCGGTTTTGCTATATCTCGCTTATGTTTGTTGCTTGTGAGTGTTGTGATGTCTTTGTGTTGATGGATACACATGATTTTAAGTAGCGGTAATGAGGGTTTGTGAGGTTAAGCTACGGTTGAATGTTGTCATGTGATTTGAGTGATGAGGCTTGTGTTTTTGTTGTGTGGTGTTTACTTTTCTTTATATATGATCTTGTTCAATTGCTATTAAGGTAATTTAACTTCTAAATGTATTCCAAGATTGTTTGGATCGACTTATTTAAGAAAGCGACTTATGATATCTAGATAAGTTGTTTGGAATAAGTTGAAAAAACAACAATAGATGTTGAATGTATGAGGTAAGCGATTTTGGTATCATGAAGGGTTTGAATACCATCATGCTCGGCCGGGTTATGTGATGTTAACTTCTTTGGATTCGGAAGGACCTTGCATGCTTCCAAATCGCGTCGCATCAAGTCGGAATTGGAGGATTTGTCATCAATGATACTAATGAAGTATGATTTTTAAATTACATTTATAAACTTTTACGCATTTGATTCAATCAAGGTCTAAAGTTTGTATAATTTCTTGTAATAAATTTTTAAAGGTACTTGTTGTGCAAGAAAGCATTGTTCTCCAGCAACTCCGCCTTTGGAAAATACCAGTGGTTCCATTCATGAGGTATGTATGTGCTTCACTTAATTTTCCTAATTAAAAAGCACAAACCGAGAATACTTGATATTTGATCATGCAGTTCGGCCAATTGTGAATGCAAGACTTTCTACTATTAAAGCTTAATGTTTTGGATTATAATTTATAATCATTTTTGTGAATTATCTCGAGGAGGAGATATATCTGAGGGTGTAAGAAGTGAAAGAAGAAAGCGGGGTAAGGTTCATGTAACTTCGAGTAACAATTCTTGTGTATTTTTAACTTATTCGTGGGGTTGCAACAGCGAGTTTTAATTGCTTATAATGAAAGTTTTCTTTTGATGTTGTGCAGATTGAAAGTTTTCGTCCACACCCTCCGCCGTATTGTTCGTCACTCCGTCCAACTGCCTCCGTTCGTCATCCGTTCGTCGTTCGCCGTCCAACTGCTTTCGTCCAAGTCGTCCGCTGTGTTGGTGAGAAGGTTCAATAAATTGATTATGTACATAATCTTCTTTAATATTATCCACCAAAAGAATTGCCACAAAGTTGGACAGGATTTTTCCATTTTCATGTCTTCCTATTTGTGTTTTGTCTTGTCTTGAGTTAATTTGCATATCAGTATACTATCAAAACATGTTTATGAAAGTCCTTATTTTGACATTGGTCTACAACTTGGATTGGTTGTCTGAGCATTTGATACTTTTTTTAATATACTAGTTGAATGTGTTTTCTAAACTTCAGGTCATTTGAACTCCATGTATTCAACAGAGGCGAGGACACCTGATAAATATCAAAAAAGGAGAACAGATGATCTTTTTGTATCAAAAAATTCTGTTCAGAACTATCAAACATTATTACATAATAAATATTAGTACATATGCATATTTAGATTAGACTATGAAATGTTTGTGCATGTTTAGATTAAAAGTTCACCAATTTATTCTATGTTTTGGTTGTTGTAAGCTTACTCGTTTGAGTTGCAAGCTTACAACACCAAACAAGTTTACTCTATCTATGTGTGTGATGGTTCTTTGTTTTTGGCGGGAGGTGAACAATGATAGAAAAATTGGAAAGCTATGTGACTATGCATCTAAAAATCCGTTGAGGATTCCTAAGGTAAAATGCTTTTAATCTTGGAGGTCTTTAGTTTTATTTGGTATTTTTGTTGTTTTCGTTCGGATGTGTCATTTAATCAAGACAAACTGATTTGGTGGTGAAAATTAAAGTCTCTTAATATGATGATATGGTAGAACTATTTCTTGGAACGTTACCTAAGTGCAAAGTTACATTTGTTTGGGATAAAGTCATATTGGCTTCCACCTAAGTTTATTTGGTGTTTTATCTTTCGATTCTTGATAACTTGGAGCAAATGTGTTACAAGGATTTGCGTAATGAAGCCTTTGGGTCGATGAAAGTTGTTTTGTGCGTATACAGGAAAATCTTATCGTCGTGTAAGGAGGCGGATGTAAGTTTATTGATATTTACATAGATATTCATCAATTCTTACATAACCACTTCTATTGAGTAGATTTAGTTTGCATTAAGAAAGTTGTTGTTCTTACATTTTCTATTCTTTGAGTTGCCACTTTTTCTTCTTACATTGAATGTGTGATGATATTCAAACAATGCTTCTTCATCTTGTAGGACACTTTTTGCGGGTAGTTTATTAGAGATTATTCGGACTCTTCTAGAACAAACTCGAATGGATGAAATCGGGATTTTAGGCTGCAACACTCTTTCGATTTTATAGATTGTCGGTATTTGGTTAACAAACCTTTCTAAGTTGTTGAAGTTGATATCCTTTGTGTGCTTGCCTTCTATGGATGTTGAGTAGTAAGATTTACCACCCATTTGTGAAAAATTCATTTACTTAAATTTTAACTTTTGGACTCGGGTGGGAAGTTAATGGAGGTAGTAAAAGTGGATACTCCTAGCTTAAAAACCGTGGTAGCTTGGTGATAATTACATTCTATAGCTCCATGACTATGTATATTTTGTCCATATTTTTTATTGTGAATTGAATAACTTTTTGAGATCCGATTTTTTTGCCAAAATTTAAAATAGCGGATGGTACATACATGTTCAACTTAGAGTTTTATTCCTAAGCTTTGTCAATTGGCTCAAGAAATGGGGAAGATGAGCGCATTCTCGTCTCCGTTCAGCTGGACTACAATCCCCAAAGAACATAAAGAATTCAATGTCCACTGGACGGTTAGCGGATGAATTTCCCAAAGAGGCGCTCCTCGGAGATATCTCGAAGAAGGATCATTTGTGGTGACACTTGTGGAAGGGTGGGATGGACTCTATGTTGTATGTCTTATTACACTCTTTTCCCCTCCTTTATTTTGAAGTCAAAGGTCATCATCATTTGAAACAAGTCTCGTGTCTATCACTTTTACGGGGATCTTGCTAAAGATCCGACATATTGGTCAAAGGCTTGCTTATATAATATGGTCAGCCAGCAAAGGAAGCTACAACTTTGCGGCGTGTCCTTGAACCTCTTTTTCATTACTTTAATACTCAAAATCAATGGTCATCGAAAAAGGAGAAGTTGTCCGTATTTTGATGTATTTACAATCTATTTTAGAAGATTCGGTACCTGCAACATTTAGAACACAATTTTCTAAAATAGGATATTCTCGAATTTCGATTATCTTGATTGTCTTTTTGTAAACAGGACATAACTCCTATCTTACATTGTCTATTTTGGTCAAGCACTTGGATCATAAGAATGTTTCCAAGCAGCCTATCCTTGATTAATATTACTAACACCACAACACAACTTGCACAAAATGTGAAGCAACATGCTTGATTGCAATAATTAGTGCAATATCGACCTTATTAAACACTTAAGAAATGCCTACAAAATTTAGTATGACTTCCAATATTGGAATGCGAGTATAAGTTGAATCTTGAACTTCAATCGCCTTAGAAAGATGTATATTACAACTTTCAAACAAGGTATGCATGCCATATTATTTGTTTTCAAACTTTATATACTTATTTGTAACATTTTGAGAATAACAGGTTGGGGATGTAGGGCCTGTCCTTGATTTGATGGCGTGGTCTTAGAGAATATCTCAACTACGACCATTGTAGCAAGAACAACCATCTATGCCATTTATCAAACTGTAAAGTTAGTTGCATCCATCCCTAATGTGTCATATCACAAGAAGGCAAGTATTTTTACTTTGACATGAAATGATCCTTTCTAAATGCTCAGCTCCAGCAAGATAGTATAAACTCTCGTGTTGCATTTTTGTCCATTCCAGGCTTTTCCTGATGCCTTGTTTCACCAATTGCTCCTGGTGATGGCTCATCGACCAAGAAACTCCAGTGATGACTTGTTTCACCAATTGCTCCTGGTTAATGTGTTTTATTTTATTTTCTTATGCAGCAATGTATCAATGAAGATGTTGAAAAGGACGATATAAATGATGAAATTCAAGAGGACGACATAAATGATAAAATTCAAGAGGACGACCTAAATGATAAAATTCAAGAGGACGACGTAGATGGCCAATTTCAAGAGGACATAGATCTAGATGATGAATTTCAAGAGACGATATAGATGGTGAATTTCAAGAGGACGACGTAGATGAAGAATTTATGGAGGATGACATATCTAACGAATTTCAAGAGGACGATCTGGATGCTTTACTCCTAGAAGACAAACTTGAATGAGTTGGATGATGTCTTTTTTTTGGCTTGTAGTTGAAAGCATTAAACTTGAAATATGATTTTTGTTCTTTTGTTGAACTATGTTTATAGTTATTTTACTAGGGTCATACTTCAAAGTATTAAAAGTAATGTTACGTTAGGCATTTTGTGTACTCTATATACTATATCTTGAATTAAAGTTTGAACTCGATTTTATTATATTTAAAGTTTGAACTCGATTTTATTATATTACAACTTTTATGGATGTATGGTTTAAATTATATAATCAATATTATTTTTGAAGCCAATTAATATTGACTATATTATTTTGATAATAATTGCAAAATTGTATATTTTATGTGGAAACTATAAAACAACAACCTATAAGCTATGCCTACACTTCAAAAACGATCTTCCTGATTCAGGTTTAAGGCAATGATTGTTAATTGTGGCGAATTTGTAGCGCTTAAAAGCGTTGTCTCGAGGCCGTAAATAATCGTCCCTATTCCTTTTCTATAGCGACGTTTTCAAAGCGTGCCCAAAAACATAAAAACGTCGCCTCAAACAATAGGCAGCGCTACAGGAGGCAAAGCGTCCCTATTGTTTTAGGCAGCGATTTTCGAGTTCTATAGCGTTTTCAATTGTTCTTGGAGAGCCTAAATGTTGTAGTGATTTGAAATAGAGATTGAAAAAGTGAAGCACATACTTGAATTTGGCCAACTACGTAGAATGTTAAATGGTGCAGGAACATAAGCCTCAATACCATAAATGTGTTTCTGGTTTATATCGGAAATTCATTTTTAAAATAAATTTTACTTTAAAATAAGTTGAATCTCAACACAAATGAGTTATATGTGGATAGGCGTACGAATCAGAAATATCTTTTTGGTTTTCAGTGATATTTTTGGAATTTCATGTGATGTATAAGAAAAATATGGGATGGATTAAGAAATCTCCAAATATCATTAGCATGGATCAACTACATTCCTCGTCATAAAAAGGTCATGCCAATAAAACCTAACAAACATCCAAAAATGTTGGAAAAGCCAACATCTTTGTATAGTTTCAATAAATTTGAGATCCATATGAAACATTAATGGTAATGACAACATCTTTTACTAAACATTAGATACACATATAGATATATGACATTATGTACTAAGTCTCTCAACAATTTCTTGATATTGTTAAAAGCATGGCTCACAGTGATGTTTAACAAGTTAAGGAATTGGAGACTAAACGAGCCAATTCTGGTAAAAAAATATTTATCATTCCTACAATTCAATAAGTTTAAGATAATCCATATCATACAACTAATAAATAGTTAGGAATAACTTGTACTTTTTAAAAATTGAAGTTTCAACTCATTCACATCAATTTTGTAGATTTTACTTAATTTGCAAAATGATTAAGAAATATTTACATGCGGTTTAATTGGTGTGCAACTAAAGTATTTGGAAGAAAAGAAATAATCAGATGTTTGAAGTTAAGACATTGCTATGTGAACAAAAATATAAATTGTTATAATTTGTATTTATAAGAGACTTAGCAATTTAAGGGATTATGCTCACCCTCCAATATGACGGCCGCATGTACCCTGGTGTATCTCTGTGAGGACCAAGACGATTTTGTGTTGTTAGTTGTTGAACCTATTTAATGTTGGACGAGCTTTCTATGTTGATGGTGGTCTAAAACTTATCAGGATTCTCCTATATACCTCTCATGGTTAGCATAGATCCCAAGAACTTTCCTGCATGTGCGTGAAAAGGGAAGTTGGCGGAGTTATTCGCATATTATACATCTTAAGTGATTCTAAGATGTCTTTAAGATTTGAATCATGGATTTCCCCTCTGATGTCTTCTTGGTCATATCATAAATGTAAACCTCCAAGTTTCTCCTAATCTTATATGAGAATAAAGCATTCATGAGCCTTTGATAAATGGCACCTGCGTTTTTCAGTCCAAAATGTGTGGCATTCTAGTAGTAGTTTCCATGATTGAACATGAATCTTGTCTTGGGAACTTCTATAGGATCCATATTAATCTAATTGTAGCCAAATTATGCGTCTATAAAACCTATATTTTGTAACCTAAGGACCCATCAGTCAGACACTCTATATTAGGTAGATGGTTTGGATGTTTAGGACACACGACATTTAGGTCACGAAGTCGTCGCACATGCGCCATTTATTTTATGACTTCCTCACAAAGACTATGTTATCCAAAGGGTAATTAATCTTAGTTTTAAAGCCAACACTTCTCATCTTTTAAACCTCTTCACCAATGGTCTCCTTCTTCTTTTCGCCCATTATTAGCATGGAATTTAGGACATGATGAACTCGACACGGGAGAAGGGTGAGAAGATAATACTTAGCAAAAAATTATAATAGTCAGTGATGTGTTCGACAAAAACTGTAAAACTATAAAACTTATTGTACCCAAGTCGTAGTGAGAAACGAGTCTATGAGAAAATATATATGATTTTGTACACCAATATTTATACATTTAACCAAAGTCTTTTTTCATTTACTTTTTACCTATCTTTTCCAGCAATTTACTTTTCTCTTTTCACATTATTTTAGAAATATTTCTACACATTCGAAGCCCCTTCTTTTCCTTGCAACTTTTACACTTTCTCCCTTATAAATTTGGAGTCAATTTCTATACTTACAATAATGACCAAACACATTTCTGAAAAATTATGCACAAAATTCTCTAGGGTTTTCTTGTTTGATCCTACAAATAACTGTTTTAAAACTAAGTGATTGTTTACCAAAATCACTAATAAACACCCACCTTGTGTGTCCTCTGAGAAACCAGCTTCATTGTGGAATCAATGGCTAGGCGATGACACACCACCATGGTTTCTATATCTCTTCTCTTATCCATATATAATTATTTTAGAAAAAAATATTCGGTTGACATCATAATATTGCCAAATTTTAATATGTAGTCATGCACCCTAGTTTGGAGTTATACGACCTTATATATTTTTCGTGCCAATTAGTAAACAGTGATTACCGTGTAGAATTAATAGGAATAAACTTTCAAAATATGAATACAATATAAAAGGGGATGATAATGTTCAATATGGAATTTGAAAAGGTGTGCGACTTAGTTGAATTAGAATACTTGAGTTATGTGATGGAAGAGATGAGGTTCTCGGTTAAATGGGGAAATTAGATTATGAAATACATAAGTATTATTGAGAATCAAGTGTGAGGAAGAAGTCTCACATTGGTTAGAAAAGCAAAGATTGAACACTATATAAGTGAGAGAACCCACACACCTATAACCTTAAGGTTTTCTGTGGATATATGGTGTGCCTCTCACAAAGGTGTGTCCCAAATAAGCGCTTTTTCCTCGAAATTATCCCCTAATAGTGGTATCATGAGCCTATAGTTTCGAGATAGGGACCGGCTGACTTGTATCGAAACACTTCCCGCAGACAGTGGGTAGAAGGTATTCAGTTGGAGAGTGCCAACGGTGATACAAGTGTTGTTGTTGTAAGCCCTAGAGGCTAATACCTTTTGGTACTTGTATCGAATTATTTATTAATAATAAAAGGCTTTTCTTTATCATGTTTGATTTTTGAAAATAATAAAGTCCCTAGAATAGTTAGTCTATTTAATGCAATGTTAAGTCGACTTAATCATGAGATCCATTAAACACAAGGACACTATTCTTAAAGTATCCATAATCGAGCTTTATTGTGAAGTGGCATAACATTAAAGCATTGAGGTTATTATGAAGATAGACTGATGATCACATCTCATGGATCATGGATAAGGAGTTATCAAGTCTTGACATAGGTATAAATTTTAGGAGTAATATTTATCTTGGATTGACCATTATAAGAATACTACATAGAATGTTATGCAAAGTGTCATAAGTTATTCTCATGGTGATAAGAGGTGTATACCACCCTTCGACCTAAAACCACTATGGACCCTAGATGTAGAGTCAAGTGCTTTATTGTTGATCAAACATTATCCTAAACTGGATGACCATAAAGACAGTTGATGGGTACTTCACAAAGCATGTTGAGGGACATGAGTGACCTAGATGGAATTTGCCCATCCCGCGTAACAGGATAAATGTCTGAGGGCCCAATATTGAACTGGACAAGGATGACACGTTATATGCCTTGTGTTCAATATAGACATAAGGGAAAAAGGGTAATTATACACACAAGAATTATCACGGAAAGGTTTTGTCAGATCACATGACATTTTCGTGACTTGGGTAGCAGTGATGTGTTGCTAGATACCGCTCACTATTTATTATGTTAAATGTGATTTAATATGATTTCCAACGTCGCGGAAACCTACAGGGTCACACACATAAGGACAGATAAATGAGGGATATAGTAAATGAGGAACACCGTAAGGTACGGTGTACTTAAGTGGAATATGGAATGTAGTAAGGTACCACACGCTTAAGTGATATACGATACATCATAATGTATGATATTCGTATGCTTTATTGGGATTATTGTTTACAGCCTTTATTGGGCTTTTAGCTTGTAGCCCATACTCGTGGTTTTATAAATATACCCTTGTACTGAAGCTTTTCACTTGATGAAAAATCGCTCACTCTCTCAGTCAAGGCTTCCGTTCGTAAGCATCTAGCATTGTGATCGGGAGTGACCTGTTCGTGTGGACTAAGTAGAGACGTTGTCCTTCTTCAACATTCGTCATCACAATATTAGAAATCGAAATCGCCACAAGAAGTAAAATAATCTATCACTGACCATGATCATTCATAAGGATCACTAAAGGAAAATTATTTTCCGCTACGTTTTTATATCGAAAGTTTCCTTCAAGTGTATGTGTAAGAGAGAGCTTTCACATGAGGGGAAGTATTGTGAGTCACACTTGAGGGGGTGTTGAGAATCAGGTGTGAGGAAGAAGTCCCACATTGGTTAGAAAAAGAAAGATTGAACATTATATAAGTGAGAGAACCCACACACCTATAATCTTAAGGTTTTAGATGGATATGTGGTGTGCCTCTCACAAAGGTGTGTCCTAAAGTAAATGCTCCCTCTTAGGAATTGCCCCCTAACAAGTATTGCAACGTGAGTTTTATTCTATGAGAGTCATACATATGGATTTTCTATTGGAATGGGTCTTTCTTAAAAATACCCTTTATTTTCATTTATGTTTTTCACTGCAATTGAAGATTTGAATGTTATGTTGAAAGAATCGATTGAAGGAGAGCTTCAAGGTTATTATGTAGAAGATGGTGTGGACTCTTTGGTTCAGTTTATCATATGTAATTTCAAAATTATGTGTGGTTAACTAGGGATTAAATTTGGATTATTATTATTAGAGTTATGAATGAGAAATTGATCCTTTTTGAACTTATTTTGGACATGAAATTATTTTCCACAAAAGTTTACTAGTTTGTGTCAATGTGGCACAACCTTAGTTTGTGGATGTATCACTCTCTCAATTTTAAAGTTGATTATATTCCTTTTATTTACTTAGGTCATGAGAAATAGTAACAAAATAATCATGTGTGATATGTGTTTAGGGATAATAAAATCAGATAGATAAAACAAGGTGAAGCAACTCGATTTTCAAAAATCATTTAATTCTCGAAAACAGTGAAATCGCCACCTAATTTTATTTGTTCCAGAAAGAACGGGAAAATATAGATAAAACCCCATACATGCGGATAAGGCGGTCTACGTGACCAAAAAAAGGAATCGGGAGTCGGTTATGTAAGAGGAAGGTATCAGCACCTCTTACATCCATCGTACTCGATGGGACCCGTTTAATTTTAAGTGTGTGTATATTCGCTAATCTCTAAGTTATAATCAAAAAAAAGAAACAGAATTTGTTTATTATTATTTTGAGTTTGGCACGGTTTCGGAACCGTGTGCCTACATATTCCCTTGTGCAATGGGAAAGTCAAAACTTTGTAGTTCCTCTTAAAAAGGTTTTAATTGGTTGTGTTGATTTTATAGGAAAAATCGTGCGTTTAGACGTTTCAAATGCTTTGAACTAGGACTTGTTTTGTTTATTTGAAAAGCTTGAGTCCTTGTTCGTGTTTGAAACGACTATTGCACTCTCTTTATCAGAAAAGAGTTTAATGATCGCATATGAGCGATAAAAGAGTTTGAGTGAGTTGAGTTATTTTTAGGTGGGAGACAAGTATTGGACCATATGCGTTCAACGGCTAACGCCCCAATTACTTGGATGAGTGGACAGAAACATCCGAATCATCTTTTTCTACCAAAAAATTTTATTTAAAAAAGTGAGGTGAAACATGGTTCACGTTAATTAAATTCAATTAAAGATACCAAACATACGGTCGAGGGTCAATACTGGACTGACTACCATATGTCTGGGAGGAGGGAGAAGTAGAATATTTATTTATGAAAATATTTTGAAAAGAAACTCGACGTTGGATCGAGGTTTAGAACCTTAAATTATGAAAGCATTCTGATACGCGTGCTGAGAGGAAATGGAAACGGGTTATGATTAATCAAGTATATGGACTTAATTAACCTCGTGAGGAAATGTGCTCCTATCCCCAACCATGAGACCCTGGTGCATGGAAAATTGGTATATAGACCAATGTTATTTTCGGGTTATGATCGATTAAAGCAACAAGGGCTTTAACCAATCTCGTGAGGATGGCCATGCCCATCCCCAACTATGAGACCCTTTAGGAAATTGACATATGAGTCAATCAAAGCGGAATCAGATTAATTTTAACATTTTAGTGTATGAAGTGTACAATAGTGAATAAATACTGAATGAGCAAATAAACAGATAAATATCACACAATACAATCGGAAATTTAAATAATTATTAGAAATGATTTTTTCTGTTTGATGAAAAATCAACTAATAGTTTAATCGATAAATCATCAAACACAAACTATCAGATCCAATAATTATTTATTACATCGCAACAAAAATATTATAAAAAATAAATTAATTGAAATAGAATAAGTTCAGAAATAGCCTGTATTGCAGTGATTCCGCGAAGTATAAAAAAGAACCATCGATCTTTGGTGGTCCGAAATACCTCCACGCACTAACGAAGCAGTACCACTTAGATCAAAATACTCCGACGGTCCCAAAACAAAAATATTATACCACATGGATACTCTATCTAATATTAACATTTTTTTAAAAAAAATAAGATTAATTAAGAATAATAAAATAAAATAAAAAAACAGATTTTTTTCTATTATATATAAAAAAAAAACAAGGTGGTGACACTTGTCACCACCAGATTTAAAGTAAAAGAAAATTTAATTTGTTTTATTTTTAAGGAATAATTAAAACAAGAAAATAAAGTAATTTCCCAAAAGGGCAAAAAACAGAAGAAATTCTGTTCTTCATTCTCTCACGCATGCTCGTGTTTCTGGGTTTCTCTCTCGCTGTTCTTGTTCTCTCTTCGTGAACCCTAACGCCGCTCTCATCTCTCTCGATCTCCTTCAATTTCGTTTCCTCACGATCTCGCCACGCTCTCGTTGCAAACCCTCGTCGGTCTCTCTCGAACTCGTTACCGCTCTCTGTCTCACAGCGATCTGTTACTCTCTCGAACTGTTATTCTCTCTCGCCTCACGATTTTCGAAAAATCGGTCCTCTCTACTGTTATTGCATGTTTTATTTCTGATAACCATTTTGACTTTTCATTTTCTGTTTACATATTGGAAATGGAAAGGGGGGAAGGAAACCCTAGTTTTCTGAGGCGATTCCGGAGACGGTGAGAGTACCTGAGCCTTGGAGACGCGTCAATGGTGAAGGCTTGCTTCTTGAACTCGTTCCGGGTGAGACCGTTTTGATTTTCTCTTCTTCTTTCTCGATATTCAGAATAGGATTTCTGAGAAAATTGACTCTGAAGGTTTATGGCGTGGGAAAATGATGAGTAACACTTGCCTTGTTTATATTTTCTGGGATTTGGAACTATTTTTGGTTTGTTATTTCAAAATATTGAGCAGACACTTTTGGTTTTGAAATGGTTTGGCTTTTGATTTTGAACTGCTAGAACAGATATTGCAATCTTTTTCTGGTTTTGGAAACAAAGTTTTTCTTTTCTTCTCTTTGTGTTGAGAACTTCCTGTCTGCTTGAGAGTTTTTTTTTTGTGCTTCTATGATATATTATGAACATATATTATACTTGTGTCTTCTCTTTTATCTGGGTTCTGAACTGCTCTTTGCTTTTTTTCTGTCTCTATTGCTTGTGTTTGGTGGTTAATAGCCATGCTGTAATGATGCTTCTTTTGAATCTGTTGCTTGCATTGGTTGCTAATCACCATGCTGTACTGCTCTGCTTTTTCTGAATTTTTAACTGCTCTCTGTGGTGCTGATAACCATTATATATTTTCTTACATGCTGCTGCTGCTATGTTGACTTTAGTCTTGCTGCCTGTGGGAATTGAATTGTTGCCTTGTACTAACCGTGATGAATAGTGCGAGTTAGGCTTGTTTGTGAACCGAGTTAGCTCGCGATTTGCAAATAAGTGTTTTTCACCGATGATTGATCTTGAATAAGATTATGAGGTTGACATTAAAACGATTCCCTGAACACCTAATGATGAGTTTGAAAAAAGAAAAAATCTCTTGATAATTTTCTTGTATTTGTTTATGTTTATGTTTGCTAACCAAATTTCTTTTCCTTGTTTCGAGTAACATGTGGAGGTTGAACATGGATAGAGCAAAATAGGAGAGCTTGAAGATCGGATGTTGACATTTGGCACAAAGAGGGTGTGATTTGAAGATCTTTGCGAATGTAGTTTTTAGGATTTAGGACTTTTTGTAGAACATTGTAAACTAAAAGCATACTTGTAACAAACTTGTAATCTTCATGACATAAAACTTAAATGAATGAAATTTGAAATTCAATTTGTGCCAATGTTGATACAATAACTTTAGGACTTGAATTCGATTTTATAATCTCCTGAACATTTGAGTTGCTATCAAGATGTTAAAAAAATCCAACAATTCTATCTTGTATTATTCCTTGAATTGAATTCAAAATTTCCTTTGAACTCAAACTTGTGACCACCTGCTAACCCAAGGTATAACAATCTTTTGAATTGGTTTGAAATCTTTGAATTTCCTTTTAGGCTTGAGAAATTTAAAAGTCCTTGTAATTTGAAGTTTGGATGTGAAATAACTCTTCATCAAAATCAATCCACATCTTTTAGCTTTCCAATCTTCTTGAATTTAAAGCATAAACAAGTATGCATTAGGTGAAATTTGGTTAACACACTTATCCAAATAATGAATTTCAAGTCTAACAAAATTCCTTTATCATCTTGAAAAAGAAACCTCGAATGACTTATAGCGCAAGTAATCGAACAATTCGCAAGTCGTTTTAATACGAGAAACCCATAAAGTCAAAAAATCTTTCCACACGATCAAAGGTGAAGAGCATACTTTAATTCACAACTTCCATAAGACGACCTATCCTTTGGGATCAATCCAGATAGTCCAATCAACTGAACCAATTCTTGAATTAACGTCAAAGGCCCAAACAGACCATAATTCACAATCAAGGAGGTATATTGAAAGCACTTTATGAACAAAGAAGTTCTCCATAAATTAAAGGGCGTGAAACCCTTATTTCAAAGATATGGATAGGGGAAATTTTGGGGTGCGACAGTTGCCCCTATTCAATCATCTTAAACCTGATGAGTGAGAAAAAGCAACAGCTTTCGAACGTTCAAGGTGGAAGAGGATTGAATACCGAAACAAAAATTTGCCCTATGCGGAAACCAATGCCACAAAGAAAGCAGATAAGATATCTTGACTGAGCCAAGGAAAAAGCGGCTTGAAGAAAACTTGCTAAGCACCAGCGAATGCTTCAACACGGTACCCATGAGAAATAATTAGGAGATTTCAACAACACTGGGATAACCGTGTAACGAAATGAATTTAACAATAAGTTTTAATGAAAATGCTAGAAGAAAACCGAACTTCTCAGCGAAAGAAAAACAATAGATTAAACCATCATGGGATGTCTTAAAAATGCTATGAGAAAAGCGAACTTCTCAAGAAACAAAGACATAAGATAAATTAAGGATTTGATGAAGTTGAAAGCGTACGAAAATCCAGAAAAGTTGAGGAATACCCAGACCTTAACGAAGATAAAATTTAGAAAGCGTAAGAAGATCCCAAAGACTTAAGGAATACCGAGACCTTAACGAAGATAAAATTGAAAGCGTACGAAGATCCCAAAGAGTTAAAGAATACCGTAAACTCTAGAAGATGTATGGCTAGAACAATATCAATTGTTGGTGCGAAGGTGCGAGCCATGGCATCTTGAATGTCTTTGACCGTGTAACTTCGAGCTACCGGCAAAACAAATTGATGGCGCACCGAGAATGCAATTCTGCGGGAATGAACAAAACAATATCCGGCACACTAGTGTGATATAGATGTTTATGAAGTCGATAGATCTTGTTTAGGCGTTTACTGATGAGAGATCTTCTTGAACATGTACCGACATGTTGAACAACTTCGAGTTGACAAGATCTTCAATTCGTATGCGAGATAGCTTCTGGTGATAGAAGAATCGATTGACTGCGGTGAAAAACTTCTAGGGTAATGAGCTTGATTTCTTTGCATTTGTATAGACAATGCGTTGTAGCAAGTGGATATATAGATCAACGTTTGAGTTGGAGAAATATCCTGTGATTGAATAAACATCCCACCTGGTGGACACTTATGTTGAGTAGTTGATAACTTACTGGGGAAATAAACACACGAAGTTCATGTAATTTTAAAACGACTTAGAGAACAAAGCGAAATTCACGCCAATAGAAATTCTTTGGAAGATTCTTGTCTGAAAGAAGTCTTTGAAAATACCAAGAATAATGTTGTAATAATCCTTTCTGAAGGAGACTCACTTGGGAGTAAATTAAGCTTCGCTGGGGAAACTTCGTAAGGAAACCATGTGGAAAATTCACTAGGGGTTCCCGGTTGATAATCTTGTTGACATTAGAGTCCATCTGAAAGAGACAACTGTTTCGCTGGGGAAGAAATATCGATTGGAGAAACCATCAGTTGTTGAGATCCATACAAGTATATAACTTGTGCTTGTAGAAAAGAGGATAATTTTGTCGTCTGAGAACTAATCCTTCAATTTTGATCCTTACGAGGATATTTACAGTTTCAGTTGAAAAACCTGCAAAATAATTAGTCGAAGCTAATGCATGGGTATGACATGCATGATATGATATACATGGTGATTTTTTGTTTAACGCTAAGAGTATATGATTTCACATCTTTCTGAGAGAAGGAAGACATCACTGGGGAATCCAATTTGAACAATCCTTTTGTCATAAGATTCACTGGGGATGATCAATCGCTTCTCTGGAGGAAGAGACTCTACTTGAGAATTGACACCACTGCCACTTGTCTTTCAACAAGCATTCTCTTAGCACTGGGGAGAAAAGCTAAATTGTCATATAGGAAAAGGTCTTTGGTGCCCGCACTCCACATATTCTGAACAGATCCCAGATTCTGGCGAAGGTTCATGCATGAATGTACCGTGATATGACATGAATGGATGAATGAATGAATAAATTATGCGTGAATATACTGGTTGATGTATTGGTTATCAAAGAATTCCAGACCACGAGAATCAAATGAAAGGCAATGGCCATAATCCAAGTCATCAATGCCATTGCAATGAGCTTCTCACAGGGGAGACAGCATCTGACTACTCACAAACATCATGATGGATACAGAGATATTTCCAAATCAGAGGAAAGGCGTAATGCTTAGAAAGTCAGTCACCCCCCAACATTCCGTAAATCAAAACAATTTTAAGCTTCAAAACTTCCTGGTTTTACCATTTGAATGATTTTAATTTTATCTAAAACAGCATCGACATTAAGTTAATCACGCAGAAAAGATAAAAAAGTAGGACAAGAAATGAAGTTCAACTGAACAATTTTTTTATTTAAAATATGAGAAAAATAACTCATAAGAAGGGATTGTGTACATAAGATGCACATTCCTTTAGGAGGAACATCTGGAAAAGTGAATCTATACATTTCTTAAAACAACAACGAAATTGAAATTGAACTTTATTGAACCAAAACATGCTATTCCCTTCACATTGCTATTCTTCATCACGCCGAAGATAGTGATTGAACTAATCCTTTCCATCGAGCTTTTGTTGTGGCACGAAGGCCTTTTGCAACATTATGTCTTTATACATTCCCTAACTTTGCGTGAACCATCTTGGAAAATCTTGGTTCAGGATATTTACCCTTTTTGCTTAAGCCGCCCTTTGGGTTTTCGACTTCTGGCTTAATTTTTTCTCTCTTTTTTATTTTTATTTTTTAGACATAATACTTCTTGACGTCGAGTTGATAGCGTGTGCTAAGTCTTCTCCATCCATGTTGGTGAGAACAAGAGCTCCTCCAGAAAACTTTCTTTACCACGTATGGTCCCTCATAATTTGGCACCACCCCACGAGGTCTGCATGCGGAGAGATTATCCTTTTAGCACCAATTAGCCCACCTTGAACTCGCGGGTCATACTTTCTTGTCGAAAGCCCTCTTGATTCTTTTAGGTAGAGTTGGCCATGACGGATGGTGTCGACCTCTTTTCTTCAATCAGATTGAGTGGTCATACCTATTACGAACCCATTACGCTTCTTCAACTCTGTTTCCATCGAACTACGAGAGAAGGAATCTCGACCTCTATAGGAAGCTTTGCTTCCATGCCATAAATAAGAGAGTAAGGTGTTTCTCACCCGAAGTGCGAATAGGCGTTACGTGCCCGTGCAAAGCGAAGGCAACATCGTGCCAATCCTTATCGTCTTCACCATTTTTTGCAAGATTTTCTTGATATTCTTGTTAGCTGCTTCAACAGCACCATTCATCTTTGGTCTGTATGGAGATGAGTTGTGATGATCGATCTTGAATGTGTCACACAGCTCCTTCATCATCTTGTTGTTTAGATTTGTCCCATTGTCGGTGATAATCTTGCTAGGGTACCATAGCGACAAATTATATTATTCTTGATAAGCGGGTAACCACTTGTCGCGTCACATTCGCATATGAGGACCTCGACCCACTTGGTGAAATAGTCTATGGCGACTAGTATGAGCGATGTCCATTAGAAGCTTTCGGTTCAATCATTCCGATCATATCAATTCCCCACATAGAGAATGGCCATGGAGAGGTCAAAACATTTAGAGTGAGGTGGCACATGCATCTTATCGGTGAATCGACACTTGTGACATCTCGTTGCATAAACAACGATCTGTTTCCATGGTCATCGATAATAACCAACCACGAGAATCTTCTTAGCCATTGCATGCCCATTTGCGTGAACACCAAAAGAACCTTCATGAATTTCTTTAATGAGTTGATCTGCCGTGTCTATCACGCATCGAGCAAGACCAAATCAAAATTTTGCTTACGACACCACTACTCAAAAAAAAGTTGGCAGACAACTTCCTCAAAGTCTTCTTATCAGTGACAGATGCCCCTTCTGGGTACTCGCCCTTTTCTATGTATTGCTTGATATCATAAAACCAGGGTTTACCCTCAGTTTCTTCATCAACCATCATACAGTAGCCAGGTTCATCTAGACGCTCAATAGTGATGGAAGGTGCTTCATTAGCCAACTTGACCTTGAAAATTGAAGATAAAGTGGCTAAAGCGTCTGCTAACTGGTTTTCTTCTCTAGGAATGTGGTGGAAAGTAATCTCGTCAAAGTACGGTATCAGCTTTAAAACATGATCTCTGTACGGAATCAACTTTTCATTACGAGTTTCCCACTCTCCTTTGACCTGGCAAACAACGAGTGCTGAATCCCCATAAACTTCAAGGATTTTGATCCTTAAATCAATGGCCGCTTCAATCCCGAAGATACAAGCTTCATATTCTTCCATGTTGTTGGTACAATCGAAAGCAGTTCGGCGGTGAAGGAATATGAAAACACATTGGAGAAGTTATAATTGCCCTATTAGTACCCCTGCGTTGGATGCTCCATCAAACCAAGCGTCCAGGATCATGGCTCGGGTCCCTCCTACGGTCGAGAATGTTTCATTCTATAATAAACATGACATCTTAAATGCAGGAAGTCAAACCTCATCGGTTGATAGTCCTCCATAGGTTGGTGGGCGAGATATTACGATACCACACTTCCTTGATAGCTTTCGAGTTACATATTGAATATCATATTGAGATAGTAACATACATAGCGTGCAATCCTTCCAACCAAAGGCGGCTTTTCGAAGATATATTTGATAGGGTCCATCTTGGATATCAGCATTGTAGTGTGACACACCATGTATTGTCTCAAACGACGGGCAACCCATGCTAAAGCGCAACAAGTTTTCTCTAGAAGAGAGTACCGACTTTCACATTCAGTGAACTTCTTACTCAGATAATAGATTGCATGCTCTTTTCTTCCCGTTTCATTATGTTGCCCCAGAACACAACCCATAGATCCTTCGAGCACGGTGAGGTACATTATGAGAGGCCTTCCGGGCACAGGCGGTATCAAGATAGGTGGCTCTTGCAAGTACTCCTTGATCTTATCAAATGCTCGCTGACAATTATCATTCCATATGATGGCTTGGTCTTTCTTCAACAACTTGAACAAAGGTTCACAAGTAGCTGTCAAATGCGATATGAACCGGGAAATGTAATTTAAGCGTCCCAAGAAACCACGAATTTCCTTCTCCGTTCTTGGTGCTGGCATTTCTTGAATAGATTTTACTTTGTCGGGGTCTACCTCGATACCTCGTTGACTTACTATGAATCCAAGTAGCTTCCCGGACCGGACTCCGAAAGTACACTTGTTAGGATTCAATCGAAGTTTGTACTTCCTCAATCTTTCAAGCGACTTTACGAGATGGACAATGTGCTCCTCTTCAGTCTGAGACTTGGCGATTATATCATCCACATAGACTTCAATTTCTTTATGCATCATATCATGGAAAAGAGATACCATGGCTCTTTGATAAGTTGCCCCCGCATTCTTGATCAAAAGGCATGACTTTGTATGAAGGTGCCCCAGGTGGTGAGCGTCGTCTTCATCATATCATCGGGTCCATCTTGATCGATTGTATCAGGAGAAACCATCCATGAAAGAAAAGGCTATGACTGTGCTATCGACCAAGACATCAATGTGAGGCAAAGGAAAATCGTCCTTGGTGGCTCGATTCAAGTCTCTGTAGTCTACACACATCGAACCTTTCCATCCTTCTTGGGAGACGGTACAATGTTGGCGATCCAATACGGATATCCGAAACCGGACAAAACCGGTGTCGAGCGCTTCTTGACCGTCTCGATCTTCTTAGCCATCTCGGGATCGTCCTCCTCGGTTTACGCTGCGGGCGAGCATTCGGGCTTTAGTGGCAACTTGTGCAACAATCTTGTATCAAGTCGGGCATGTCACGATATGACCGAGCAAACACATCTACAAACTCTCGCAATAAGTTGACCAACTCATCTTTTATCTCTTGCCCCAGCGGTTCCAACTTTGACTTCCTTTGATCCTCTTGGTGCCAGTTGATCACATCCTGGTTCACGATGAGGTTGGATCATCTTATCCTCGTGTTCAACCCGACGCGCTAACTCTTGAGGGTTCATAGTCTTCTTCACCATCATCTTGGCTTGGTTGATCGGAAATCGAAGTCAAAAGGAGTTATAGCATGGCTATGTTCAATAAGCTCGGTTTGTTGATCTGCATAAATGATTGATTTTATCTTTTAGATATGGTATGTTTATTTTAGCGGAAAAGCGTGAAAGTGTTGTTGTTTTATTATTGCCTTTGGAAAGCAAAAGTAAAAACAATAAAAGGATCTCAAAGTGAATAACAAAATCGATTTTCATTGAAGATAAAATTCATTCATAACAAGCCCTACAAAGCAATCCTTTGTGTCTTGGCGAGCACGAGATTTTTGTAATTTTAAAACAAGAAATTACTTTGACAATGAAATGAGAGGGTAGCGTCCTTGGCGATCAATTCTTGAGGCCCACGGAGAATCGGAACACCATCGAAAGCTCCAGCTGCGCTCATCATCTTGATGGCATTGATAGCCTTTTCGACGGAAGCCTTCGCAACAAAAGTGTCCTCTAGACAAGGGATCATTCCTTTTCCTATCCCGAGCCTTCATTGATCACGGAAGATGGTTGATAGCCAAGTCCGCTCTTGTCTTTCTTCTCCGACACATTTATCACCGTTCCCCAACCTTCAGAGTTCCGGTATCGATAAGAGCCTTGACATCCTGCAAACGGGTTATGTTACCCTTAGGCTTTTCAGCAATCTTAACTTCCTTTTGCACATTTCCAACAATCTCCAAAGCTTGAAAGAGGTCTCATGCACCTCATCTCAAACATCCACATACTTGAACTCGGACAAGTGACTAACGGATAATCTTCTTCTCCACTAACCTCCACCACTGGTTATTCGAAGAACTTCAATTTTTGGTGAAGAGTTGAGGTGACACCTTTGCACCGTGTCCGAGGCCTTCCAATAGCGACTATAAGTAGGAAAATATCCATCACTTGAAAAGTAATGTTGAAAAGTTGAGGTCCGATAAGCAGGAGATCAATCTCTTCCACCGCCATCCTGCGGGATCCATGAAAGCCTTCACAATTAGAGCTAGGTTTCATAATTGCCCTTCTACCTGTTGAGCCAATGTCGTCTTTGGGATTACATTCGAGTGAGCACATATCAGCGAACTCTAGCAGAGTCGTTCCACCACGTGAAGAATGTGCGAGCCATGTTGTGATTACCTCCGTTCGAGGAGATCGACATCGGTGAGCGATAAACAACTACCATCATTTAAGCTCGAAATTGCAACATCAGTGATTAAGCATGATATCTTGACCACATATGAGTTGTCGAGAAACTTCAACAGGGCCATCTTGTGGGCTTCTGAACTTTTCAACAGGGACAAGATTGAGATTTTTGCTGGAGTCTGACTAAGTTGATCAACTACCTCATAGTCACTCCTCTTGATGATCTTTAAAGTCTCATCACTTGGCTTAAAGATATCCCTTAACTCTTCTGTACTCAAGTCGGCAGCTCCATCTTTCCTTGGAGGAACATCTGACACCTTCTCTGCAACTCTGTTTTTCATCGGATCTTGGTGGTAAATTCGACCACTACGGGTCATACCACTCATACCAGTGATGTTCTCAACAGTAGTCTCTTCCAAAACCATTGGCTTGCCACCCACAATGACTTCAGTTCATAATTCCAAGGCCTGACTTTTGTATTTTCATAAGGGATTCGGATGGGTGGGTAAACCATCATTGGTTCTACAATAATGAGTTCTTCTTCTTGGATGGTCGAAGATACATGAGTCTCTATTGTTGATGAGAGGGACCACCACATCCACTTCAACTTTAGTGGGAACTCGACTAAACTGAATCAAATGTTGACACATTAATCCTTGTAGATATTTCTTGAACTTTGCGGTGTTGGATTGTCTTGACACATAAAAGCGACCATCATGACCTCCTTTCAATAAGCAAGCATTCTTGATTCCTCAAACACCTTCTTCAAAGGCATCTTCAACTGATCCACCTCCATAACTAGACCTCCTTCTTCAATTAAAGCATTCACTGGCGACGACCCATGCCTCGGCAATGGATTATTAGCAATGTTGGGGACGTCGGTGAAGTTCTTGACTTCGGTCAATAAGTTCTGGACCTTGCACTTAAAAGCGAAGCGGTCTTACGTGGTATGCGGGAGAATTAGCATGGAAGCATCTAGCATTCTCATTAAACCATGGTTTGGGAGGCCACAGGAGAGCTTTAATTCCCTTGGCACCACTCTTCCATCTTGGATTAAATCGGCAATAGACTAGTGTAGGTCATTGGAATAGGCTGAATTTCTTCCTTGGTGTACTTGTGATAATGTGGGCTCTTCTGTTGAACCAAACCCTTGTTCGGACCCTTGAATTGTTGTTGTTGTTGTTGTTGTGAAACTTGATTTTGAGGAACACGAGTGGAATAGGGCATTGGCATTTGCATGGGTTCTTGTCTGACATCTGGAAATTGCATAGCGACCACATAGGGTATGACATATCACGGGACTTGAGCAGGAGGCGGAGACCTGGTGGTGGTCTTCCCTTCCTCTTCCCTTGCTTCATATCTGACATTGGCTTGCCTCCTTCCTCTTGAAACCATTGAGCGTCTTCTTTCTGCGGCGGTCCTACATTCCTCGAGAAATCTTCTGGTCTTGAACCTTCCTCGATCTTCTCACCTACCATCACAGTTGGAGAAATCGGAGAAAGTGCTTCCAATTAGTCTTTCATAATATTGCACGCAATGTTCCTATGAACAGATCATTCAACTCCGCTTCGCTAAAGCGGTTGAACCCTGAGGCTACTTCCCTCCACCTCAGGCATACTCCTTAAGCGATTCCCTCTCCTTGAGGACATGTTACGAAGTTGTACGATTGGGGCCATAGTGGTGTTGAAATGGTGCTTTGCTTGAAGAAAGCATTAGGCAGTCATCCCAGGCGGATGTTCGACTTCTCGAGTTGCATGTACCAATCCAAAGATGCCCCTGAGAGACTATCTTGAAAGCAATGAATCATCAACTTACCGTTCTTAACATGCGCCGCCATCTTGCGGCAAAACATCCTCAAATGGGTGTCTGGGCAGCTCACTCCCTTGTACTTCTCAAAGTCAGGCACTTTGAACTTCGGCGGAATGACAACATCGGGCACAAGACACATGTCTGCAGCGCTCATACCTACAACATTCTTCCCTCTCAACTCCTTCATTTGCTCGGCAAGCTCCTTGCACATGTTTTGAGCAGCCACGTCCTGGAAAGGATTTGGATTACCCGCAGGCACCACATTCTGGTAGAACTGCCTCATGTAGTCGTCTTGCTGATCTTCCTCACCTTGAGGAGCTGTGGACCACAGATGTTCTTGCTCATCCTCCTCTTGCTCGTGCTCGTCATTTCCCATAGTTTGGGTGGCAGCATGGGCGGCAGCAACATTCCCTTGGTTATCCGCTCCGTTGAAGAAGTCAGCCTGCATCCCATAAAACGGAGGATTAGGTGCTTGTACTCCTGGAAATGGAGCAGTGTCTCGGAGAGTCCTCACGTTTCCAGTGACGACGGGAGGAACGACAGTAGTTGCGTTGTTAGTTGTAGCTGCAGCGGCGGCGGTGGCCCGCTCTTCCTCTCTTGCATGCTGAGCCGTGAGCATCTCCATCAATTGATCCATCTTGGTCTTCAGAGTGTCGATGTCATCTTGCATGGTCGTCTGTCTCGTCTCATACTGATCCATTGCTCTTCTTACGTTAGCTCTGGTTCCGTACAGGCGTCGGGTAGTCAGCTTGAATCTGGCGAGAGGAAATGCAATGAGCTTGGCGTTCCCGTTTTTAATAACACGCATGACTATGTATGATTAATGCAAAATGATTATGATTGGTTCCCATTCTTAAGAATCTTTATCGGACCCAATCACTTATAAGCAAACAGCACAACAAACGGATAAACAGCTGCTTCATACCATGAAGTTGGAAAATTCATAAAGGTTACAAAAGACTAGAAATGTTGTCCTCTTCGGGGCTTGAACTCCCTTATCTCCTTTTGAAAACGATCCACCATGTCTCTGCAAAGGTAGATGAAATACTCCACTGCCGGGGGCACCTGGTCCTCTTCTAAGTCCTCGATGGCTGATTGAAGTCTCCATGGGACCTCCACCATCAGTTGCCTGCAGAATTCCACCAAACCTGAGTAATTGTCATACAAACTTTTATTTTGTTCTTCCAAAGTGAAAATGGTCTCTCCCCTATTCACCCAAAGCTCATTCTGACGTCGGGCTTCTTCTTGCCATCCTTCGCACTGGACTTCCAATTCCCCATAAGACGCTTCCCATCAGGCCACAGGTCTCTCGATATCAAATCTTGAATCTTCGAGCTAGTTCTTGAGTCTAAGTCACGTGCCAAGCGAGCTTTTTCCTTGAGGCGAGTTTGTGTAAACTAGATTCGATGTTTCTTAGTGCAACTTTCAACTCTTGGATCTGAGTGTTAAGAGTTGTTTTCAGATCTAACTTTGCTTTGATGGCTCGCTCTTCATCCGCGTAAGCTTGCCCTCTTTGTTGCTCAACCTTGGCTAGCTTACGGTTGAATTCACTCATTCAAAATTTGCATCTAGATTATCTTTTACGGAACTTTGCTTTTCTTTCCTTCTCACTGCTCTTGACTTTTGAAGCTCCTCATCTCTTTCCTTGAGACTTTGCATCAAATCATCCCTTTCTCGAGCAACACGAGTAAGGGTTGCTTGTTGGTGCCCCTCTTCAACTCTCATTTCAGTAATGGTGAGCTTAAGTTTGTTGAACTCCTCAATAGGAACATGAGTGGCTTCAAGTTCTGGAGCCTTGAAACCCTTTGGAGCATCGGAAGTTTGACTTCTTTGACTCTACCCATCACCGCTTATAGGGTTCTTTGGCCACAATATCTTTTCCAACTCTCTTCCCTTCCTGGATTCGAGTCAAGCGCTTGATCATCTTAACAATTGAGGATTTTCTCCCAAAGTCTTCAAGAGGAGCTCCTCGACCTTGCATCATTAGGCTCGGTTTCCAAAGGATAACCCAGCATGCGCCAACCTAGGATTGTAATGTAATGCCTTGAGATCCCATCAGCGGGACATTAGGAAAATCTCCACGATTAGTAATAATTTCTCCCACATTCCAATTTGGTAAGTACCAAACTATAGCATCTGAAGTGAGGCAAGCCAACGTCTGAGCCCATGACAAATCTTTCAAAACATCGTACCACGGGCCTCTGGTCGGTAAGTGAGACAAAAACCAAGAGTACAACAGAGGAGTATGTCATACCCCAATTTTTGACCTAATATACCACCTTACATTTGCATTACTGCATCACTAACAGTTCAGAACAGAATTAATCGGGTGTAGCTTCTACAGGTCAAAATTAGGGTTTCATCATTTTTTCATCTGATTCAAGAGGTAATCAATTAGGGTTTGAGTTTCACTCACCTCAATTGATCTATCTTAATCAAATCATCAACCTCTGGTCTTCAGATATCCAATTTTTTTCTCATGATCTATCGAGGATCGACCAATTAGGGTTTTTATCGAGGATAAGCAATCACTGATTTTTTGATCAATGAATGACTTTTTTGCCTGGAGATTGATATTTATATCTTCAATACAACATGTTGACCTAATTTCTGGATTCAAAACATCACAGAAGTTCACAATCTTCATCAGTCAATTTCTGGATCATCTGATGAAATTTCATCTGAAAAGTCAAACTTTGACTTTTGGTAAACTTTCAAGATAAAACTTTTTCCATCATCAAAATACTTCAAATGATCCATCATGATCATAAAAAATCAAGAAATTTGGAAAAGTCAACAAAAAGTCAAAATTTTCAACACTAAGAAAAATTTTCAAGTGTTAAAATTTCACATTTTTTCCTACTTTCATGGCAATTTTTCACATAGTTCCATTTGGAATTAGAAAAAACTCAAAACATGAAAGTTGTAGCCCATGAAACAAGCTTTCAAAAATGTCCAAGAACTTGCAAATCCATGGTGTCTAGCTATACTTTTGATTTTGAAACATAGAGCTCAAAAGCCATGATTTTCAAGTACAACCTTCAAAATTACAAGTCATTTTGAGTTTTCTCCTTCTAGAAGCCTTGCCACCTAGCCAAGAAGGATAGAGCTGATAAAAATCACATGGAAAGTAATTATGATGAGATAAGATCAAGTTGAATTATTAACCATGGTTAAAAGGAAGGTTCCTTTTGCATTTATGGCAAAAATGACTTTCTTGCCCTCTAAGGCAAGTTGTCCAAATCCAAGCCAATCTTCTTTGCTTGCTAATCGAAATCTTGACCTATAAATAGAGTCATGTTTGCCATTGAAACCACACCAAAGCTATGCCAAAACAAGTTTTCTCCTTTCTTTCTTAAATTTCAAGTAACATAGTTCAAAGTGAGAATTCTTGCAATTTTCAAAACTTGTGAGAAACCATGAGAGATTTGGTGTCTAACATGTCTTAAAATCAACATGTAACTGGTTTGAAACTTAAAATCAACATAAGAATAGCTAAACACCAAATTGCATTTCAAACTTTCAAACTTGCCAAAGCGCCTTAACTTTCAAAGCGATGTTTGGCTCGAGCAAGTTGTGTTTTTATCATTCAAACATCATCAACATACTCCATATGGATGATACAAACCATCACTTTTGATCTGTAACACCTCCAAGCACAGATTCGAATTTCATTTCAAGCATATGCAAGTGGACTTGGTTGGAATGATCCGAGGCAATTCGAACAAGCGGACCATCCTCGCACCTTCCATAAGGTTCATGGTGCTCGGCAATCCTTAAACAACAACTGGAAATACTCTATTGAAGATTTCGATCTCGACTTCAAGGTAAGTGACTCAACTTGAACTCCTTGATTTCTAACTTCCAGTTCAAAAATGGCTTGGCCGTTTTGTTTCTGCACTATCAACGATCATTAACCTAAACTAATTGCTTGAATCCATGTCCATACGATTTCAATTTGATTTTAAAGAACTAGGGTTCTTTGTGTATTGGAAATTTAATCATGTTAAACTAAAATAAATGAAATTAATTCACATCATCATGTTCTGGTTCAATTTCGACCAAGTTTGATGTTTACATCATCCATTTTCATTGAGAAGCGAAGGATGCGGGCTTGAAGAAGGATCGAGGAAGAAGAACAGCGGTCTTGCGTTTTTCAAATTCAAATAAAGTTTATAATATTATAACATGGTTTGAAATAAATAAGCGGATGTATTGCCGCCGTGATTGCCAGCTCACTCTTAAGACTTTGCCTTGCCACGCCTTGCCCAATGGTCCGGGTTGAGTAGCCTTGGGACCATTTTATAAACTTTTCATTTCTCTTCATATTTTTTCAAACTTTGACTCTTTCAAAACCCAATCAAAAATCCTCATTTTGAGGTGATTTTTTGCACACGTGTCATTTAACATACCTATTTTAGGATAGTGTCAAAAAAATTCAAAAATACTTTCGTTTGATTATATTTTTATCGAGCAGCGATCGTTTGAGTACTTTTCAAAGCACTTTCAAAGGCGTTTTTCAAACTTTTGAAGCTCGGATTTTTAAACTTCTTGTAAGTATATTTCACTTTTCAAAACACTTTCAAGATCTTTTCAAAACTTTTCATCAAACTTACTCCTTTTCCATGATCGACCGATTTGAAGATAAAACCGAACTCGTTTTCCTCGAATTTCTTAATCGATCATGGGCCTCCCTAATGTAAGTCCCAAAATTCTTTTATGTACATAATTATTTCCTTGTACATATCCAATTCTCTTATGTACATACCAATTTTACTTGTACATAATACAAATACCTTTGTAAATACTCAAAGTCTGAGACAAACTTGATCGTTTGTTTTCATTTACGCTTATATATACTTTACCATTGGTATTAAAAGAGCATTATTCGGTGAAGCTGCTTTTAAACCGTGGGCCTCCCTTGTGTAAGTCCCAACCTCCTATGTACATCCACCTCTCGTTGTACATAAATACTCATTCGTGTACATATTTACTTCCTTGTACACATTCAAACTTGTAAGTAATCAAGTTACGCTCGTTTTAAACGTTCGTTTTACACACACTTGTTTATATCTCCTTCATAAACTCTTGTAAATAAACATCATGCATTTGATTATATTTCCTTCATAAACTCCTGTGGATAAATTTCATATACTTGTTTATATAACTGTTTGGTTATAACATAACAACTAGTCTAACCACTAGGCTCCCCACAGAGTTAGCCTCCTCTTGGGCTTTGTACAAGATAACTCATTCATCTGAGTTTAGCCTCCTCTTAGGCTTCATATAAGAAAACTCATTCATCTGAGTTTAGCCTCCTCTTAGGCTTCATATAAGAAAACTCATTCATCTGAGTTTAGCCTCCGCTTAGGCTTCATATAAGACAACACTCCCCTTGAGTTAGCCTCCTCTTGGGCCGTTCAAAGAACTCCTCATTGAGTTTAGCCTTCTCTTGGGCATCAAACAAAGAAAGAGACCAGGAAATCTCTTAACAGCCTCCTATTGGGCTTCCAATACAAAGAATCACCCGTGCTAGGATAGAACCCAGAGAGTATAATTTCCTGGTGAAATTGCTCTTAATCCTAAGAGGATGGTTTCCCGGTGAAATCCCTCTTAAAGCCAAAGCCAGCCATACCCTATAGCTTCCTCTTGAGCTTCATACAAGGACCCTCGATGACCCTCGATGACCCTCGATGAACCTCGGAATGCCTCCTCTTGGGCTTACAATACAAGGACCCATGGGCTTCTTAAAAGCATCCCCCTAATCCAATCAATTTCTCCTTGAGATTTAGACATCTATCATCTCTATGGAAGAAGTATCTCATCTATCACATCACATACAATCAAAAAAAATTTCAAACTCTTTTCAAACAAAAACATCTCTTAATCGTAAGTGGTAACGCTTGTACACTCAAGCAAGACACCCAATGCTTACAATTAAAAGATTCAATCAGTTTTCAAACATCTTTCTAAAAACTCGTAAGTGGTAACGCTTGTACACTCAAGCAAAACACCTATAACTTACGATGAAAGATTTCAATCAATCAACCTTTCAAAATGTATGTGATGAAATAGATTAGATACATTTTTCATTAAGATGACATTTTGTCTTTGTCTCTTAATAAAATCCCGTTGCTTCCACTAGCATAAGTGGGAACTACGATTGTTCTGACTTTCTCAACATCCCTTTGAGAATACGTAGGCACAAGGTCTTATCCTTGGCGAGCAAACTTCTTTCTCCCTCAAACCAAACAAGCCATAGATCCCTTTAGATCCGAGCTACAAATGCTCTGATTCCCATTAAGGGATATGTATGCAGAAGATCCCAATGATCTTTGCGAGCACAATAATAACAAAACCTAGGATCCCACATAATCTATCCTTCTTAAAATCCAAAGGAGAAACTTTCCCAATCATAGAAATAGAAATTAAAACACACAAACATATCAAACATATTCATATATAAAGCTATAGATAACTATATATATTTAGGATGCTCCATCTATTCCCTTTATATAACAAACCCTCTTACCCGGAATCTCCCCAATGCATTGCGTCTAGTTTGCGCTAGTCGTAATGCATATCAAATCAATTGAGGGTATTGCAGCTTTCCCCTTTTTCATAATCATTTTTATTGTGTTGGAAATAATAAAGCTTGATGCTCGCGGCATCTTTATAAACAAATCAAAAGAGTAAATTTTTTCGAGCCAGAGAATTCGAATTCAGATTCGATTCCCTAGCGCGTCACTTTTTAACGTGAACAGAAAAAATGGCGACTCTGCTGGGGAGTACGCTAAATTTTGATTTTCAAAAAAATGTGACTCTGCTCAAGAGCACCAAGCTTTTTTTTGTTTTCAAAAAGAAAAAAGGGGTTAAGCTTTCATATGTGCATATGTTTGTTTTTCTTTATTGTGTGTTTCGCGATTTCATCTGATGGAAAGAAATCCTAACCCGGATTTAAGAAACATTTTAAGATCTAGGTGGGGGTGTAGTCCTATTAACTTGTGAGAAGTCTCAGTACTTACGGAGTTAATTTGAGATCCCTCTCTCAGTGGAGGTTGTCTTGGGAGTATTTGTGTTTAGCAAGTATTTGCGAAGACATTTTGCTTTCGAGAGAACTAACGAAGTGAGTGGTATAGAACACATAACCCATCCGGCCATTTAGGATGTAGTGCGAAATTATTCAGCGTAAGCTTAGAATAATTGTCATGCGAGACTACGATCGAGCGAGTTTTCTTGAAAAATATTATTGGACTTGAGTATTCAACAAATCGATAATATTTCAAAGAGAAGCGTTGAGCTGTATTATCGTAGAACCGTTTCACGATGAATAAGCCTTTAGAACTTACCCACCTTTGATTCTTATCGTTGGCCTCATGCTCGTGACTTGAGCAGCTTGACCGTGTGTATAACTACTAACCATGTTTGTAGCATTCATGCATTCATTCAAAAACTTCATTTCTCTTCCCATTTCCAAAGAATTTAGAGATTTTTCTTTGTAAATATTTTAGGTTAGAGTGATGGACATCGGAGGAAGGTTCACCAAGAAATACGTTTAGGATTCTGATGTAGGAAAGTTAAAGAGTTAGCATCCTTGGTAGAAGATCCCTCGGTTTGAAACGCTATGGAAGTCTTTTAACTGTCCTAAACACTAACGTTGATGAAGGACTTCTCAAAACTTGCGTTCAGTTTTACGATCCAGTATATCGCTGTTTCACTTTCCCTGACTATCAGTTGATGCCTACTTTGGAAGAGTACGCACACATCCTAGGTATCTCAGTATCAGATAAGGTGCCTTTTAATGGTTTGGAAGCCATTCCTAAGTCACCAGTCATTGCAACAATGACTCACTTAAAGAAATCTGAGATAGACAAAAACCTAACTACCAAAGGAAAACTCTTAGGACTAACTTCAAAGTTCCTAATGGAGAAGGCTCTTAAATTCTCTGAAGCCGGTAGTATGGTATCCTTTGAAGCTATTTTAGCTTTACTCATCTATGGATTAGTGTTGTTCCCCAACGTCCCAAGTTTCGTTGATATCAACGCCATAAGGATTTTTCTGATTGGAAATCCCGTTCCCACTTTGCTTGGTGACACGTACTTCTCCATTCATCATAGGAATCGTCAAGGAGATGGAACTATCGTGTGTTGTGTACCTCTGTTCTTCAAATGGATTGTCTCACACTTGCCTAAATCTCCTATCTTCCGCGAAAACAAAGACGATTGGCATTGGTCTCGAAGACTCATGTCTCTTACAAACGACGATATCCATTGGTATACCTTGGAAGACAATGAGATGGAAATCATTGAAAGCTGTGGAGAATTTGCCAACGTACCTCTCATTGGTACAAAAGGAGGAATCAACTACAACCCATTCTTGGCGAGACGTCAACTCGGGTATGCAAACTCTAGTAAACCTCTTGGTTTCTGTGAAAGCTACTTCTATCATGAAGGGAAGATTCTCAAGGTTTGAAAGCCGAATGATAAGAGCTTGGCATCACATCCGAAGGAAGGAAAGGTAATGCAAGGAATTGTGTAGCCATGAAATCTACACTTTTGGGTAAAGAAAAGAGCGAAGGAATTCGAATGCCTTATGCTTATGAGGAACCCATGTTCTCAACGACTTCGGATCAACAATTTTCCCGTTGAGACTATGGGAGAATACCAAGAAGCTTTGGCCAAGATGAGGCTTGAGAAAAATGCTTTGGAAGACAAGTTCTTTAAATGACCTCGAAAATGAGAAGCTTAAGAAGCGGGTCAAAGATCATGAAAAGGCGCTTTACTTCCAAGATGAATGGCTCATGGAGAAAGATGAGAAGATTAAATCGGAAAGATAACGATCAAAAGATACATCAAAGAAAGAAAAAGCTTGAGGAAATGACAACCAGATCCCGCTCGAGTGGAAGAAAGTCATCAACAAGCTAAAAATGAAAATTGAACTAAAAGCTCACTATGGGAAGGAAATCTTGAAGTTGAAGCTACATCAAGCCTTTGGATCTTCATCCGACGAGGACGATTAATTAGTTTAGATTGTAATTTTATCATTTTATTTTATCATTGTATGAGCTATGCTCAAAAACAAAAATTGTTATAGTCTTCTTTCAATAATCAATAAAAATAAGCGTTTTCCATCCAAATATTTGCCAGAAATTTCTCTTTTAGCGTAAATTCATTGGAAATTATTTTCTCTCTACATTCATAACCATGCATCATACTTTGCATATCGAGTTTATTGTTTGGAGTCTGATCTTTCGGAATTATTTCCAGAAAGGAAAAGATCGTCAAGCTGTCGCGTCTTAGAGTTTCTCGACCACGTCCACAACCAACTCGTACATACAATACTCGTTCAAAAAGAAGGAAAATAATGGAAGGCTTTGAGCAAGAAAATGTTGAGCTTCGTAGCACAGTGACAACACTGCAAGAAGAGGTGGAGAGACTCACTTCTTTGGTAAGTTCGTTGGCATGCAAAGTCGACAAACAACATTGGCAGTCAAAATCAAGACGATTTGAGATCACTACTACTCAATTTCAACTGCAGATGGTTCACTCTTGATATGCCAGAAGGTTATCCATGGGGCATGCCTTTCAATTTCGGCATCGGGTTTCGTCAACCTACTCCTCAGGTACAACAACCACGCTTGAAATGCCTACTTTACAGAACTCAACACTTACTCCACAGCATGGAGTAACCTTTCCACAAGTCACTATGACGGTTTCTCAACCGATTATGACAAACTCAGCTTCCGTAGTGCACACTACTGCAGACGAAGAAGTCCACCATAGTCCAAGCGATAACACAAATCCTCATGGCCCGATGGAGAATCTCCAGGAACAGCTCCTTAAGATGCAGCTTGAGATCAAAACAATCCGTGGAAAGGAATTGTTTGGGAAGAATTCCCACGATCTATGCCTAGTTCCTCGTAAGGATACGCAAAGTTCAAAGTCCACGACTTTGAAAAGTATAAAGGAAATTCCTGCCCGCAAAGTCATCTTACGATGTACGCTAGGAAAATGTCTACGTACAATGACAATCACCAATTGTTAATTCACTATTTCCAAGATAGTCTCACGGTCTGCCTTTGAAGTGGTACATGGGACTAGGCAGTGCGAATATCCAAACATTCAATGACCTAGGCGAAGCCTTTGTCCAACATACAAATTCAACTTGGACATGGCTCGGATCGGGATCAACTCCGCTCCATGTCTCGGAAGGAAAAGAGACATTCAAAGAATAAGCGTTGGAGAAATTGCTGCCCAAGTCAACCCACCGTTAGAGGAGAAGGAAATGACCAAGGTTTTCTTAAACACTCTTGGCCCATTTTACTACGACGAATGATCGGCGCTCCGGAGATTTCACGAGATGGTAAGCATGGGAATGCGGCTAGAGGAAGGAGTTGAGCAGGGCGACCAGAGATAAGGACTTCTAGTGGAACTAAGAGGTTGGAACCAATTTTCCAAAGAAAAGGAACGTGACATAGGAATGGTATCGAGGAAACCACGAAAGAATGTCGGCCGACAACAACGGTATGCCATAGCACCCGTTAATACAAGTCCAAATCGAAATTGCTCATGATTCAAACTCAACGACCTCGACGGCTCAGCAATACAACAATCAGAACCGTGCGCCCCAGGTCTCGCAGTTTGATCCGATTCCGATGACGTACACAGAACTATATCCTGCATTAATAGAAAGGAATCTTGTGCAAACAAGGTCACCACCTCGGTCTTGGACAAATTACCATGGTGGTACAAAGCGGCGTATCTTGCCCTTTTCATCAAGGGCACGGGTCATGATCTCGAGCATTGCATCGCCCTAAAAGCTGAAGTACAAAGGTTAGTAAGGACTAATCTTCTCTCCTTCAGAAACACAAATCCAAACGTGCAAGCAAATCCACTTCCTAATCATAGTGGACATACCGTGAATTTGATACTAAGGAATACAGATCGGTATCTTGTCACAGATGTGAATCTGATAAGAGAAAGCTTGGTGCAACTCCATGATACATACAGTACAATGGGTGCTTTCGCTAAACACGATTACACGGCCTGCAGAATCTGCTTCAAGGATTTTCGAGGATGTCCAACCGTAAGAGCAGACATTCAACGATTATTAGACATTGGTGATATCTGATCTTGAAGCGAAATGACTATGACGTGAATATGGTAGGGCATTTTCCGCATGAGCTTTTAGTCTCAGATATCAACTCGGAAATTCCCGAAGTAAACGTCATTATCCCCTGTTTCAACGTACCCAAGTGTGAGGAAGTTGAATATAACGGTTCAAAGGTTCCAGAGTCTCCTATGGTGATCATCTGCGGTCTGTTCCATACAGTTCTAACAAAGCAATTCCCTATCAATACAGTGCAACTATGATAGAAGATGGGAAGGAGAAACCCATGCCAACTCTTTCAGCTGATGTTAACATAACTGAGATCGGACGAGTAGTGCGAAGTGGACGAGTACATACTCCGTTGCCACCAAAGCCACCTATTGTTCCTATTATTAGACAAAATCCGGTTAATACACCGCGAGAATCACGAGGATTCCGTTGATAATCAAATATAAGCGTTGGACCGTCGATGGAACCAACGTCAACTCGATTCGATGAAATTTTAAAGCTAATCAAGAAAAGCGAGTACGAGTTGTGGATCGGTGATGCGACTCCTCAAGATTTCGATACTATCTTTACTTACGATTACGAAGCCCACCGAGAAGCTTTGATGAAAGTGCTAGATCAAGCTTACATAGATCACGACGTGACTACAGATCAATTTGGTGGAATTATGGGCAACATAACAGCTTGCAACAATTTAAGTTTCAGCGATGAAGAACTCCCAGAGGAAGGGAAAGATCACAATCTGGCTCTGCATATCTCCATGATTTGCCGATCAGACTCTCTGTCCAACGTACTAGTGGATACTGGTTCATCCTTAAATGTAATGCCAAAAACGACTCTCGCTCGTTTAGCTTACAAAGGAACGCCGATGAAGTTCAATGACATAGTGGTAAGGGCCTTTGATGGGTCAAGGAAATCTGTTATTGGGGAAGTTGATCTCCCGATGACGATTGGCCCGCATACCTTCCAAATCACCTTCCAGGTCATGGATGTGCCAGCTGCTTACAGTTGTCTACTAGAAAGACCATGGATACACGAAGCAGGAGCTGTGACATCCACTCTCCATCAAAAACTGAAGTTCACAGTAAATGGGAAGCTAGTAACCATCATCGGTGAACAAGCCTTACTAGTAAGCCATTTATCCAACTTTTCATTCATCACGATAGCGTTGAAGGACACAGTTCCAAGGACATACGTTAGAAGATGAATCTACGAGCAAAAGCAGATCATCTATCTCCTCTTACAAAGAAGCAGCGCAGATAGTGAAAGATGGTAATGCTGCAGGTTGGGGAAAAGTAATAAAACCTGTCAACAACGAGACAAAGGCCGGGCTTGGTTTTGCTCCAGTATTTCCTAAATACAATCAAAGGAATGAAACACTTCGTCCAATTAGAGAAGTATTCCACAGTGGGGGTTTCTTAAACCCTGTTCTTCAAGAGGTTAATGTTCTTACCAATGAAGGTGATGAAGACGATCTCTCCAGATCTGAAGAGTGGAGCACTTATCTTACCAGCCCTGAATATGTGTCCCAGGAAGAAGCGTACGCGCCATTCTATCCTCCGACTGATCAATTCAAAGGCATGTCCCTACAAAAGAATGAAAATCCACCTGTCCCTTCTGAAGTTTGGGATACCTTGGGAGAACCAAGTGGAAAGTTTGACTACATGGTGAAATACACTGCGCCTGAGAGCTCAAAAATCAGAATTGAAGATATCCAGCCAACTGGATGAGGTGATTCTTTTGAGTATCCTAGTCAACCAGAAGAGATGTACACATCTTCCCGATCTCATCAACCAATTGAGGTTTCGAATGAAGATCTATGCTTTGATGCGCCCGTGGAATTTGTTAAACCAGATCTTAACTATCACTACATCAACGTAATTACTGAAGATCAGGGATATGATTCGGGATACGAACTGGAAAGTGTCACCGACAAAGAGTCTCTTCACTCAGAAGATTGGAGAGTACATCCCCAGAATTCAACACGAATGCCAATAGAAAGTACATATGATGTGTTCCATGCTTCCCGATCTGCCAATCAAGCCGAAGAAGATCGCTTCAGCAGCACAAAAGGCAAGGTCAAACATCCAGAGTCTTCAAAGCCTGTTCGACCAACGACCAAAGTCTATTCAAGAACTAAGCCAAGTGGAAAACTACCAGAGTATCTTGACTTCCAAGGAGTTCGCCACTATTGGAAGCTTGTTGAAGTTCGGACTAATGTTCATAGTTCTAAGTAGTTTATTTTGCTTTTGTTTTGAACTCTCGTCTCGCCCAAAGCGAAGAGATGTTTTATAGGGTTTAGCTTTTAAATAATTTCTCTTTGTCTTGCCCAAGACAAATGAGTTTGTATTTTAGGGCCCTGTTTCATATTGTGAATAATAAATAAAAGCGTTGTTTTGATTCCACATTTTGTGTTTGTTTTCATTTTACCCTTTCTTGGAAATGATAATCCTAAAAACACAATAAAAATCTTCAAAAAAATAATAATCCATATACACTTTCACATTAACTTTTCTTAAAAAAAAAATGAAAAAAAGAAGAGTTAATTAATCAAACATAAATCAAAACATGCAGTTAACAAATGGACAAATCCATTGAGCATAATAACTCTATGATCTCTCCCAACTTTGAAATCCCTAGTGAAATCGCCGAGGAAGAAGTTGAAGAAGAGATCCCGGATGAGATTTCTCGACTACTTAAGCACGAGGGAAGGATCATTCAGCCTCACAAAGAGCCTTTGGAAGCAATCAACTTAGGTTCCGAGGAAGAAAAAAAAGAAGTGAACATCGGAGCTCTACTCGACAGCAACGTCAAGGGCAAATTGATAGATCTTCTCAAAGAATACGTCGATGTGTTCGCTTGGTCTTACCAAGACATGCCGGGTTTAGATACTAGCATCGTGGAGCATCATTTGCCATTAAGACCGGAGTGTCCACCAGTTAAACAAAGACTGAGAAGAGTTCACCCTGAAATGGCCGACAAAATCAAAAAGGAACTTCAAAAATAGCTCGACGCAGGTTTCCTCGTCACCTCTGAATATCCTCAATGGCTAGCCAACATAGTGCCTGTCTCCAAGAAAGACGGAAAGGTCAGAATGTGTGTTGACTACCAGGACTTGAACAAAGCAAGCCCAAAAGATGATTTCCCACTACCGCATATCGACATGCTAGTGGATAGTACTGCAAAATTCAACGTCTTTTCCTTCATGGACGGTTTCTCTAGTTACAATCAGATTAGAATGGCTCCCAAATACATGGAGAAGACATCCTTCATCACGCCATGGGGCACATTTTACTACAAAGTAATGTCGTTTGGGTTAAAAAATGCAGGCGCAACTTACCAAAGGGCAATGACTACTCTTTTTCATGACATGATGCACAAAGAGATCGAAGTCTACGTAGACGACATGGTAGCAAAGTCTGACACTGAAGAAGAGCATATAGAATATCTCTTGAAGTTGTTTCAGCGACTAAAGAAATTTCAGCTTCGCCTGAATCCTAACAAATGCACCTTTGGGGTAAGATCTGGAAAACTCCTAGGTTTCATCGTCAGTCAAAGAGGTATTGAAGTTGACCCTGACAAAGTCAAGGCTATTCAAGAAATGCCTACGCCACATACAGAAAAGCAAGTAAGAGGATTTCTTGGACGGTTGAATTACATCTCCAGATTTATCTCTCAAATGACTGCTACTTGTGGGCCGATATTCAAGCTTCTCCGCAAAAATCAAGAGGTTGTGTGGACAGAAGATTGCCAAAAAGCGTTTGACAGTATCAAGGGATACCATCGAGAACCAATCTGATTCCTCGATCGAAGGAAGACCATTAATCATGTACCTTACCGTGCTAGAAGATTCCATGGGCTGCGTGCTTGGACAACAAGATGAAACCGTGAAAGAGCATGCCATCTACTACGAGTAAAAGTTCACATGTGAAACTCGTTACTCCATGCTCGAGAAAACATGTTGTACTTTGGTGTGGGCTTCGAAACGTCTTCGCCATACATGATAAATCACACAACTTGGTTAATCTCCAAAATGGATCCATCAATCGTCTTTGAAAAGCGCGGGGAAGAATTGCTCGATGGCGGATGCTATTATCGAATATGACATCCATCACAGTTCCCAAAAAGCGGTTAAAGGGAGCATTCTCGCCGATCACTTGGCTTATCAACCGATCAACGAATACCAATCTCTCAAGTTTGACTTCCCTGACGAGGATGTTATGTACTTGAAGATGAAAGACTGCGATGAACCGTTACCTGAAGAAGGTCCTGATCCAGAATCTAGATGGGGCTTAATCTTTGATGGAGCAGTTAATGTCTTTGGGAATGGAATTGGGCGATCATCATTACTCCCGAGGGTTCTCATATCCCGTTTTCCGCCATATTGCTATTTGATTGCACCAACAACATCGCAGAATATGAAGCTTGTATCATGGGTATCAAAGAAGCCATCGACTTGAGGATCAAGATCCTTGACATATATGGAGATTCAGCCCTTGTGATCAATCAAATCAAAGACAAGTATGAAACTCATCATCTTGGTTTGATTCCCTACAGAGATTATGCAAGACGTTTGTTGACTTTCTTCAACAAAGTTGAGCGCATCATATCCTCGAGATCAGAATCGAATGGCAGACGCCTTGGCTACTCTATCTTCCATGTTCAAAGTCAACATTTGGAACGATATGCCTAAGATCCGTATCCGACGCCTTGAAAGACCTGCATATGTGTTTGCAACTGAAGAAGTCTTCGACGATAAACCGTGGTTCCACGATATTAAACGTTTTCTTCAAACTCAGGAGTACCCACTCGGGGCATCGTACAAAGATAGGAAAACTCTAAGGAGGCTTTCTAGAAATTTCTTCCTGAATGAAGATGTACTATACAAAAGAAACTTCGATATGGTTTTGCTCAGATGCGTGGACAGACACGAAGCAGACATGATAATTCACGAAGTGCATGAAGGATCCTTTGGAACCCATTCGAATGGGCATGTAATGTCCAGAAAAATCTTGAGAGCAGCATACTATTGGATAACAATGGAATCTGATTGCTGTAAACACGTCAAAAGATGTCACAAGTGCGGATCTCGAGATAAGATCCATGTGCCACCGACTACTCAACGTTCTCTCTCTCCGTGGCCTTTCTCCATGTGGGGCATCGACATGATTGGGATGATCGAACCAAAAGCGTCCAACGGACATCGCTTCATTTAGTGGCTATTGATTACTTCACCAAATGGGTCGAGCGTCTTACGTACGTTACAAGACAAGTGGTTGTGAGGTTCATCAAGAACAACCTCATTTGCCTATACGGAGTTCCGAGTAAGATCATTACAGATAATGGATCGAACTTGAACAACAAAATGATGAAAGAACTGTGTGAGGAATTCAAGATCGAGCATCATAACTCATCTCCTTACCGACCAAAGATGAACGGCGCCGTTGAAGCTGCCAACAAGAACATCAAGAAGATCGTCCAGAAGATGGTCATCACTTACAAAGATTGGCACGAAATGCTGCCATTTGCTCTGCATGGGTATCGTACTTCAGTACGTACTTCAACAGGGGCAACTCCTTTTTCTCTAGTATACGGCATGGAAGCAGTGCTCCCCGTAGAGGTTGAGATTCCGTCAATGAGAGTTCTCATGGAAACTAAGTTATCTGAGGTCGAGTGGTGTCAAAGCAGATACGACCAGTTGAACTTAATCGAAGAAAAGCGTCTGACCGCTCTGTGTCATGGACAATTATATCAAAGAAGAATGAAGAAAGCCTTCGACAAAAAGGTTCGACCTCATGAATTCCGAGAAGGCGACCTCGTGCTTAAAAGATTCTATCTTTTCAACCGATTCTGGGGCAAATGGACTCCTAATTACGAAGGCCCTACATCGTCAAAAGAAGCTTTTACGGCTATGACTCTCACAACCATGGACGGTGATGAACTCCCGTATCCTGTGAATGCTGATGCAGTCAAGAAATACTTTGTCTGAAAAACAAAAAACAAAAGAACAGCTCGGTAAGTCGAAAACCCGAAAAGGGCGGCTTAGGCAAAAAAGAGCGTCTCGGTGGACTGAAAACACGAAAAGGCGGTCGGCAAAATTAGAGACAATAAGCGAAAATATCCGAGTTGAAAACCTGAAAAGGCAATCTAGGCAAAAAATAAGGATACAAAAAAAATGACAAAGTAACTGCAATCAGTCCGTACTTCGTCAATCTGAAGAATCTTCCATCAACGGATCTTCAATCAAATCTTCTGAAGCAACAAACACAGTTGGAATTCAAAGTTGTTAGGGATAATAGTGGTTATTGCTTTCAATATAGCCTTTTCCCAATAAATTATCATTTCCAACTCTTGTAAATAGCTCATGGAGTCACGCCTTTGGCTGATTACCATCCTATCAATAAATTTGAGCCTTGTGCCCATTTGTTTGCAATTCTTGCTTTATTCTGTTTTGCAAAATAACGCCTTTTATTGTGAAAATCACTTTTGAAACTAAAAAGTTTTAAATGAATTTTACTTCAAAATTTTGAAATAAAAGCGAGATTTTCCTTCAAACTATGAACACAGAAGGAACTTCAACAGTTTTCTCCATAAAATGTTTCGACCTCTGAAAGATAGAACAACTGCTACAGAAGTTTTCTTCTCCTCAGCAGAGATCATCAAAGGACGGCATTCTTATCCAAAAAGAATTCCCAGCAAAGTTGCCAATGAAATGCCTTTTTCAGAAAGTTTAAAGCATGCAACTCAGATCCTTCATCAGTAACGTCTACACCCTTATTACAGATTTTGCTGAGTATTTGTTTGAACTGTGACGTGGTCCTTTTCCCAAATACCTCTTTATTGTCTTGTCAAGTATCGTCAGCATGCATATGACATTCATACATAATAGCATCATTAATGCATTCCTGCATTTCTCAAATGTTTGCTTCAACATCACTCGTTTAGGTTGCATTGTTTCCCAAAAAACAAGTGTGGGTATGTCATCTCTTCAGTAGATTATCCCCAAGCAGAAAAATACATTTTTTCTCTATCATGTTCCCCAGCTGATATCATTCCTCATTGGGAACGAAGTCTTGATTGACCTTTTCTTTCCAGCTCATTCCTGGACAGAACCCCGTCTCTGACCAACTCAGGTTTAGATTTCACAAAAAAGTCTACCTACAAAACAATAAGCAATAGCCTCGTCATCCGAGCCGCTTATTTCCTTTTCATCTTGAAACTTGTCATAAAAGATTGTTCTTCTCAACAAGTTCAAATCACGACCGTACGAGAAATCTCCACAGTTGTCTTTCTGTCTAAAAGAAAACCTGTGTCTTTTCAATCAAAATGCCCACATCTTCTCAAGAGAAAGATCCCCGGCAAGATTGTAGCTGTGAAAATAGAAACTCATTTGAGATCTGTTTCCATCATTGTCTGTTATTCACAAGGCTGAATACTCAACAATTTTCTCAAGAATTACCTTGTTATAATTATCACTTCGCTGATAATTGGTAATATCTTCAAAACTCATTACCATAAACTATCACAAGGCTGATAATTGGTATAATCATCTTCATTTACCTTAAACATTGTCATAAGGCTGACAGAAGGTAATTTTCTCGTTTCCCAAAGCGAAACAGATATTCACATGCATTGTGAATCTATTTTCCCAGTGAAACATATTGCTTGTTTCCCAACAAACAGGATTCTCTTTTCTTAGACAGATCGAGTCATCCTCACAAATTTTTCCCCATCATATCAATCTTTGATATTTCCTGGGTGAACTTTTTGCAATCATTTTGCATCACTTGCATCTTTTGGTATCTTAGGTCCAAAATTGGCGTATTCTGATATTTAAGTCTCTTCACACCTATCGAGATGAAGATATTCATCTTCATATCTCAGGTTAAAGCAACTTAAATAGGGGCATCTGTCATACCCCAATTTTTGACCTAATATACCACCACATTGCATTCTTGCATCACTAATTGAGCGAATTAATCGGGTGTAGCTTCTATAGGTCAAAATTAGGGTTTCATCATTTTTTCATCTGATTCAAGAGGTAATAAATTAGGGTTTGAGTTTCACTCACCTCAATTGATCTATCTTAATCAAATCATCAACCTCTGGTCTTCAGATATCCAATTTTTTCTCATGATCTATCGAGGATCGACCAATTAGGGTTTTATCGAGGATAAGCAATCATGATTTTTGATCAATGAATGACTTTTTTGCCTGGAGATTGATCTTTATATCTTCAATACAACATGTTGACCTAATTTCTGGATTCAAAACATCACAGAAGTTCACAGTCTTCATCAGTCAATTTCTGGATCATCTGATGAAATTTCATCTACACTGAAAAGTCAAACTTTGACTTTTGGTAAACTTTTTCAAGATAAAACTTTTTCCATCATCAAAATACTTCAAATGATCCATCATGATCATAAAAAATCAAGAAATTTGGAAAAGTCAACAAAAAGTCAAAATTTTCAACACTTAGAAAAATTTTCAAGTGTTAAAATTTCACATTTTTTCCTACTTTCATGGTAATTTTTCACATAGTTCCATTTGGAATTAGAAAAAACTCAAAACATGAAAGTTGTAGCCCTTGAAACAAGCTTTCCAAAATGTCCAAGAACTTGCAAATCCATGGTGTCTAGCTATACTTTTGATTTTGAAACATAGAGCTCAAAAGCCATGATTTTCAAGTACAACCTTCAAAATTACAAGTCATTTTGAGTTTTCTCCTTCTAGAAGCCTTGCCACCTAGCCAAGAAGGATAGAGCTGATAAAAATCAGATGGAAAGTAATTATGATGAGATAAGATCAAGTTGAATTATTAACCATGGTTAAAAGGAAGGTTCCTTTTGCATTTATGGCAAAAATGACTTTCTTGCCCTCTAAGGCAAGTTGTCCAAATCCAAGCCAATCTTCTTTGCTTGCTAATCTGAAATCTTGACCTATAAATAGAGGTCATGTTTGCCATTTGAAACCACACCAAAGCTATGCCAAAACAAGTTTTCTCCTTTCTTTCTTAAATTTCAAGTAACATAGTTCAAAGTGAGAATTCTTGCAATTTTAAAAACTTGTGAAAAACCATGAGAGATTTGGTGTCTAACATGTCTTAAAATCAACATGTAACTGGTTTGAAACTTAAAATCAACATAAGAATAGCTAAACACCAGAATTTCATTTCAAACTTTCAAACTTGCCAAAACTGCCTTAACTTTCAAAACTGATGTTTGGCTCGAGCAAGTTGTGTTTTTATCATTCAAACATCATCAACATACTCCATATGGATGATACAAACCATCACTTTTGATCTATAACACCTCCAAGCACGGATTCAATTTCATTTCAAGCATATGCAAGTGGACTTGGTTGGAATGATCCAGGAAATTTCAGAGCAAGCAGACCATCCTCACACCTTCCATAAGGTTCACTGGTGCTCAGGATCCTTAAACAACAACTGAAACACTCTATTGAAGATTTCGATCTCGACAAGAGGTAAGTGACTCAACTTGAACTCCTTGATTTCTAACTTCCAGTTCAAAAATGGCTTGGCCATTTGTTTCACTATCACGATCATTAACCCTAAACTAATTGCTTGAATCCATGTCCATACGATTTCAATTTGATTTTAAAGAACTAGGGTTCTTTGTGTATTCGGAAATTTAATCATGTTAAACTAAAAATAAATGAAATTAAACCACATCATCATGTTCTGGTTCAATTTCGACCAAGTTTGATGTTTACATCATCCATTTTCATTGAGAAACGAAGGATCGGGCTTGAAGAAGGATCGAGGAAGAAGAACAAGCGGTCGGCGTTTTTCAAATTCAAATAAAAGTTTATAATATTATAACATGGTTTGAAATAAATAAGCGGATGTATTGCCGCCCAGTGTTTCCACTCTTAAGACTTTGCCTTGCACGCCTTGCCCAATGGTCCGGGTTCGAGTAGCCTTGGGACCATTTTTAAACTTTTCATTTTCTCTTCATATTTTTTTCAAACTTTGACTCTTTCAAAACCCAATCAAAACTCCTCATTTTGAGGTGATTTTTTGCACACGTGTCATTTAACATACCTATTTTAGGATAGTGTCAAAAAAATTAAAAAATACTTTCGTTTGATTATATTTTTATCGAGTCGAAAACGATACGTTTTGAGTACTTTTCAAAGCACTTTCAAAGACATTTTTTTCAAACTTTTGAAGCTCGAATCTTTTTCAAACTTCTTGTAAGTATATTTCACTTTTCAAAAACACTTTCCAGATCTTTTCAAAACTTTTCATCAAACTTACACTCTTTTTTCCATGATCGACCCGATTTAAAGATAAAACCAAACTCGTTTTTCCTCGAATTTCTTAATCGATCATGGGCCTCCCTTACGGTGTAAGTCCCAAAATTCTTTTTATGTACATAATTATTTCCTTGTACATATCCAATTCTCTTATGTACATACCAATTTTTACTTGTACATAATACAGATACCTTTGTAAATACTCAAAGTACAGACAAACTTCGATCGTTTGTTTTCATTTCGCTTGTATATACACTAAATACCATTGGTATTAAAAGGAGCATTATTCCCGATGAAACTACTTTTAAACCAGTGGGCCTCCCTCACGGTGTAAGTCCCAACCCTCCTATGTACATCCACGTCTCCTTGTACATAAATACTCATTCGTGTACATATTTACTTCCTTGTACACATTCAAACTTGTAAGTAATCAAGTTACGCTCGTGTTAAACGTTCGTTTTACACACACTTGTTTATATCTCCTTCATAAACTCTTGTAAATAAACATCATGCATTTGATTATATTTCCTTCATAAACTCCTGTGGATAAATTTCATATACTTGTTTATATAACTGTTTGGTTATAACATAACAACTAGTCTAACCACTAGTCTAACACAGAGTTAGCCTCCTCTTGGGCTTTGTACAAGATAACTCATTCATCTGAGTTTAGCCTCCTCTTAGGCTTCATATAAGAAAACTCATTCATCTGAGTTTAGCCTCCTCTTAGGCTTCATATAAGAAAACTCATTCATCTGAGTTTAGCCTCCGCTTAGGCTTCATATAAGACAACACTCCCCTGCTGAGTTAGCCTCCTCTTGGGCTTCGTTCAAAAGAACTCCTCATTGAGTTTAGCCTTCTCTTGGGCATCAAACAAAGAAAGAGACCAGGAAATCTCTTAACAGCCTCCTATTGGGCTTCCAATACAAAGAATCACCCGCGCTAGGATAGAACCCAGAGAGTATAATTTCCCGGTGCAATTGCTCTTAATCCTAAGAGGATGGTTTCCCGGTGAAATCCCTCTTAAAGCCAAAGCCAGCCATACCCTATAGCTTCCTCTTGAGCTTCATACAAGGACCCTCGATGACCCTCGATGACCCTCGGAATGCCTCCTCTTGGGCTTACAATACAAGGACCCATGGGCTTCTTAAAAGCGTCCCCCTAATCCAATCAATTTCTCCTTGAGATTTAGACATCTATCATCTCTATGGAAGAAGTATCTCATCTATTACATCACATACAATCAAAAAACTTTTCAAACTCTTTTCAAACAAAAACATCTCTTAATCGTAAGTGGTAACGCTTGTACACTCAAGCAAGACACCCAATGCTTACAATTAAAAGATTCAATCAGTTTTCAAACATCTTTCTAAAAACTCGTAAGTGGTAACGCTTGTACACTCAAGCAAAACACCTATAACTTACGATGAAAGATTTCAATCAATCAACCTTTCAAAATGTATGTGATGAAATAGATTAGATGCATTTTTCATTAAGATGGCATTTTGTCTTTGTCTCTTAATAACATCCCGTTGCTTCCACTAGCATAAGTGGGAACTACGATTGCTCTGACTTTCTCAACATCCCTTTGAGAATACGTAGGCACAAGGTCTTATCCTTGGCGAGCAAACTTCTTTCTCCCTCAAACCAAACAAGCCATAGATCCCTTTAGATCCGAGCTACAAATGCTCTGATTCCCATTAAGGGATATGTATGCAGAAGATCCCAATGATCTTTGCGAGCACAATAATAACAAAACCTAGGATCCCACATAATCTATCCTTCTTAAAATCCAAAGGAGAAACTTTCCCAATCATAGAAATAGCAATTAAAACACACAAACATATCAAACATATTCATATATAAAGCTATAGATAACTATATATATTTAGGGTGCTCCATCTATTCCCTTTATATAACAAACCCCCTTACTCGGAATCTCCCCATTGCGTTGCGTCTAGTTTGCGCTATTCGTAATGCATATCAAATCAATTGAGGGTATTGCAGCTTTCCCCTTCTTCATAATCATTTTTCTTGTGTTGGAAATAATAAAGCTTGATGCTCGCGGCATCTTTATAAACAAATCAAAAGAGTAAATTGTTTGAGCGGAGAATTGAATTGATTCGATTCCTAGCGCCTCACTTTTTGAGCAGTGCACATAAAACCACACCTCTCTTCTTCTCATGCCTTATATGAAGGTGATAAAGCACATCTGCCACAATTGCTGGAACAGGATTCTTTCTGGAGACAAACACATTAACAGCATACTTTTCCAAGAACTCTTCTTCCCCACTCGGAAACATAACAATCCCAAAGATGAGTAGAGCAAGAACACATAAAAGCATTTGTATTACAGATTCGCCAATTCTTTAGCCTTGCTCTCTAATGCCTTCGGGAATCCTTTAGCCTTGCACAAGGCGACTTCTCGAGGAAGATACAACACTTCACTAACGTCACATGTTACTCTTTCTCCTAAACTGGTGAAGGGGATGCTACCTTTCAAAGGCCATCCTAGCAAAATCTCAAACTCTTCAATGGTCGGAGTCAGTTGAAAGTCTTGAAAAGTGAACCATTAGAGCGGAGAGTCATAATACTGGTAGAAAGCAACCATGGCTCGTACATCAACATTTGTCTCCAACAGCTTCAGAATGTGACCATACCTTCTGGTGAAAGTGGTCATATTAGCCTTCTTGACCTTTTCCTTCAAACGTAACAGGACCTCCAACTTTGGCATCTTGACCTTGATCGGATTGGTATGCCTTTTGTCATCCATTTGTTAACTATTTTCTTATGCGAACCAAGTCCTTAGGATTCCTACAAAATCGGAACAAATAATGTTGATGATTAATTCATGCATGCTAGATGCGATGTAATGTGATGCAGAATCAGCATGTTAAAGTTTTTTAGAGCGGCCGGGTATATTTTTGACGTCTACCCAACAATTCCCCCCTGGATGGCTCTTAGGATTTTGGATACAACAAACACAAATTCTCGTGCATTGCAAAAGATACTTGCAACGCTACAATATTTCTTTCAAGAGAATTTGGTTTGAGGGAGAGTTACGTATTATCCGAATAGACAAAGCAGGTCTAACGATCTAACAAACGTAACCCTCAATACCAGGATCTGAACGGGGTACTCAAAATCATTGATCCCAACTTGAGTGTATCATTTTCACCGCAAATAAATTTGTGATTAGATGATATATCCAAGAACGTCTCATTTGAGCATTCTTAAAACCTACAGGTTAGGTTTCCTTAAAGGTCAAAACTAGGGGAAAAATCCCTTCTAACAACACTATCGTCAATGCAAAAGTAACTTGCAATCAGCGATAATGTCTTCGAAAGAACCTCCCCTAGGTGTGGTCTTCGCACCAACTTACAAGACATTTCTGTCTAGCAAATCAATACTACGCAACCACTCTAATTTATGTGTTCTATAGCCTTGGTAGTGGGCTTTTCCTATAGTCCCATCCATTATTCCCACACAATATAATATATCAACAAGGTAATAATTAAAGTGATAGGAAATAAATGACTAAATTACACATAAAAATAGAGTGATAAAAATAAAGCGAAAATAAACACACATACGAAGAGCTAAACTAGGGTTGACACGCTTAGTCAATATTCTCTAGTGAAGTCGCCAACTGAAGCAACTCGATTTTCAAAAACCATTTAATTCTCGAAAATAGTGAAATCGCCACCTAATTTTATTTGTTCCAGAAAGAACGGGAAAATATAGATAAAACCCCATACATGCGGATAAGGCGGTCTACGTGACCAAAAAAAGGAATCGGGAGTCGGTTATGTAAGAGGAAGGTATCAGCACCTCTTACATCCATCGTACTCGATGGAACCCGTTTAATTCTAAGTGTGTGTATATTCGCTAATCTCTAAGTTATAATCAAAAAAAAGAAACAGAATTTGTTTATTATTATTTTGAGTTTGGCACGGTTTCGGAACCGTGTGCCTACATATTCCCTTGTGCAATGGGAAAGTCAAAACTTCGTAGTTCCTCTTAAAAAGGTTTTAATTGGTTGTGTTGATTTTATAGGAAAAATCGTGCGTTTAGATGTTTCAAATTCTTTGAACTAGGACTTGTTTTGTTTGTTTGAAAAGCTTGAGTCCTTGTTCGTGTTTGAAACGACTATTGCACTCTCTTTATCCGAAAAGAGTTTAATGATCGCATATGAGCGATAAAAGAGTTTGAGTGAGTTGAGTTATTTTTAGGTGGGAGACAAGTATTGGACCATAAGCGTTCAACGGCTAACGCCCCAATTACTTGGATGAGTGGACAGAAACATCTGAATCATCTTTTTCTACCAAAAAGTTTTATTTAAAAAAGTGAGGTGAAACATGGTTCACGTTAATTAAATTCAATTAAAGATACCAAACATACGGTCGAGGGTCGATACTGGACTGACTACCATATGTCTGGGAGGAGGGAGAAGTAGAATATTTATTTATGAAAATATTTTGAAAAGAAACTCGACGTTGGATCGAGGTTTAGAACCTTAAATTATGAAAGCATTCTGATACGCGTGCTGAGAGGAAATGGAAGCGGGTTATGATTAATCAAGTATATGGACTTAATTAACCTCGTGAGGATAGGTGCTCCTATCCCCAACCATGAGACCCTGGTGCATGGAAAATTGGTATATAGACCAATGTTATTTTCGGGTTATGATCGATTAAAGCAACAAGGGCTTTAACCAATCTCGTGAGGATGGTCATGCCCATCCCCAACTATGAGACCCTTTAGGAAATTGACATATGAGTCAATCAAAGCGGAATCGGATTAATTTTAACATTTTAGTGTATGAAGTGTACAATAGTGAATAAATACTGAATGAGCAAATAAACAGATAAATATCACACAATACAATCGGAAATTTAAATAATTATTAGAAATGATTTTTTCTGTTTGATGAAAAATCAACTAATAGTTTAATCAATAAATCATCAAACACAAACTATCAGATCCAATTATTATTTATTACATCGCAACAAAAATATTATAAAAAATAAATTAATTGAAATAGAATAAGTTCAGAAATAGCCTGTATTGTAGTGATTCCGCGAAGTATAAAAAAGAAAACCATCTGATCTTTGACTGGTCCGAAATACCTCCACGCACTAACGAACCGAGTACCACGACTTGATCCAAAATACTCCGCGGTCCCAAAACAAAAATATTATAACACATGGATACTCTATCTAATATTAACATTTTTAAAAAAAAAATAAGATTAATTAAGAATAATAAAATAAACTAAAAAACAGATTTTTTTTCTATTATATATAAAAAAAAACAAGGTGCTGACACTTGTCACCACCAGATTTAAAGTAAAAGAAAATTTAATTTGTTTTATTTTTAAGGAATAATTAAAACAAGAAAATAAAGTAATTGCCCAAAGGGCAAAAAACAGAAGAAATTATGTTCTTCATTCTCTCACGCATGCTCGTGTTTCTGGGTTTCTCTCTCGTTGTTCTTATTCTCTCTTCGTGAACCCTAGCGCCGCTCTCATCTCTCTCGATCTCCTTCGATTTCATTTCCTCACGATCTCGCCGCGCTCTCGTTGCAAACCCTCGTCGGTCTCTCTCGAACTCGTTACCGCTCTCTGTCTCACAACGATCTGTTACTCTCTCGAACTGTTATTCTCTCTCTGCCTCACAGCGATTTTCGCAGAAAATCGGTCCCTCTCCTACTCTGTTATTGCATGTTTTGATTTCTGATAACCGTTTTGACTTTTCGTTTTCTGTTTACAGATTGGAAATGGAAAGGGGGGAAGGAAACCCTAGTTTTCTGAGGCAATTTCGGCGACGGTGAGAGTACCTGAGCCTTGGAGACGCGTCAATGGTGAAGGCTTGCTTCCTGAACTCGTTCCGGGTGAGACCATTTTGATTTTCTCTTCTTCTTTCTCGATATTCAAAATAGGATTTTTGAGAAAATTGACTCTGAAGGTTTATGGCGTGGGAAAATGATGAGTAACACTTGCCTTGTTTATATTTTCTGGGATTTGGAACTATTTTTGGTTTGTTATTTCAAAATCTTGAACAGATACTGCACTTTTGGTTTTTTTGAAATGGTTTGGCTTTTGATTTTGAACTGCTAGAACAGATATTGCAATCTTTTTTCTGGTTTTGGAAACAAAGTTTTTCTTTTCTTCTCTTTGTGTTGAGAACTTCCTGTCTGCTTGAGAGTTTTTTTTTTGTGCTTCTATGATATATTATGAACAGATATTATACTTGTGTCTTCTCTTTTGTCTGGGTTCTGAACTGCTCTCTGCTTTTTTTCTGTCTCTGTTGCTTGTGTTTGGTGGTTAATAACCATGATGTAATGATGCTTCTTTTGAGTCTGTTGCTTGCATTGGTTGCTAATCACCATGCTGCACTGCTCACTGCTCTGCTTTTTCTGAATTTTTAACTGCTCTCTGTGGTGCTGATAACCAATATATATTTTCTTACATGCTGCTGCTGCTATGTTGACTTTAGTCTTGCTGCCTGTGGGAATTGAACTGTTGCCTTGTACTAACCGTGATGAATGGTCTGAGTTAGGCTTGTTTGTGAACCGAGTTAGCTCGCGATTTGCAAATAAGCTATTTTTCACCGATGATTGATCTTGAATAAGATTATGAGGCTTGACATTAAAACCTGATTCCCGCCAAACACCTAATGATGAGTTTGAAAAAAAGAAAAAATCTCTTGATAATTTTCTTGTATTTGTTTATGTTTATGTTTGCTAACCAAATTTCTTTTCCTTGTTTTGAGTAACATGTGGAGGTTGAACATGGATAGAGCAAAATAGGAGAGCTTGAAGATCGGATGGTGACGTTTGGCACAAAGAGGGTGACGATTTGAAGATACTGCCAGAATGTAGTTTTTAGGATTTAGGACTTTTTGTAGAACATTGTAAACTAAAAGCATACTTGTAACAAACTTGTAATCTTCATGACATAGAACTTAAATGAATGAAATTTGAAATTCAATTTGTGCCAATGTTGATACAATAACTTTAGGACTTGAATTCGATTTTATAATCTCCTGAACATTTGAGTTGCTATCAAGATGTTAAAAAAAATCCAACAATTCTATCTTGTATTATTCCTTGAATTGAATTCAAAATTTCCTTTGAACTCAAACTTGTGACCACCTTGCTAACCCAAGGTATAACAATCTTTTGAATTGGTTTGAAATCTTTGAATTTCCTTTTAGGCTTGAGAAATTTACAAGTCCTTGTAATTTGAAGTTTGGATGTGAAATAACTCTTCATCAAAATCAATCCACATCTTTTAGCTTTCCAATCTTCTTGAATTTAAAGCATAAACAAGTATGCATTAGGTGAACTTTGGTTAACACACTTATCCAAATAATGAATTTCAAGTCTAACAAAATTCCTTTATCATCTTGAAAAAGAAACCTCGAATGACTTATAGCGCAAGTAATCGAACAATTCGCGCAAGTCGTTTTAATACGAGAAACCCATAAAGTCAAAAAATCTTTCCACACGATCAAAGGTGAAGAGCATACTTTAATTCACAACTTCCATAAGACGACCTATCCTTTGGGATCAATCCAGATAGTCCAATCAAATGAACCAATTCTTGAATTAACGTCAAAGGCCCAAACAGACCATAATTCACAATCAAGGAGGTATATTGAAAGCACTTTATGAACAAAGAAGTTCTCCATAAATTAAAGGGCGTGAAACCCTTATTTCAAAGATATGGATAGGGGAAATTTTGGGGTGCGACACAAGGATTTAAAGATAGTAGAATAATATGTTGCAGAATCTTCCATTTAATAACTTCATCTAGTGTGAAAATATGATGTGTGTTGTTGTGACATATGAGGTTGGAACTAAAGCTCATGGGGTATTATTCATGCAAAACTTTCTCTTAGATAAACCTTGAAGAAAAATGTTTTTGAGTGTTAATTTGTTGAGCGAAAAAATTTGTTTTGTACGAGATTTTCTATAACTTTATCTTCTACCTCAAACTCTAAATATTATTGCTAACTATGAGTATTGCACAACTATTAGAGAGAGTGGAAATATTTGTTGTGAGGTGATTCATTAGTTATCATGATATTTATTTTGAAGATTTTTAAGAAAGAAGTTTCAAGTTTGGGGATTTCTAGCGATTAAACTCCACTAAAGAAAAAGAAGAAGTCTTCTCCAAGAGTTTTAGAGTTTATAGCATATGTTAACAATTCAAGCCTTATACAAGGGATTCCCAGTAGAATTAAGTGAAAATTGTTATAGAACTAGATTTTGGTGTGCTTGAAGAATGTTGATCATTTATGATGTTTATATAATTTAGTTTATTTTTGCACTCAATTAATTTTCGTATTTTATTTTCAGCATTTACAATTTTCAATAAAAAATCATAACTAGAAGTAAGGGAATAGGATCGACGCGTTCTAATAATCGTTGGAAAGCTGAGAGAAAGATCTATAATTTTCATGTTGGAATCGGAAGCTGATTCGAAGTACATAATTCCCAGTAATTTGTTGAAGTTTCTTACTTTAGGAATTAAGTTGTTTTGGGTCATCTGTTGGGCCCGGGTTAAGTTTTATGTCCATATTTGTAATAGAATTGAAACCCGTATTCTGTGAAAAGGGTATCAGTCGTGGTACAGTTTTGAAATCACACGTTTTTATCCGTGCACGATAGAGAATTAAATTGGTGTCATTGTCGGGGATTCTTGTTGTTATTAAATGATATTAGAGTCATATGTAAAGTATTCTTGCTAGTCTTTTTCTTAATTTTTTGTTGTGTTTGTTGATTTTTAGGGTTGCAATATCGATTGCACTACAGTGGTAAATATTCTAGCCTACTGGGTAAGTTTGAAAGGTACATTTTCAAATTGATCCGATTTTTTTTTGTAAAAAAAAAAACGTTGAATAGTACTCCTATAGAATTAAATTCTAAAAGATGTTGACCCTCAAAATCACAAATGCCTCTTTTTTATATTTTAATTAATTTAATTTCTATTTTCATTTTTTTAAAATCTATGAAAAAAATTGTAGGTTTGTGATTTTATTTTATTTGATTTTTAGTCATATTGTCATATTTTTTAGATTTTATTTTAATCGCTTTTCTATTTTTTTTCTATTTTTTTTCTTTTCAACATGGACATTGTTGCCAGTTTCATAATTGCTAACATTGCAATGCTTTCTGATTTTATTGGATTTTGTGTTGATTTTGATTTGATTGTTGATTTGATTCTCGTTAGTGATATAGGTTTTATTTGATTTTGACTTTGATAAATATATCATGGATGATCAAAATAAAGTCTTAAAGATCTTGTTGCATCTGATTCACTTTTTGCTGATTTGCCTTAATTATTTGAATTTGATGACACATATACTTGTGATGTGTGTACTGATACTCACTTATGTTCAGTTTGGACTGAAATTGAAGCTTCTTTACAAGGTGATATTTCTTATGAGATTTCTACTGACAAAGTTGATGTTGTAGATGTAAATGTAGCTCTTGTTGCTAAAATTTTGCACTTCATTGAGAAACGCATGCTTTAGAGCCAAAGCTGCATCATTCTTTGAATTTAATGAAAATTTGTTTGAAATGATTTCATCTGAACTTGAATCTGAACAAGAACAAAAGTTGTTACAGATATTGCATGGACATAACAAGGAAATTAGATGGACCTTGAATGAAATTTCCGATAATTGGAAGTCCATGTGTATGCATAAGGTCTCACTTGAAGATGAAGCAAAAATAGTGAGGCATCCCCATAACCATTTGATGTTTTGATATATGATATCACTTTCATGTGCCCATTCGACACTTTTACTTTTAGAAGAACATTCTTTAATCCTGGAATAAAATGCGAAGGCACAGGTAAAAATTCATAGTCAACGGTCACCTCCTCAAGCTATTTCATGAGAGCCTCATATTAGAAGAGAAAATTATTGAAGAGTTCTCGTTGGGAAAGACTACTTATATGGTCATTTATTCGTCTTGACTACTCGGGTGTATTCTTTCCTCTCTCTCATGTTTTCTTTGTTTTTTTGTTTGTTTTATTAAAAAAAGTTGTTTTGTTTTATTTTTGAAACACTATGCATTTTTTTTGAAAGTTTTAGGATATGTATTAATTTGAGGTTAGTTTGTGGAGACTTGAAAAAAAATCACAAGATCGATATCGTCTTAACACCGTAAGTCTCCTGAGTATGAAAATCATTTTGAATACTTGTTATGACATAGCCTTGAATTCTCATTCTCTTATAGATCTTAAGTAGTTTATCTTTGCAGTCGACACCTTCTCACACACGCTCTACATAAGGAAGTCGGTGAAAATAAGTGAGTGATCCAAGTTTTATTTGAAAAAAATAGGGAATACACCTTCTAAGTTGAGTGACCCTCACCCACTTAATCCAACAGGTGTGGAACCTACAAAAACTTGATAATAAGACCCGTTGTTGATTGGTTCAGAGGTTTCTGGTGCTGAACTTGGTAGGGGGAATTACGGTTAGATCCCCCCCAACTATAATTGGGCAAGCCATGAGTTATGCCACTTAGTCACCCGAACCCTATGAAAAATGGACCAGAGTCACTAACTGGTCGCCTTACTGTGAGAATGTGGAGGATGATTAAGTTAGTCTTAGGCATAATAATATGATTCAGATTGATTTGTATATGAAGGAGGCTTATGACTGCACAATTGTGGATTAGTGTTCTTACGATATCCTTAGTGTGCAAGATTAGTACATAGTGATGCAATCTTAATTGAAGAAGAGTTTGAAGTCTTAAATGAGTATCTGAATATTGTGTTGTTTCATGAGTTTTGATTTTATTTTGCTCGGAGTGCAAAAGTTCAAGTGTGGGGGAATTTGATCAGTATATTTTGATGCATATTCTTCTATGTTTGTACTTAGGCACTTAATTAATTTTCGTATTTTATTTTCAGCATTTATAGTTTTAAATAAAAAATTACAGCTGGAGCTACGGGAATCGGACCGACGCATTCTAATAATATTTGGGAAGCTGAGAGAAAGATCTACAATTTTCATGTTGGAGTCGGAAGTTGTTTCGGAGTACATAATTCCCAGTAACTCGTTGAAGTTTATGACTTTAGGAATTAAGTTGTTTCGGGTCATTTGTTGGGCCTAAGTTACGTTTTCCGACCTGATTCGTATTAGAATTGAAACCCTTATTCTGTTACAAGGGCATCAGCTGTGCTACAGTTTTAAAATCACTTGTTTTGATCCGTGCGCGACAGCAGATTAAATGTCAAGGTGTATCTGCTCAAGATTATGAATCTGGAATTTTTGTAGCTTTTGCAAACTACATGCAGTTGAAGGATAATGAAGAAATACAAATGTATAGCTTAAGAGACAGTTCTAAGTATTCCAACTTTGATCTATGATTATCATATGTACAAAAGGACATTGTAATAATTATCAATAGTGGAACACAACAACAACTTATTATAGTTTACTGTCAAAACCTGGATTAAGAGGAAGCATGGACGATGCACCAAACTTTATAAATTTCAACTTACAATATCTCTAACTCAATCTTCTTTTGTTTAGATTTTGCATGCTTTAGGTCAATTCTCCTTTCTTAGTTTTAATGTTGTTAGTTGTCTTTTTCTTAGCAGTTTATTGATTAAGCGTTGGTATGCATTAGATCTGGTCTTTTGGAATAACTCTTTTTTTTTTTTAAAAGGTCAAGGCCCTTGGCCAAGAAATATATTAAAAGAGAAGAAACTTACACAAAAATAGGGGGACATCACCAAAACTCCTACAAAGGAAGATATCTACAACAAGGAATTCCTTTTAAATTCCTCAAAAAATCTTCCCTAATGTTAGCATGTATATGATCAAACCAAATAAATTTTCTAAAAGTGAATCCAATACCCGCAAGCTTATGCGCACAAGCATTTTCTTCCCTATAGATATGAGAAACAATAAAATTCATAGAATGTGTGATATTTATGCACTTTATACATCTAATTCTAAGAGAAGCAGGGACAAGAGAATGGTTAGAAAAAGCTTGCACAACAAGACCCGGTTCGAGCAAAAAAGTGTCCAGTTGTTCTTGACCGCCATATCGACCGCCATCATTGCACCTAAAAATTATGCTTCTATAGCATTGCTTCTACCAATATAATTAGAAAATCTACCAACATGCTCACATTTGAATTTAAAATTTCCCAAGCGGAAGGGTACACATCCATACCGTCCGAGAATAACTCTTTGTTGATTATACTTAAAAATTGTATTATTATATATATTGTTCATTTATTTAATTAAGTTACATTCAAATATATTAGTTTGAATCTAATTAGATTAACTCTCACACTGTAGTTTAGTCAATTCACTATTATTTTGCATTTATTTAAATTCTTATGAACATTGATCCAATTGCATAATCTCTTTGAAAATGTTCCTCAAACTTTCGCTCACTATTTTTTTATTCAAAATAAAATTTATCAGAAGAGAAAGGTCTATTTAACTCCCCTTTCTAGCCCATTCTACATCCATACCGATTCAAAACTATTATGAGCTTAAACAATAATACCATCCGAGAGCGAGTTATAATTATTCATGAAGCTAATTTCAATCATTTGAAGAATCAATTTAAGTATATCAATTTTGTTAGTCTGGTTATTGAGAATCTTTGTTTCCTATCTCTTATCTTAAATGAGGCCATATGTGCTAGGTAGACCTTTTAGTAAAGAGGAGATGAAACAAGTTGTTTGGGACTGTGATAGTTTTAAAAGTCAGGGTCGTGACAGGATTAACTTTGGTTTCTTATAATACTTTTGGGTGGCAATTAAATGCAATTTTATGACATTTAGCTTGAAAATCTATTTTAATGCGAAATTAGTTAAATGTTCAAATTGTACATTTTATCTTTCTAACTCCTTATCTTTCTAACTCCTTCGTGTATTGTTTCTTTCTATTGAATCCTCATTTAAATCGTTTTTATAGGGTGAGAGAGAGGTTGATAGGAAAATTCATTAAATAAAATAAGATAATATTTGTATTGATTGAGTTAATGGTAGCTTGAGTTTTCAAAGGGTAAAATGTTTTAATTGCTATTTGTTATGGAATTAATAATGGAGGGTACTAGTGGATTAAGAGTCTTAGGTTCAAAATATGAGTTTAATGATGGTATAATTTCAAGTGGGGGGATGAAGCCATCAATATGGTGGAAGGATTTGGTTAGAGTTAAACATAAGAGGTTTTGTATCTTAGAGGTTAGTTTGAAGATAATGTTACAATAGTAATTGGTAATGGGGGGAAATGCGTTGTCTTGGAAGGATAATTGGCTTTCTTATGGTACTCTTAATGACATGTTTAGAATTTTTTGACTTAATGTTATATAGAAATATTTATGTTGGTGAGATGAGCAAATTGCATATGGAGTTGACGATGGAGTTTGGAGGTGGCGACGACTATTTTTGTGTGGGGAGTGGAAAAAACTAGAAGTGTTATTCGATGTTGGATAATATTTTGATGTAGGTTAATATTCTTGATAATTTGAAGTGGAGTTTCAATCTTGTCAAAGATTATTCAATCAAATGAGTGTATTGAATGTTATCTCTCATTGACGAATAAGATCATTTAAGACCTAAGGAGATTATTTGGCTGTGCCTCTAAAAAATTATCTCTTTGCTTGAAGATTGTTTAATAATAGGGTTTTGACGAAGGACTATTTAACTATGACGTGGTATTTTAGATCATAATTCTTTGACATGTCTATGAGTTTCTTTGATTGTGAATTATTTAGAGGTGTTTGGACAACAACTATTAAATAGTTAGGAATAACTTGTATTTTTTGTTGAAGGAAGTTTCAACTCATTCACATCAATTTTGTAGATTTTATTTAGTTTGCAAAAAGATTAAAAAATATTTACATGTAATTTGGTTGGTGTGCAATTCGAGTGTTTAGAAGGAAAGGAATAATCGAATGTTTGAAGTTAAGACATTGTTATGTGAACAATTATTTGATAAAATTTAAATTCTTGTTTGAATATGATTGAAAACAAAAATAAAAATTGTTATAGCTTGTATTTATGAGACTTTTATTAATTATTTAAATTAAAAAACAATAATAATTTATCAAATATGTCGACAGTAGTACTCTACTTTGATATTTTATAAGATTATTTGTATGGAAGTGTAAATGACAAGAAAATAGAAGAATTTGAATTACTCAAAATAAATAGTGTTAATAATGTATAGTGTGTAATAAAAACACAATGCACGCATGTGAAAAGAAAGAAAAAAATGAGAATGGTTGAATACGTTAGAAATAATAGTGAGGTATTAAAAAGTAATTTTGAGTGACATGACCTTATATTTCTTTCTTGTTAATTTATAAAAAGTAAATAGAATATAGGTGCAATAAGAGTAAAATTTCAGAATGAAACAAACACATCTGTGCGTTTGTAGTCCAACGGTTAGGATAATTGCCTTCCAAGCAATAGACCCGGGTTCGACTCCCGGCAAACGCAAATAATCTTTTATCCTGAAAAAAAACTGAATACTTTATATATTAACCTCACGTTATATTCTTGTATACACTAGTTAAACACTTTCTTTATCAACGGAGACCCAATTACATATCCTCAATATTATTACTTTTTTATCAATAAAAAACATTACTAACATATCACATTAAAATAAAATACATAGAAGTAATATCAATTATATAGATAGATAATCAATGTAAAATAGTTACAAAATTAGAATATATAAAATAATAATAACATTAATTTTTTCCATCGATATCTTTAATAAAAATTAATTTCAATTTTTAATTTATTTTTAAATAAAATAATTTTAAAAAATGATATGATATTGAATAATATTTTTTAATTGAAAGATGATAACTAAATTCAAGGTTATCACTTTACCAACATTGAATCCTTGAATTTATTTTATTTTAATTAAAATGTTTTTATTGGTGAAAAATAAAACTATCTAAAATAAAATAAAATAAATCATATTCACATTTTTTTAATTTTGTTATAATTTCACATAAAAAAATGTTTTATTAGCAAAAATATGTAATACTTTGAATTCAAGAACATTAGAAGAAGTAAAACAATGATTTCGTTTGAAAGTACAGTCTCAGTAGATGGACAATATTCCAAATAATCATCATCTGATAATGAAGAAGCTCATCTAGGAGAATATCTGCTTCAAACACTAGATATGACAAAGAAGCTTCGATCAGTAGAATCTTTGAAAGAAGAAATGATGGAAGAGCTTCATCGAGAGAAGAAGATGAAGACTCGTGCCATAATTTCTTCAACAACATCCCGAATAACAATTATCAAGATTTATATGAGGAATCTCATGAAGAATGACATCTGAAGAGGATGAACATGTTTGGTTGAAGTTATTTGACGAAGATGGTTATGAGGTAACAACTTTAAGTTACAACACATCTCAGACACCTTCGCCTTTCAGTTGGAAAAAGGTACAAAGAGCTATGATATATTTTATTGACATCATTTTTATATATTAGTATGTTCCTAATTTTGGTATCTTTGTCTGCTTTAGGTTACTCCATCCAGGAGGGATCTGAGATATTAAGATAAGACGAGTTTCTTGATTCTCCTTAATCATTCCCTCATAAATACAGGAATTCTAGGGAGATAAATAATGCTTTCTTTGACGTGGAACAAGGCACAACAAAACCTGACACTGCGGATGTTGAGTGTTCTGGAGATATAGAGAGTTAGAAGAGAGTTAGGCCTGGGCATTTTCTTACCTTCCACGAAGAAGATGAGGTGAAGGGTGAAACTACCCTCTTGCGGAAGAGAAAAAAGAACATGGACATCCCCACTCTTGATCCTCAATCAGCATCCTCCGATCCATCATTCGATTCTAGATATGTAACTAGACATCTTTACTTTTCTCTTCTTGTGTATCTTGGCTCTTAGTCATAACCCTTTTATTTTGTCATAAAGGCCCCCACTATTGATCGAGCCATCGTTGCGCTAGGGCTAGTCCAAGACATCATTGTCTCATATGTTCCTCCTACCCAACAAGAAACCATTCTCTCCCAAGGCCCTCATGGGTCTCTGGTCCCCAAAGACATGAAAGAGTGCATTCATTCATCACCCAACCCTGGTTCATAATGTAAGGTCTTGGAGAGTCTGGATAGATGATCAAATTTGCTTGTTTCTGATTCGACCACCTATCCACCACGTTCGAAAGGGAAACAACAAGGAATGTTGCTAGAGATTTTTTGCACGCCTAGTTAATCTATATGATGATTTGGACGATGTTTCTCATAGTTCTCCTGAACCCCTTTAGATTCCAACTTTGATGAAATGTTTGAGCATATGAACTTGAATATGTTTGGTATGGACCTTTTAGGACTTGATGACAACCTACATGTTTTTGATGAACTTTGAGACTTGGCATCAAAACTAAGTCGACTGGGGCCCCGTCTTTGATTTCTGCTTTTGCCTTAGATTTGGAAATCCTTCTAAGTCAGACTGTCTTAGTTGCTAAGCTCAAAAAGGAATATGTTAGTCTTGTCGAAGAGAAGACTTGCCTCCTCGATCGACAACATGTCGTAATGTCCCAATCTAAGCAAAGGCTAGCTTACTGGAAGGCCAAAGTTAATGACAAAAATACACTAGCTTCTCTTTACAATGATATCCTGAATTGGACTCATAAAATCAACTTGTTGTAGCATGATATTGAGGAGGCAAAGAGAATTTTTTTTGCCATAGATACATGTGGTTTGGATTGCCTTGACTATAACGCCCCGATTTATTTAAATTAATTTTTGTAAATAAATTGTGTGATAATTGAAGCAACTCGTTTTTCAAAAATTATTTAAATTTCAAAAAAATAGTGAAATCGCCACCTAATTTTATTTGTTCTAAAAAGAACGGGGAAATATAGATAAAACCCACGAATAAAAAGAATAAGACGGTCTACGAAATTAAGAGTTGTAGGTTCGGGAGTTGGTTATGCAAGGGGAAGGTATTAGCACCCCTCACATCCATCGTACTCGATGGTACCCATTTAGTTCAAAGTGTGGTTGTGTGTTAGTGTGAAAATTTTACGATCTTCTAAGATAGAAATGAGAAAGAAAGGGAGAAGAAATGTTTTTATTATTTTGCTCGCCTTTGGTCGTAAGACTTAGTGCCTACGTACTCCCTCGTGCAATGGGAAAGTCAGAGCGCCGTAGTTCGGCTAGAAACTAATTGTTTGTTGATTGATTTTAAATGAAAAGACAAGTCGTCATTTTTTAAAGGAGAAGACTCGTCTAACGTCCACAAGGTTTGATAAAGAATAAAAGACTACGCACCAACATGAGGGAGGGTTTGAGAACACCTCTAGTACTCAAGTGGAGAAGTCGAAAACCTTGGGAATAGAGGAAGAAGCATCTCAATTATAAATGAATCATGTCTAATCTTGAAAAGGTTTAAAGGTAAAGGGTGCTTGGACGCACAAAAGATATTGAATGTGTTGGAATTGATTTTAAATTGTGGATGACAAGTACCAAAACGTTGGGCTATCCTCTAACGATTCAATACTCGAGATTGGTGATTGAGGTCAACCGATCATCTCTCATCCAAAATCTTTATTATGAAAAGAGTGAGGTGAAACAAAGTTCACTTTTATTAAGTGTATGGAATAAAGTATTTAAGTCATTGGGTTACCCTCTAATGGCCCAAATACTTTACATTTTAATTAAATCGTCGGGCTATCCTCTAACGATTTACTTAAATACCATAGCACCATGTTTTTTTGTTTTGTAGAAAAATTGATTTTTGGAAAATAACTCGACGTTGGATCGAGGTTTGAGAAGAAGACTCGACGTTGGGTCGATTTTTATTGAAAGTGTTTTAAATGCTTGGTGAATGGAGAAAGAATAGGATCGAGATAATTGTAAATCACAAATAAAATCGACAAAGCCCATACAAGGTGGCCAACCTAAGTATAAAACAATTAAATTACATGTGTACTAGCAAAGTGGGCTAGTATACTATAACGACTAATTGGAACAATTAATCGAAATAGGCTCACTGTAAGAAGGCCCAGGATCAAGCGTACATGTGTGCATGTGTGGTCATCGCGACGCTTCGTAGCTTTGTCGACTTACGGGTTCAAAAATGATTTACAAATATTAGTTTAAAAAAAAAATTTTGGTTTTGTGTAAGTGACAGTTAAATTAAATAAAATAAATGTGCACTAAATTATTACAAGAATTGTTTTTGGGAGAGGATACATGAATTATAAATGGGGATTAAACGGTAAAATAAAATAGAAAGCGGTAAATTAATTACAACGCAACAAGGGGATTGGGGTACAATTTTTCGAATGGGGATAAATTGAATTAAAGAGAAAAACAGTAAATACAAACAAAAACTAAATGCGGAAACATTTAAATATCGATTAGTGTCTTTTATTTCATTAATTAGAATAGATTATATGAACTAATTCAAAGAAAAGCAACCACTATATTACAGTATAATTTGAATTTATTTACCGATGAATAAATAAAACATAAAAATAATATGTATATAGTATATATAATACTAAATATAAGAAATAAATATAATATGTATATTTACAATAATAAATATAAGAAATAAAAAAAACATGTATAATTATATTTACAGTATTAAATATTAAAAAATAAAAAATGCTAAGTATATTGTATGTACATTACTAAATATTAAATGTTAGATGAAAAACAGAAATGTCAATATTAAAAGAAAATGAATGCTTTTTTGAACAATCCTCGAATGTCTACACAAATAGCAAACATATTAGTAGCATGAGTGTGAGATAAAATGAAATGAAACAGAATTGCAAATAAAAAAATCATGGTTAGTAGGCAAGGTATAGAATCAGAATGAATTAAAATGATAATAACACAACTTGAGGTGTCCCAACATGTTTCTCGGTTAGATTTTACGCGAGTAACGCGGTATAATCATTAAACCGTCATTGAAACTATTCTTGAATATTATTCAAATACAAACTATAATTGAAATAAAAATGAAAATAAGATAATATAACGGTTTCTCGGTTAAATCGTACGCGAATAAATGCGACATCGATGTGAAACCTTCATCGAAACCGGTATGGAATCCTCTCATCAAATTCAAACGAAATTAAAGATAAATGAGCATAACATATACACAGTATCTCAATGTTTCTCGACTAGATTTACACGCGGATTAACACGGCATCGACATTTAGCCTTCATCGAAACTACACCCAAGTAACATTCATTATAAGCTTTAACCGAATCTTGAAACAAGAACAAATTATCTAGGTATAAATTTCGGTCGATGATAATCTCAACATACATAAATGGAATGGCATCCAACACAAGGTTTCAACATAAACCCACAGTTTCATAGCAATTTTAAATCCTATAGATCAAAAATCATATTCCAAATCATATTTCAAGCTACTGTCAATTAGATTACCAACCTAGCAAAGAAAAATTATCTAAACTTGATTTAGACACTCAAGCAGATTTAGATATTAATAACAAACCTTTTTTCATCGGAACTTAAAAGAAATTTAGTGAACATTGTGACACCCCAAATAAATCGATTATTAAATAATTACGATTTTTAATTATTAATTTAATTAGGAATGTAATATTTAATATTTTGGATTATTGGAAGTCAATTGAATTAAATGGAAGTGGGTTTATTGGTGGCGTGATGAATAAAGTGAGGGTGTGAGGAGTAAAAGGCTCTACTCACATTAATTATGTTATTTTATTATGCTAGAATAATAAAAGAAATAAAAGAAGGAAAAGAGGAAAAAAGGATATTTTTTGGAGAAAACTCACTGTACGTGGAATTGAGAAGAGGAGAAAAGGAGGAAGAAGACCTAAGGTGTCGGAATTCGAAGAACCCACAAGGTAAGGGGTGATTTCGATTGATTATTGCTTATTATAGATTTTTATTTTGATAATATAGATCAAAGTATGTTAGGAAACCTTAGTTTGGGAATTTCTAGGTTTCCATGGATGTATACTTAATTGTGTCAGATTGTGTCAGATTGTGTCTGATTGTGTCAGAATATGTATGGAAAATAATTAGAGTGTCAGTAGATGAAAATGAATGATGGAAATATGTTGTTTGATGTGATAATGATGCAAATTGGATGTGTTTTAGTGTTTCCCATATTAGCATTCGTATGGGTAAGTTTGAGGTTGATTGGAAATGGAAGAATGCTGTCAAAAGTGCTGAAAATGGCTTTTTAACACGTGGGAACCGGTTCCCAGTGGGGAGGAACCGGGTTCCACATTGAAAATTTGTGAAAAACTGGAAAAATGTACTCAGGAACCGGTTCCTGTATGGGTAGGAACCGGGTTCCCATACAATTTTCCAGCAACGTGAAAATTTAACTTTCAGGAACCGGTTCCTATATGTGTAGGAACCGGGTTCCACCTTTAATTTTTGAAAAATGTCAAACTTTGAAAATTCATAACTTTCAAACCGTAAGTCCGTTTTGAGCGCCGTTTTGGACGTTATTTTCTAAATTTAAAGCTCTATTTTATGAAATGAAAATATTTTCCAAAACTTGAAATTATTTTGAAAATGGGCCAAAGTCCGAAATAGATGACTCTTGACTGACGCATATTGATGTGTATGCAGTAGAGATCCTGTGGTGATGGATATATTGATACTGAGTGAATGTAAAGCGTGTTATGCTGTTGTTATTTGTGTGCATGATGGTTGGAATATCATGTTTTTGGGTTTTGATTCGGTTTATGATAATTGGTGTAGTCATGATTGTATTGATATCATGTGTTTGTTGGTGTTGTATATGCCTGATGGCTATTGATCTTAATTGTCGTTGTTGTGATATATACTGGTGATAGTCTTACCAATTGAAGGGTAAGTGTCTGGCATATTTATGCTTTGTGATGAATTGTTTCATGATAGGTGATTATATCATGTTGTGGGTGATGAGGGTTTATGATGTCTGAGGTGGTCATAACCTGTGTTGATGTATGCATGATTGGTTGATATATCGTGTTGATTGGTTTGCATGTTTATGCTGATGTTAGATGTATGCATGATTGGTTGATATATTATGTGATTGTTGTGATTCAGTTATGTTAGATGAATGTGTACATAGACTGATTAATGTTGCATGCTAGTGATGTGCGTGCATTTGCATTATTTTGTGAAGTTAATTCCCATTGTGCGGAATTTGACTTGGATTGCCGATAACCGATACCCGAGTGAGGATGGGTGGTTAGGCTGGATTCGTGTCCGAGTGGTTATGGACGAATCGATGGAACTGTATCCGGTTGATGATGGATTAGTGTTGGGTGACTTGGTCACAGTCGGTGCACCGCATGCATTGAGTGCATTGTATTTGTATGAAGTGGTAACATGTTAGGATGTCTTCCAGTGTTACTCTTCGTTGATTGTTAAGAATAAGCATGATGAATATGGTTGTGTGTGTGAATCTGAATTTATTTAAGTGGGTGAAATAATATGCTTGTGATATATTATTGATTGAGAAGCTTATAATATGCTTTAATTATGAGAAGTCTCACCCTTACTTTACAATTTCAGATTAAAGTTAGCAGCTGAGGAGTTTTCTGAGGATGGCTCTAGAGCTTATCTTTTTAGTCCGTGTGTCAGTGTCATGCTCTGATTAGGTTGTAACACTGGGGAACGCTAGTTAAAGAGAATCATTATTGTTTAATAGTTTTGGATTTGAATTCCTTGAGAACTATGATGTTTTATTAAATTTTGGTTTTGGTATTTCCGCTGTGTAAGACATGGTCTTATAATGATTGAATTGTTGAATGATGATCCTCAGTGTAGCATGGCTACTGTTTGAATGAAGTTTGTTTAATTATTAATTGTGACATCCCTTGTTATACCGTGTTAACTCTGATTAAAGATGATTTAGATATTAATTTAATTAATATATTCAGGGTATTTAGATGGGGTGTTACAATAGTGGTATCAGAGCATAGTCGGTCGTTGTGACCAGTGTCTTTATGTCATTACTCATACATCGACATGTGTGTGTGAAACACTGTCGGTACTGCTTGTTTTTCCTGGTTACCTAGTTGCAGGAGTGGTTTAGAAGCAAGTGGGGGAGAAACTTTGCTCCTCTGAGATGTTCTGGTGTGAAGAGTGGGATCGATGTGCTATTGGTTACATGAGTGCAGATGTTGGTTAGACTGCGTAGTTCCCGAATTTGGAGGGATTACGAATTCGAGAATTCAGTATGATGGTCAGATAAGGTTCTCTTAAGTGGTAATAATTAAGTACTTGTGTTGTTCGCATCACTGGGAGGGAAGGACGATGTTATGGATAATGATGTTCCATTTGGGGTGTGAGTTCTGACGTTTCCCTGAGAATAATAGCGACTCATCGTCGAAGCAAGATGTTGGATTAGCTTGAGGTCATCCTTGGGTTGGATGTTTGAAGTTAAACCAAGTGGTTATGGATCGTTATGATGAGTCGATGCATATTCTTGGCCTAGAAGATATTTGGTAATTAAGAAGGATGACTTTGAGAAGATGAAGCTGGTGTGGTGGGAATGTTGTAACACTTCCAGTTGATTGTGGAGCTGTCTGTGTGAGTTACTTCTTTGTGTTCTTGAAAAGATTGATTGTGTCAACGGTTGATATAAAGTATGCAGTTGTGAGAATTGGTTATTGGAATTGTAACTGACGCAAGTGATCATGGGGAATGATGTGTGTTGCGGTATGTTGAAGTAAGGATCTCAAATTTTGTATTCTAGGATGTTTTGGGATTTCTCACTCCCACAAGGTAGAAATCGACTACCTATTGCAGGGAATTGATTTCCTGACAACATTCCTTCCGAAAACTTGTAAAATTCATAACTTGAGTTTTGGATGTCCGATTTGAGCTCCGTTTGAAGCGTTGGAAAGGTAATGTGATGAACTTTGTTTTAAAAATGGTCCCAGCTCCTGGAAGTAATTTATTTATCATGTAATGATGTTTGAGGAGAATCAGAGTTGTTGTTGATGTCGTTCTTGGTACAAAACTTATTTCTAAGACACCGTGCAAGATGTCAACTTTTGAGTTAAGGGAATTGAAGAAGCTATTGGAAGATGCGCAGTGAAATGGATTTGTAAAACCAAGTGTATTGTTTGGGGAGCTCTAATTTCCTTAGTCAAGGAGGAAGAAAGTAGCGCGAATTGCGTGTGGATTTTGATAACTGATTTAAGTGGTGATTGCGACTAAATATCTATTTCAAATTGTTGGTGATTTGATGGATCAATTGGTTGGAAAGTATGCCTTCAGTAAAGTCGAATGTGGGTTAACTTACCTTCGTGGTCAGGTTAAGGATGAAGATAGTTAGAGATAAGTTCTAAAACTCGGTATGGGTATGTTGAGTGTTGTGAGGTGAATTCCAACTTCGAAAGGGAGTAGAATTTTGTTAAGTTTTTATGGTGTAGATTACGGTATGAGGATGTGAGTTTTCTTTATCATGTTATCTCAAGTGACGGTAGTGTTGTAGACCCATCTGAGGCGGACGTGGTGTTGTAGGGGGAAAGTCCAAAATTTGTTGCGGGTATTGAATTTTATGGACATAACCGGTAACAGTAGCAGTTATTTGAGACGAGGTCAAGAATGAGATATTCTTAACGAATGGGACGTTGGTATTAGTAGGAATGCGAAAGTGTTAGAGATGCAACTTATGTCGATTGAGGATGAATAAGTGATGTTAGCTTCTGAGGAAAAGATAAGTGATAATTAGAGGAAAAATAAATTCGATAGGAGATGCAATCATGTTTAAGATGTCAAAATGTTGACACGTGTTAAGAAAATGTTGGAAGTTTCTTTTACCGATCATATGATGAGATGTATTACTGAGAGTGCATTTGAAATAAGATTCGGACTGAACATATATGGATCCTAGATGTTATGAGATTTAAAGGGATACTAAGAGTTGTGAATGTCGTTAAAGTTCTCCGCATAGATGAGGACTTCAAATGGGGACAAAATGAGTTATGGTGTATTTGGTATGTTAGCATCTCATGAGAGGGAAAATACTTAACATTTGTGTGGTGCTAAGTGAGGGTGAAGGAGATTATGTAAATTGTTTGATCGATGGTATCTCATCGCCGATATCAGAGGAAGAATAGGTGTGGAAGAAGTCGTAAACCTTGAAGGAAGATTATTGAACCATGGTGCTTGGGTGACTTCGAGCACGAGTTCTAAAGGAACGCTATTATAGTTTGGTACGGTGGTTTATACTCCATTGTGATTGCCGGCTATCTATCGACAAATTGAGGAACTGATCACCCTTAATCTCTTGTTGATAATAGACGAGATCGTGTTGGATTTAATAGACTCATCTTGCAAGCTTGATAGTGTGTGAAGTGGTTGACGTTCTATTGAGAGGATAGTAGTTCATCAGTTCGCATGAAACTAAGAGGAAAAGGACTATGAAAAAGACTTGGAAATTATCTAGTGGGTCGGAGACTTGAGTGTGCATGCAAGTTGAAGCCGCGGAGTGGAAGGTTTAGAATGTAAGAAGGTGAACAATGATTTTTGGTAGATGTTAAGGAGAAAGTCTAAAGATAAATATGAAACTTGTAGAGCTGGTAGTTGATGAAAATCAAATGAAGATTATGACTTAAGGTAATTAATCAGAGTCGCGTAGCGGAAGCGTAACGTGATGCACTTTGTTATGCAAGTATGATCTTTTTTGGAAGTCACAAATTAAACGTTAGAAGGTGTGGAGTTTATGAGATTATTAGAAATTCCAGAATAGAATTGTTAGGTGAAGGGTTCTATGTATTATCGATGTTACATCCATTATAATAGATGTATTAAATTGCAAGCTCTATCGTTGGAACGTAGCCTCGTGGTACTGGCATTGTGTATAAATGTTGGGGACATTGCGGTTCGGTGGAGGTTCTTATAATTGTGCTGCAGTGTAAGGAAGTGATAAATCGTGTATCTTAGAGTGAATGGGGTAAGGAGTGAGTTGAGCTGATGCATTCTTAACCCGATAGTAATGGATCGTGTGGGATTATAGTGGTTGAATAAGAGGAATATTTGTTATTGATATTGGAAATGATGTCAAACATGACGTGAAAGTTGGAAGGAAGGATTTCAAGAGCTGAAGAGGAGGTTGGCTAGTGCTCCGATCTTCATTTTGCCGAATCCGACTAAGTCTTTTGTTGTGTACTGTGACGCATCATTAATGGGAGTAGGTGGTGTGTTGATGCAAGATAAGCAGGTTGTGGCTTATGTTTCACGATAATTGAAAGTGCATGAAAGGAGTTATCCGACTCATGATTTAGAGTTGGCAGCTGTTGTATTTGTTTTGAAGTTGGGGAGACATTATTTATATGGTTCTCGATTTGAGGTATTAGTGATCATAAGAGCCAGAAATATTTCTTTGATCGCAAGAGTTGAGCAGTTGCGGCGAAGAGATCGCATTGGTAAGAGTAGCTTGGGGAGGACCAGCAGATGGAAATGTTGCATGGGAACTGGAGAGTCAGATGAAGGACTCATATCCCGAACTGTTCGTCTAAGTTATGTTTTCGAGGACGAAAACTCTTGTAGTGGGGGAGAGTTGTGACACCCCAAATAAATCGATTATTAAATAATTACGATTTTTAATTATTAATTTAATTAGGAATGTAATATTTAATATTTTGGATTATTGGAAGTCAATTGAATTAAATGGAAGTGGGTTTATTGGTGGCGTGATGAATAAAGTGAGGGTGTGAGGAGTAAAAGGCTCTACTCACATTAATTATGTTATTTTATTATGCTAGAATAATAAAAGAAATAAAATAAGGAAAAGAGGAAAAAAGGATATTTTTGGAAAACTCACCGTGGAATTGAGAAGAGGAGAAAAGGAGGAAGAAGACCTAAGGTGTCGAATTGAAGAACCCACAAGTGAGGGTGATTTCGATTGATTATTGCTTATTATAGATTTTGATTTTGATAATATAGATCAAAGTAGGTTAGGAAACCTTAGTTTGGGAATTTCTAGGTTTCCATGGATGTATACTTAATTGTGTCGATGTGTCGATTGTGTCGATTGTGTCGAAATATGTATGGAAAATAATTAGAGTGTCGAGATGAAAATGAATGATGGAAATATGTTGTTTGATGTGATAATGATGCAAATTGGATGTGTTTTAGTGTTTCCCATATTAGCATTCGTATGGGTAAGTTTGAGGTTGATTGGAAATGGAAGAATCTTTGTCAAAAGTCTGAAAATGGCTTTTTAACACGTGGAACCGGTTCCTGGGGAGGAACCGGTTCCACATTGAAAATTTAGGAAAAATGTACTCGAACCGGTTCTGTATGGGTAGGAACCGGGTTCCCATACAATTTTCAACAACGTGAAAATTTAACTTCGAACCGGTTCTATATGTGTAGGAACCGGTTCCACTTTAATTTTGAAAATGTCAAACTTTGAAAATTCATAACTTTCAAACCGTAAGTCCGTTTTGAGCGCCGTTTTGGACGTTATTTTCTAAATTTAAAGCTCTATTTTATGAAATGAAAATATTTTCCAAAACTTGAAATTATTTTGAAAATGGGCCAAAGTCCGAAATAGATGACTCTTGACCGATATTGATGTGTATGTAGAGATCCCGTGGTGATGGATATATTGATCTTGAGTGAATGTAAAGCGTGTTATGCTGTTGTTATTTGTGTGCATGATGGTTGGAATATCATGTTTTTGGGTTTTGATTCGGTTTATGATAACTGGTGTAGTCATGATTGTATTGATATCATGTGTTTGTTGGTGTTGTATATGCCTGATGGCTATTGATCTTAATTGTCGTTGTTGTGATATATCGGTGATAGTCTTACCAATTGAAGGGTAAGTGTCCGCATATTTATGCTTTGTGATGAATTGTTTCATGATAGGTGATTATATCATGTTGTGGGTGATGAGGGTTTATGATGTCCGAGGTGGTCATAACTTGTTGATGTATGCATGATTGGTTGATATATCGTGTTGATTGGTTTGCATGTTTATGCTGATGTTAGATGTATGCATGATTGGTTGATATATCATGTGATTGTTGTGATTCAGTTATGTTAGATGAATGTGTACATAGACTGATTAATGTTGCATGCTAGTGATGTGCGTGCATTTGCATTATTTGGTGAAGTTAATTCCCATTGTGCGGAATTTGACTTGGATTCCGATAACCGATACCCGAGTGAGGATGGGTGGTTAGGCTGGATTCGTGTCCGAGTGGTTATGGACGAATCGATGGAACTGTATCCGGTTGATGATGGATCAGTGTTGGGTGACTTGGTCACGAGTCGGTACCGCATGCATTGAGTCTGCATTGTATTTGTATGAAGTGGTAACATGTTAGGATGTCTTCCAGTGTTACTCTTCGTTGATTGTTAAGAATAAGCATGATGAATATGGTTGTGTGTGTGAATCTGAATTTATGTTAAGTGGGTGAAATAATATGCTTGTGATATATTATTGATTGAGAAGCTTATAATATGCTTTAATTATGAGAAGTCTCACCCTTACTTTACAATTTCAAATTAAAGTTAGCAGCTGAGGAGTTTTCTGAGGATGGCTCTAGAGCTTATCTTTTTAGTCCGTGTGTCAGTGTCATGCTCTGATTAGGTTCTAACACTGGGGAACGCTAGTTAAAGAGAATCATTATTGTTTAATAGTTTTGGATTTGAATTCCTTGAGAACTATGATGTTTTATTAAATTTTGGTTTTGGTATTTCCGCTGTGTAAGACATGGTCTTATAATGATTGAATTGTTGAATGATGATCCTCAGTGTAGCATGGCTACTGTTTGAATGAAGTTTGTTTAATTATTAATTGTGACATCCCTTGTTATACCGTGTTAACTCTGATTAAAGATGATTTAGATATTAATTTAATTAATATATTCGGGGTATTTAGATGGGGTGTTACAAACATCAATACACAGCATCACAAATAATCGTGACTAAAATGTGGTCTAAAATTACCGAATCGTGTCGACGCTTGGAGCGGAGTTGACAGTTTGAAACGGAACCGAAGAGGACGGATAGCTGATGAGGATGCGCTGGCACTGTGATTGGAGGGAGTATTGCCACGGCTGTTGTGAGGAAGCGGAGAGACGGCTGATGTGAGCGGCTGTAAAGGAAGCTGCGATGGGTTGAGAAGAAGAAACAGGGAGGTTGAAGGTAAGGGTTACGGTGAGGAAAACGATGGAGATGTTGTTTGGACGGAGGCAGAGGCTGAGTGTATGGCTTACGGCGAGACAGGGGGTTCGGTAAGGGTTGCCGTGGGTGTTTGAAGGATTCCACGGCGGGATTGACAGAGGGAGTATGAACTGAAGCGGAGATGAGGGTCTCGGTGGTTTGGAGGCTGTTGTGTTTGGAACGGAAGGAGAGAGTGAGTGGAGACGAAGGAGTTAGGCAGCTGGGTGTGAGAAAGAAGATGGAGCGTGGAAGTGAGGGGTTGTTTGAAGGAAACAGTGACGTTATGATGGTTTGGTTGAGATGGTGATATGGAGTGAAGAGAGGGAGTTTGTAACGGCGAAGCTGATGGAGAAGATGATGGGGGTTAGCGGAATAGTGGGTTGGATGAAGGCGGTTGGAGTTTGTTGATGGTTGCAAGAGATGAAGGCGGCTGGGAGGTGACGAAATGGATATGAAGAGGTGAGTATGGATGGGTTATGGCGTGGAGATGAAATGGGGTGATGCGAGAGAGACGAGGAAGATGAGGTTTTTTATATAATTTGATTTTTGTTTTTTTCTGTAGCCTCCGCGTTTCAATTTTCAAATTGGCCTCCTCCTGTCAACCGTAAATACATAGATATATATACATAATAACTAGGTTTAGACAATATTTTGGTAATGCCAAAAATGCCCCTCATGGTTAAATGGGCCACAAAATTGGATTGGGTAAAAATTAACAAGCCCAATAGTATTTTTGTTTGATTTTTTTAGAGATAAAAAAAAAAGGACACCTAAAATTGTTAAAAATGGTCAAAGTTCGGACAATAAATTATCCGAAAAAAATAAAATGAGTAAATTAAAATAAATTACGAGTCTTGTAAATTAAAGAAAAATTATTGAAATTGTTAAAATTAAAATAAAAATGATAATAAAGAAATACCCGATTTTAAAATACTTACAGTTAAATACGAGTCTTCAAACTGTATCGAAAAATTAGGGAGAGCACATTTTTACGATTTACGCGATACGTAAATTTATAAAACAGCGAGTAAAAGATGAAAACTTGAAACATTTTCTCCGCTAATTTTCGCACGATGTCGAAACATTTTAACATCATCTACAAAACCGAAATATTGATATCATCGACATATAAATAATTTAAAACAATGCAATAAGCAGAGAAGTAAAGATAAATGAAATAAAATAACGGTATTTTACAATTATAAACGATGCAAATATCGATTTAAACTGACTTTTGGTCAATTTAAATACGACGTAATGATGTGAATGCAATGAGTGAATGACTGTTTTTTTTTTATAAACAAAATGCGAGTAGAAAAAATATCAGGGTAAAATTTGGGGTGCAACAATAATACGTGTTGGTTGATGTTTTGATGTGTTATGGGGCCCTTAGGTGTATGGCGGTAGCCTTAACAATGTAGGATTAGAGGTACCTGGGGTGTTTGAGTTAAAATATAGAGATTGAGGGGTGGTAAAAGTGGAATTAATTAATATTAGTTAATTATAATGATTTTAATTATTTAAATATTATTATAGAAATATTATTTAAATAAATATTATTTAAATAAATATTTAGTAGAAATAATATTTATTTTATTTGGTCGAAATAAGTTTAATTAGAAATTATAATAAAGTAAGAAAAAAGGGAATAGAGACACATAAGCGTCGGGCGTGAAAAGAGAAGAAAAGAGGAAGAAATCTAGGGCACGGGAGAAGAAGAGCCTCAATTAGAGAAGTTTTGAACTCATCAATCCAAGGTAAGGGTGAGACTTCCTCATGTATTATGGATTGTATGATAACATGTGGGTGGGTGTTCTAATTTCTCTATGATTGTTTTTCTCTTCTCTATGTTCTGAGAAATTTGATGTATAATGTTGTTATTGTGTTGTGTGTTTGAATGGTTTATGTGTTTGTTGATAATTTGAATGTTGTGTGTTGTTGGGGATCAAAGTGTAGAACTTAAGTACATGATTGTCCATAAAAATTGGGGCTTTAGGAATGTTTTGGGCCGATTTTGAAACATGAAACTTGCAAAAACTTATTGGTTCGTTCGATTTTGGTGTAACCAGTTACACCTAAAATGTTTTTCTAAAAAATCACTTTTCGTGGGTGCAATTGATTACCAGTTTTGCTGTAACCGGTTACACTGTTTAAAATTCGTAAGACTGGGTATTTTTGAAGGCTTAACTGTTTACCAATTCTGGTGTAATTGGTTACCATTGGAAAATCATATACTCTTTGCTTATAGACTTGTCATAATCAGTTACCTGGATTGGCCTAACCGGTTACCACTACTGTATTCTAAAAATAAATAAATAAATTCATAACTTGAGTTTCGGGTGTCCGATTGGGGCGTCGTTCAAAGCATTGGGAAGCTGACACAATGTAATTTGATTTTAAAATAGTTTTGGAGCCTGGAAATGACTAACTATGGAAAAATGGTGTTGTATGGTATGTGGTTTGTATGTTGTGGTGTGTTGAATGTGTATGGACATTATGTTGTTTCTTGAGGTGTTTCTACAATGTTAATATTAATTAGTTGTAATATATATATATATATATATATATATATATATATATATATATATATATATGTTGTTTGGTGGTTGGTGTTGGTGTTGGTGTAGTACATTGGTTAAGGTGAATGTCATTTTTCTTGTTTGTTGTAGCATTTCATTTATGAATCATGCCTCACAATGTTTGGATGGTGTCTCGCTTGTGGTGAGCCTCAATCATATGGTGGGGATTGGGTGCGAGTAGATGATTCCATATGGAAATTAATGAAGTGTTGCATATGGTAATGGTGATAATTTTTGGTGTGCTTTTATCCTATGGTGGTGATCGGGAGCGAGATGAACCTGAGATTTCATAATTGGTACCAGATGCATTGAGTCATTGAGTTGAGTCTCATTGTATTGCATATATGTTGTATTTATGATGTTTGGATTGTGTGGAGTGAGAATTGTTGGATACATGAATATATATGTGGTATTTATACGCTTAAATATTATTATGAAATTTCTTTATATGATTGTGAATTTTCACCCCTTCTTTTTGAATGTTGCCTTTATACGGGCCCCATGCATATAATCCTCAATAAAGGCCTAAAAGTGAGTGAAAGAGATTACTTTTCTTTATGCTTTTGTTGAGTCGACGTCTGCTCTGATATGTAACATTGAGAAGGAGACCACTTGTTTCTCTATTTTATAATGGTTGGAGATTATTAACTAAATCTCCTATGTTTGATGATTTCTTATAAATATCTTTTGTTATAATTATGTTTGAGAGGATAAACTAGTCAATTATTGATGTTTTTCCGCTGCTAATAAAATGTTGAAGTCTAGACTTATATTATGATCTCTTATGTCTTTAATACCATATGTGTTACATATTCTACTGTATAGGTGGGTTGAAGTTGAATGTAGCACCCTGATTACTTAAATTTCTTTAATTTACTGTGATTTGTATTTATAAATTACGTCAGGGATTTAGGGTGTTACATAGTTGTATCAGAGCATGTCGGTCTGTCCGGCCAAATTGTCGAGTCTGTAGAGTGTGACAATTGAATATTGTCGAGATAGTTTCTGGTAACCATTTTTTGTTGTTATTGGTGGGAAACAGAAAATGGACGGAAGAAACGATGTCGTAATTGTTGTTGCTTTACGGGTTGTGGCTCAGGCTGTACAAAATCAACCTAATGTTGGCGGGAACGTTGAGTTTCATAATCTGGGGAAGTTTTAGAGGAACAATCCGCTTACTTTTAAGGGTATGCATGATTCTAAAGGAGTGCAGGCTTGGCTCAGAAGATATTTTATATGATGGACTGCTCAGAAGCACAAAACGTATAATATGGTACACATATATAAGTTGAGGAGGCTGATGATTGGTGGGTCAACACTCGTTAGGTGCTGGAAGTTGCAGCTGAAGTTGTCACTTGGGTTTTGTTCAACAAAGAGTTTATGAGGAAGTATTTTCCGGAAGACATTCGCGGGAAGAAGAAGATTGAATTCCTGGAGCTTAAGCAATGAAGTTTATCTATTACTAAGTATGCTGCGAAGTTCTATCCATATTACAGTGAGACAACTATTGAATTCTTGAAATGTATTAAGTTTGTGAATGGGTTACGTCTTGATATTAATCAAGCTATTGGATATCAACATATCTGCAGGTTTCTAGAGTTGGTGAATAGCTGTAGAATCTTCGAGAAAGATAGTAAGGCTAAATCAACTCACTATAAGAGTTTGATCGAGAATTGAGGGAGGCAACATCTAAACTGTGGGAAGCCTTATAGTGCCCCAGTTGATAAGAGTAAACACAAGATTGTTGATGGTAAGAGTCCAAGTGGGGGAGGTTATCCCGCTCCTCTTAAATGCTTTAGGTGTGGTGAGTCAGGTCATTACGCCAATGAAAAAAAAGGAGTATGTTCTAACTCAGATAGATCAGATCATTTGGAAATATATTTAAAAATGGGATGAAATTGAATCATCCTGTTTATAAATATTCTTTTTGTAATAAGCTTGGTCACTTGGAGCCTTTTTGCTATGATAAACTAATAGGATCGATGGCGATCGTATCACTCTAGATAATGCTTGGCTAGTTATTGTATCAATCGATCTATAGAAATAGACTTTTGACGATTTCTCTTTATTCCCTCTTAAGGAGGAGCTTTCTCAAGTTATCTTGAGATTTTAAGCTAGAACACTCAATAGAGGTTGAAAAACGGAAAAATCTTATTGTTTTTCTAGAAAATAGTTTATTAAATGTCTATTCATTTAAAATTATTTTTAGTAAGTATTTAATTGAGTCTAAAGTGTTTCTTGAGCCCATGGGTACAATTTGAAAGTAAAGGAGGTGCAAAAGCAATATGCCAATGCCCAATATCAATTTAGGGCCCAAAGAAAGCAAAGGAATTTGAAGAAAAAAACTTGATAAATTATTAGACCCAAGGATAATTGAATACAACCTACTTCCTCCTCAAGTTTTTCAATTTAGATTATGTTAAATTTCTTCTAGATCCAAATTAAATAAGCTCATTACAAAAGATTATGACAACCCACAATATTTTCAAAGATCTAATCTATTAAGCCTTAGCCATAATTGATTAGAGGACTTTTTGGAAAGTTTTCAAAATCATTTTGTTTCTGGAGTAAATCACCATTAATTTGATGGATTTTATCACAAAAACAAGCCCAGAAACAACATTATATAAAGGAATGTTTTCATTCATTCTTTTGCATATTTTTTTTCTTCTTTTTCGACGTGTTCTTGTGTGAATTTCCACTTTGTGCCATTATTATTTCATTTATGGCTCCAACAAGAACCTCACTAATGGAAGATCTTCTTCAATAAATTTTTTCTTAAAAGGACCATCTTTAAAAGTTTAAGAAATAATAGAGATATTCAACCAGAAGGTCTTGCGGCCCATCATCATAGAAGGAATTTTTCTTAGAGATTTCAAGCCATACGAGAATATCTTTCGAGGTCTATTAAGATAATTCATCACCATGATACCTGATTGAGTGTATCAAGATCTTATCAAAGAATTTTACTTAAATCTCAAGATTGAGGATCTATCTCTGAAAACATATGTGAAAGGAATAAATATTTCCACTCACATAGACCAATTTGGTATAATGTTTGAATTAACCTTCTATGAGTATCTTACACTTTTAATGTTCAATATAGTTCAACAATCCCAAACTCTCTACTACCATTCTTTCCTTCGTCATAAACCTTATGGGAGAAAAGAAGCTTCCTCTCAGAACAATCTTCTTGAAGGTCAAGATTTGTTTGGCACACTACTTAATCACATGGATACTCCTCTCTAAACAAGATATTCGTTAATTGATCACAAGAGAAGATGTGTTTACTTTGTGGCTTCTAATCGAACAATTTTATAAAAAGTGGGTCGATGGAATGCATCTTCACATGATCTTCTACAAGAAAACTTGATCAACAGGGTTACCATATGGAGCATTGACCACCGAGATTTTAGTTGTTTTCATACTCAACACTATGAGGAAATTGATGGATCTAATCCACTTAAAGAACAATCAATTATATCACTTTGTAACACCTAAAATTGATTGAGTAATCTCTTGGTGATTAGAAATGGCTAGAAATCAAAACCTTCCGTTTTGGGGTAACATAGTCGATTAGGCACTTGGGATAATCAATTACGAGCATTGCAAAGCTCTTGAATTACTTTTTTATTTGACTTATCATTAGTTGTCATCAACAAAAGTTGGTGTCCTTGTTAAAAGCATATTACATATAAAAAAAGGTTTCACATTATCCCCTTTTTCGATGATAAGAACACATCTCCAAGGGGAGGTGGTAAGAGAAAAATAACACAAGTATATTAAACTCCCCCCGTGTTAGATAGAGAATATACCTCCCATTAAGAGTATACTTCTCCCCATTTGTCAAAATAAAAAAGGCGAGTAAGAATGCATTGTGAAAAATAAATATGCATAAAGGGCAACTTACATATTTAGAAAAATCAAACACTCATATTATTAAAAAATTCAAATCACAAGAATCCAAATTGCATGAAGGAGATTTGCATAATTCAGAGTACAATAAGGGAAAATAGTGAATCAGAAGTTTTGTAACGAAAATAAGAAAAATTAAGTGAGATTATTCTGCATCAAGATCATCATAATGGAATAAAATTGTGAATCATTGATTACATATATTTTTCTGCTTGATTTTCAAAAAATCTTTGATTGTGAGTATTTGAGTGGAATTTTCAGAGCTTTCTATTTCTACGGGTATTTCCTGACTGTTGGCTTTCCTCTTCTTCTCATTAGATGTTTCCTTTTCATTGATGTTTCCATTTATCAACTCATACTTAATTGATGGTAGGCAGAAGCTCGTATTATGGTTGTTTCTTCCTTGAACTCTTCATCTCCAACTTGTACCTTGTTTCTGTGAGAACAAAGTTGATTCTACATCTGGCCTTATGTTTTGATTATAACCTTACATGTTATCTTTAAGAAAAAATGTTGACTCTAACATTTTTATTTCTAGTGTGTGGATTTTTTCATATAAATTCTGACTCTGGTTAAAAGGAGTGTGATGTCATCAAGTTAAGGAATGTGTCTTATGTAACGGTTCTAAAGAACGTTAGTATAAGAGCTTATGATTGTGACTTACTCAAAGAAGCTTTGGAAGCCTTCTAAAGCTTTACTTATGATGTTCCAAGTTTTGAAGATGCTGAAGACAAAGGTTTTGCTGAACGAAGTTATGAAGATCTAAAGAAATTCTTTTGAAGACAAAGTGTTGAAGACTAAGAAGGCAAGAGTTCTTTGAACAATCTCTAAAAGGTTCTAATGACTTAGTTCTTGAAGATACTAGTTTTGATCCTTCTACAACATGCTTCATCAACAAATATATTAGAAGCTTCTAAATACATAGAACATGAAGATCAAGACTAATAGATTGCGTGTGATGATGAGTATAAAAGTATATGGTGACCTCTACTCTCTAGAGTGGCGCAAGGACAAACCTTTTTATATTATTGTCTACCAGTCTAACCATGACCGTTGGGAACAATACATATGTATTTATATTTCCTATTCAACCTCCAATGAATCTCTTCTTTTCAATTATAAAATAAGTACTTGGAAAAATTTGAAATAGACTGAAGCAACTCGATTTTCAAAAATCATTTAAATCTCGAAAACTAGTGAAATCGCCACCTAATTTTATTTGTTCTAAAAAGACCGGGAAAATATAGATAAAACCCCTAACAAGCGGATAAGGCGGTCTACGTGACCAAAAAGTGGGATCGGGAGTCGGTTATGTAAGGGGAAGGTATTAGCACCCCTTACATCCATCGTACTCGATGGGACCCATTTAATTCTACGCGTTTGTGTGTGTTTATTACTAAGTTATAAATACCAAAAGAAAAAAGAATTGTTTATTATTATTTTGAGTTTGGCACGGTTTCAGAACCGTGTGCCTACGTATTCCCTTGTGCAATGGGAAAGTCAAAACTCCGTAGTTCCTCTCAAAAAGGTTTAAGTTTGTTGTATTGATTTTATAAGAAAAATCGTGCGTTTAGACATTTCAAATGTTTGAACTTGGACTTGTTTAGTTTGTTTGAAAAGCTTAAGTCCACGTTCGTGTTTGAAATGGCTATTGCACACTCTTTATCGGAAAAGAGTTTGATGATCGCATATGAGCGATAAAAGAATTTGAATGAGTTGAATTGTTTTTTATGTGGATGAAAAAGTACCGAACAATGAGGCTAACGTCTCACGATTCAAATACTAGAAACCCGAGGAACTAATGCTCGCACGAGTCGTCTATCACCCAAAAAGTTTTCTTGAGAAAAAGTGAAGTGAAACGAGTTTCACGTTATTTAGAAGTCTTTAAGCAACTGGTCTAGCGTCCAATGACTTACAGACTGAAAGTTTATTTGGTGACAAGTTTTTTAGCAATTGGTCTAGCGTCCAACGACTAAAAAACTTGTACTTTATTATGAAAAAGGTTTCAAAAATGCACTCGACGTTGGATCGAGGTTTGAAACTTTAATTATGAAAGCATTCTGATACGCGTGCTGAGATGGAATGGAAGCGGGTTATGATTAATCAAGTATATGGACTTAATTAACCTCGTGAGGATAGGTGCTCCTATCCCCAACCATGAGACCCTGGTGCATGGAGAATTGGTATATAGACCAATATCATTTTCGGGCTATGATTGATTAAAGCAACAAGGGCTTTAACCAATCTCGTGAGGATGGCCATGCCCATCCCCAACTATGAGACCCTTTAAGAAATCGGCATATGAGCCAATTAGGATGAAATCGAATTGATTTTAATTTTAATTGTGTGCAAAGTGTACATTGGTGAATAAATACTGAATGAGTAAATAAACAGACAAAAATACCATACAATACAATCGGAAATTTAAATAATTATTAGAGATGATTTTTTCTGTTTGATGAAAAATCGGCTAATAGTTTAATCGATAAATCATCAAACAAAAACAATCAGATCCAATAATTATTTAGTACATCGCAACGAAATATTATTTGCTCAAAATAAATTAATTGAAATAGATAAAAATTCAGAAATAGCCTGTATTGCAGTGATTCTGGACGGTGTGAAAAGAAATCCATCTGAACTTGATTATTTCGCAAAAATTCGTCGTATGTTGGCGATCTGGTGCGTCGGATCTTTCTTCTTCGAAAAATACTCCAATGGCCCAAGTGACATGTTATTGTATTTTTTTACCAACTTTCTATTTAACATTTTTTATAAATTAAACAAACAAAAAAAGAAAATAAATAAAGTAAAGAAAAGAAATTTTTATATTATTTTTTTTTAAAACAAAAGTGGTGACACTTGTCACCACCAGACACACCATTATAAAATAAAAAAACAAATAAATTAAAACATTTTTATTTTGAAAAGAAAAAGAAAAAGAAAAAAAACAGATTAATTTACTTGTCTTTCTCTCTTCACGCATTCCCTCTCATCTCTCTCATCGTAAACCCTCACCGGTCTCTCTCACTGTTACGCTCGCGATTCCTCATCGTTCTCTCATCGCCGCCGCTCATCGCGTCTCTCTCGCTCGCGATATCTCACCGTTCTCTCATGGTGGCTCGCGATTCCTTACCGAAACGGCTCATCTCTCTCTCGATCTCTGTTTGCATGTTTTGATTTCTGGAAATGTTTTGATTTCTGTTTTCTGTTTACAGATTCGTTGGAAGTGAAAAAAAGGAAAAATGGAACCCTAAGCCTGAGGCGATTCCGGCGACGGTGGGAGTACCTGAGCCTTGGAGACGCGTCAGTGTGAAGGTCGGCTTCCTGAACTCGTTCCGGGTGAGACAGTTTCGATTCACTCTTCTTCTTTCTCGATACAGAATTAAGATTTCTGAGAAAAACTGACTCTGAAGGCTGTTTGGTTGGAAAATGATGAATATTGCTTGCTTGTTTGTCTTTGTGTTTGTTTACGTTTTTGTTTGTGTTTCGTTTCTGGGCTTGGTTGCTGTGTTAGCTTTCTTTTGAAGAACAGATACTGCACTTTGGTTTTTTTCTGGTTTGGAAACAAAGTTCTTCTTTCTTTTTTGTGTTTAGAATGAACTGTCTCCACTTTGTTTTTTTGCTTCTATCATATATCCTCAACAGATATTACACTTGTGTCTATTTTGTCTCTGTTGCTTGAGTTGGTTGCCTATCACCATCTTTATGCCTCGAATTACGAATTTGGCCATCTTTGCTCTGCTCTTGACTTTGTTGCTTGCATTAGTTGCTAAACCATGCTGTAATGATGCTTCTTTTCTGAACTTTCAACTGCTCTCTACTGCTAATAACCCATACTGCTGCTGTTGCCTTTTGTTATACTTGCTGGCTGTTGGAATATTAAACTGTGATGATTTATACTTGCTGCCTTTGGGATATTAAACGGTGAACTGATTTATACTGCCTGTTGGGATTAAAACCGTTGCCTCGACTTATGCTTGTTTGTGAACCGAGTTATCTCGCGATTTGCAAACAAGTCGTTTTTCGCCAATGATTAATCTTTAAGCAAGATTCTGAGGTTTAGCATTTAAAACCTGATTCCCGCCAAGCAACTAATGATGAGTCTCTCGATAGTTTTCTTGTAATTCGTTTATGTTTATGCTTGCTAACCAAATTTCTCTTTCTTGTTTCATGTAACATGTGGAGGTTAAACATGGATAGTGCAAAAATAGGAGAGCCTGAAGATCGAATGGCGACGTTGGAAGATGGCAATGGCTCCAAGATGGAAGATCCGCCAATGAAGCATAGGAATCGGAAACCTTGCGAGAAGTATCAAAGAACCGCTAGCACTCTTAAGCGTAGATTATGAATCATTTACATTGTAAAAATCCCCGAATTTAGCTTCTTTGCAAATTGTAGGAAACTTGTAACAAACTTGTAACTTCCAATAGAATTTAAACTTCAAGACTTGAATATCTCTTGTAAAAGTGTTCTGATTCTTTGAATAAATTGGTAATGGGCTTGGAATTATTTGGATGAAATTCACTATATGGAATGGTTGGGATAAATTGGTATAAATTTGATTGAACCATGAATCCTCAACATTGAAACAAAATTTTGATATTTGCAATTAAAATAATGACATGAAACTTGAGTTAAAAAAATAATGTTCTGAACTTCCTTTTCGAACTTGAGTTAGAAATGTCCACCATTCTAAACAAAACGACAAAGCCAACAACTTCCCTTCCATAGCCACTTTTGAAATCCAAATCTTGCCAATGATGCCTTTGAGGAAGCAATATTCATCCTGATTCTCAACCAAACTCCCATCGGTAGATAAAACATCAACAAAAAATGCGCACATATGAGAAACTTTTAATCATAAACCAATTGATGATCTTGCTCAAAACTTTAATCTGATGCAAACGAACACACGAGGATGCATCCGAGAATTACCAGGTCATTCACATCCCTGAATCCGTGCATTTTCAAAGAAATCCAAAAAGTGATGATGACAAGCACATGATGAACGCCTGAGTGTACAATCTTATAGCTCAATAGAGAATATCACAGTGATCAAGAATCCCAACCTTGAGTGAATATGAGAGCCCCTTATACCAATTGTCAACATAACTAAACTCCATATTTTTGAAAAGCTTGACAACCGAAATAATTCAATTTAGTAAATGAAACGTAATCATGTGACATGAGCCACACAAATTATTAAAATAAATGGAGGGTAAATTTTGGGGTGCGACAGTTGCCCCTATTAAATCATCTTAAACCCGATGAGTGAGAAAGATTGACAGCTTTCGAACGTTCAAGGTGGAAGAGGATTGAATACCAGAGAACCCCAAAAATTTGCCCTATGCGGGAAACCAATGCCACAAAAGAAAACAGATAATATATCTTGACTACAGAGCCAAGGAAAAACGCTTGGAGAGAAAACTTGCTAAGCACCAACAGAATGCTTTAACACAGCAGTACCCAATGAGAAATAATTAGGAGATTTCAACAACACTGGGGATAACCGTGTAACCGAAATGAGTTTAACAATAATTTTAAAGAAAATGCTATGAGAAGAGAAACGAACTTCTCAAGCGAAAAGAAAAACAATATATTAAGCCATCACAGGATGTCTTAACGAAAATACTATGAGAAGAAAACCGAACTTCTCAATCGACAAGAAATAAGAACAATTAAGGATTCGATGACATTGAGAAACTGTCTGAAAATCCCGAAAAGTTAAGGAATACTCGCAGACCTTAACGAAGATAAAATTGAGAATTGTCTGAAGATCCCAAAGAGTTAAAGAATACCCGCAAACTTTAACGAAGAAAGTTGAGAAACTGTCTGAAGATCCCAAAAAGTTAAAGAATACCCGCAAACTTTAACGAAGATGAATGGCTAGAACAATATCATAACTGTTGGTGCACGAAGGTGCGAGGAGCCATGGCATGCTGAATGTCTTTGACCGTGTAACTTCCGAGTTACCAGCAGAACAAAATCAGTAGCGCACTCGAGAACACAATTCTCTGGGGATAAACAAATCAATATCCAGCACACTGGTGTGATATAGATGTTTATGAAGTCGGTAGATCTTGTTTCCGACGTTTCTGCTGATGAGAGATCTTACTGAACATGTACCGACATGTTGAACAACTTCCGAGTTGACAAGATCTTCAATTCGTATGCAGATAGCTTTACCGGTGATAGAAGAATCAGATTCAGCACCTGCGACTGAAAAACTTCTAGGGTAATGAGCTTCAATTTGCTGGCATTGTATAGACAATGCGTTGTAGCAAGTGGATATATGGATCAACGTTTGAGTTGGAGAAATATCCCGTGATTGAATAAACATCCCACCTGGTGGACACTTATGTTGAGTAGTTGATAACATACTGGGGAAATAAACACACCAGAAGTTTGATGTAGTTTTCTGAGAACAGCTCAGAGGAGTATATTGCAGAAGCCACTGCCAATAAGATTCGCTGAGAAGATTCTTGTCCGAAAGAAATCTTTGAAAATACCAAGAATGATATTGTAGTAATCCTTTCTGAAGGAGACTCACTTGGGAGTAAATTAAGCTTCGCTGGGGAACTTTCATAAGGAAACCATGTGGAAAATTCACTGGGGATTCCCGGTTGATAATTTTGCTGACATTAGAGTCCGTCTGAAAGAGACCACTGTTTCGCTGGGGAAGAAATCTCGATAAGAGAAACCATCAGTTGTTGAGATCCATACAAGTATATAACTTGGGCTTGTAGAAAAGAGGATAATTTTGTCATCTGAGAACTATTCCTTCAATTTTGATCCTTACGAGGATATTTACAGTTTCAGTTGAAAAACCTGCAAAACAAATAGCCGAAGCTAATGCATGAGTATGATATGCATGATATGATTTTTTCCTAATGCAAATAGTATATGATTTCCTGATACTGTTGAGAGAAGGAAGACATCATTGGGGAATCCAACTTGAACAATCATGTTGTCACAAAAATCACTGGGGATGATCGATCACCTCTCTGGGGAAGAGACTTCACTAGAGAGTTGACACTACTGTCGATTGTCTTTCACCCAAGCATTCTCATGGCACTGGGGAGAAAAGCTAGATTGTCATCTAAGAAAAAGTCTTTGGCACCCGCATTCACATACTCTGAACGGATTCCAGATTTTGGCAAAGGTTCGGGCATGAATATGCCGTGATATGACATGAATGGATGAATGAATGAATGAATTATGCGTGAATATACTGGTTGATGTATTGGTTATCAAACTGAATTCCCGACACCACTGAGAATCAAATGAAAGGTCAATGGCCATAATCCAAGTCACCAATGCCAATGCAATGAGCTTCTCACAGGGGAGACAACATCTGACTACTTACAAACATCATGATGGATACAGAGATATTTCCAAATCAGAGGAAAGGCGTAATGCTTAGAAAGTCGGTCACCCCCCAACATTCCGTAAATCAAAACAATTTTAAGCTTCAAAACTTCCTGGTTTTACCATTTGAATGATTTTAATTTTATCTAAAACAGCAGCGACATTAAGCTAATCACGCAGAAAAAATAAAAAGTAGGACAAGAAATGAAGTTCAACTGAATAATTTTTTTAATTTAAAATATGAGAAAAATAACTCATAAGTAAGGATGGTGTACATAAATATGCACATTCCTTTAGGAGGAACATACAGGAAAAGTGAATCTATACACGTTTCTTAAAACAACAACGAAATTGAAATTGAACTTTATTGAACCAAAACATGCTATCCCCCTTCCTGACTGCTATTCTTCATCACTTCGCTTCTGAAGATAGTGATTGAACTAATCCCTTCCATCTGAGCTTTTGTTGTGGCGGAGACGCACACCGCAGCATTATGTCTTTATACATTCCCTAACTTTTCGTGAACCATCTTGGAAGATCTTGGTTCAAGGGATATTACCCTTTTTGCTTAAGCGCCCTTTCGGGTTTTCACCGGCTTAATTTTTCCTTTTTCTTTTTTATATATATATTTTTTTTAGATATAATACTTCTTGACCGCGTCTGAGTTGATAGCGTGTGCCAAGTCTTCTCCATCCATGTTGGTGAGAACAAGAGCTCCTCCCGAGAAAACTTTCTTTACCACGTATGGTCCCTCGTAATTTGGCGCTTCCACGAGGGTCTCTATCTTTGAGATTATCCTTTTCAGTACCAATTCGCCCACTTTGAACACGCGGGGTCGTACTTTCTTGTCGAAAGCCCTCTTGATTCTTTTCTGGTAGAGTTGGCCATGACAGATGGCTCTCAACCTCTTTTCTTCGATCAGATTGAGCTGGTCATACCTATTACGAACCCATTCCGCTTCTTCAACTCTGTTTCCATCGAACTACGAGAGAAGGAATCTCGACCTCTATAGAATCTTCCCATGCCATAAACAAGAGAGTAAGGTGTTGCTCTGTCGAGTGCGAATAGGCGTTACGTGCACACAAGCGAAAGGCAACATCTCGTGCCAATCCTTATACGTCTTCACCATTTTTTGCAAGATTTTCTTGATATTCTTGTTAGCTGCTTCAACAGCACCATTCATCTTTGGTTTGTAGGGAGATGAGTTGTGATGATCAATCTTGAATGTGTCACACAGCTCCTTCATCATCTTGTTGTTCAGATTTGTCCCATTGTCGGTGATAATCTTGCTAGGAGTACCATAGCGACAAATTATATTATTCTTGATAAACCGGGTAACCACTTGTCGCGTCACATTCGCATATGAGGCAGCCTCAACCCATTTGGTGAAATAGTCTATGGCGACTAGTATGAAGTGATGTCCATTAGAAGCTTTCGGTTCAATCATTCTGATCATATCAACTCCCCACATAGAGAATGGCCATGGAGAGTTCAATACATTCAGAGGTGAGGGTGGCACATGCATCTTATCAGCGTGAATCTGACACTTGTGACATCTCATTGCATAAACAACACAGTCTGTTTCCATGGTCATCCAGTAATAACCAGCCCTGAGGATCTTCTTCGCCATTGCATGCCCATTTGTGTGAACACCAAAAGAACCTTCATGAATTTCTTTAATGAGTTGATCTGCTTCGTGTCTATCCACGCATCTGAGCAAGACCAAATCAAAATTTCGCTTGTACAGCACCCCACTACTCAAGAAAAAGTTGGCAGACAACTTCCTCAAAGTCTTCTTATCAGTGATAGATGCCCCTTCTGGGTACTCGCCCTTTTCTATGTATTGCTTGATATCATAAAACCAGGGTTTACCGTCCGTTTCTTCATCAACCATCATACAGTAGCCAGGTTCGTCTAGACGCTCAATAGTGATGGAAGGTGCTTCATTAGACCACTTGACTTTGAACATTGAAGATAAAGTGGCTAAAGCGTCAACTAACTGGTTTTCCTCTCTGGGAATGTGGTGGAAAGTAATCTCGTCAAAGTACGGTATCAGCTTTAAAACATGATCTCTGTACGGAATCAACTTTTCATTACGAGTTTCCCACTCTCCTTTGACCTGGCAAACGACGAGTGTTGAATCCCCATAAACTTCAAGGATTTTGATCCTTAAATCAATGGCTGCTTCAATCCCGAAGATACAAGCTTCATATTCTGCCATGTTGTTGGTACAATCGAAACAGATTCTGGCGGTGAAGGGAATATGAAAACCTGTTGGAGAAGTTATAATTGCCCCTATTCCGTGCCCCACTGCGTTGGATGCTCCATCAAACACAAGCGTCCACCGGGATCCCTGGCTCGGGTCCCTTCTCTGGTCCAGGAATGTTGCATTCTCTAATAAACATGACATCTTCGTCTTGGAAGTCAAACCCCATCGGTTGATAGTCCTCCATAGGCTGGTGGGCGAGATATTCTGATACCACACTTCCCTTGATAGCTTTCTGAGTTACATATTGAATATCGTATTCAGATAGTAACATCTGCCAACGTGCAATCCTTCCAACCAAAGCTGGCTTTTCGAAGATATATTTGATAGAGTCCATCTTGGATATCAGCATTGTAGTGTGACACACCATGTATTGTCTCAAACGACGGGCAGCCCATGCTAAAGCGCAACAAGTTTTCTCTAGCAGAGAGTACCGACTTTCACATTCTGTGAACTTCTTACTCAGATAATAGATTGCATGCTCTTTTCTTCCCGTTTCATCGTGTTTCCCCAGAACACAACCCATAGATCCTTCCAGTACGGTGAGGTACATTATGAGAGGCCTTCCGGGCACAGGCGGTATCAAGATAGGTGGCTCTTGTAAGTACTCCTTGATCATATCAAATGCTCGCTGACAATTATCATTCCATATGATGGCTTGATCTTTCTTCAACAACTTGAACAAAGGTTCACAAGTAGCTGTCAAATGCGATATGAGCGGAATGTAATTTAAGCATCCCAAGAAACCACGAATTTCCTTCTCCGTTCTTGGTGCTGGCATTTCTTGAATAGCTTTTACTTTGTCGGGGTCTACCTCGATACCTCGTTGACTTACTATAAATCACAGTAGCTTCCCGGACCGGACTCCGAAAGTACACTTGTTAGGATTCAATCGAAGTTTGTACTTCCTCGATCTTTCAAGCGACTTTGAGATGGACAATGTGCTCCTCTTCAGTCTGAGACTTAGCGATCATATCATCCACATAGACTTCAATTTCTTTATGCATCATATCATGGAAAAGAGCTACCATGGCTCTTTGATAAGTTGCCCGCATTCTTGGCATGACTTTGTAACAAAAGGTGCTTGCGGGTGGTGAGCGTCGTTTTCATCATATCTGCGGGTCCATCTTGATCGATTGTATCGGAGAAACCATCCATGAAAGAAAGCGAAGGCTACGTGCTATCGACCAAAACATCAATGTGAGGCAAGGAAAATCGTCCTTGGTGGCTCGATTCAAGTCTCGTAGTCTACACACATCCGAACCTTTCCATCCTTTTTAGGGACGGTACAATGTTAGCTATCAATCGGATATACCGACACAAGGAAACCGTCGAGGCTTCTTGACTTCATCTTTGATCTTCTTAGCCATCTCGGGATCGTCCTCCTCGGTCTACGCTGCAGGCGAGCATTCGGCTTTAGTGGCAACTTGTGCACAACAATATCTATATCAAGTCCGGCATGTCACGATATGACCGAGCAAACACATCTACAAACTCTGATAAGTTGACCAACTCATCTTTTATCTCTTGCCCTAAGGCGGTTCCAACTTTGACTTCCTTATGATCCTCTTGGTGCCAGTTGATCACATCCATTGGTTCTGATGAGGTTGGATCATCTTATCCTCGTGCTCAACGCAGCGCTAACTCTTGAGGAGTTCATAGTCTTCTTCACCATCATCTTGGCTTGGTTGATCGGAAATCGAAGTCAAAGGAGTTATAGCATGGCTATGTTCAATAAGCTCAGTTTCCGGTGATCTGCATAAATGATTGATTTTATTTTTAGATATGCATGTTTATTTTAGCCGGAAAAACAGTGAAAGTGTTGTTGTTTTTATTAAGATGCATTGGAAAGCAAAAGTATAAACAATAAAAGGATCTCAAAGTGAATAACAAAATGCGCTTTTCATTGAAGACAAAAAATTCATTCATATACAAAGCCCTACAAAGCAATCCTTTGTGCTTTAGGCCGAGCACAGGATTTGTTTAATTTTAAAACAAGAAATTACTTTGAAAATGAAATGAGAGGGGTAACGTCCTTGACAATCCAATTCTTTAGGGCCACACCGGGAGGAGTACGGAACAACATCTGAGAAATCTCCACTGTGCACTCATCATCTTCAATGGCATTGATAGCCTTTTCGGAGCGGAAACCCTTCGCAACAAAAGTATCCTCTAGACGAGGGATCTTTCCTTTTCCTATTTCTGAACTTCCACTGATCCTGGAGGATGGTTGATAGCCGAGCCCGCACTTGTCCTTCTTCTCTTCCACATTTATCATCGTACCAACCTTCAGGGTTTCCGGCCTCAATAAGAGCCTTGACATCCTGCCAACGGGTCATATTACCTCTGGGCTTTTCAGCAGTCTTGACTTCTTTTTGCACATTTCCAACAATCTCCAAAGCTTAAAAGAGAGTCTCATGCACCTCATCTCCGACATCCACATACTTGAACTCAGACAAGTGACTAACCAGGTAGTCTTCTTCACCACTAACCTCCACCACCTGGTTGTTTAGCAAGAACTTCAATTTCTGATGTAGAGTTGAGGTGACAGCCTTTGCACCGTGTATCCAGGGTCTTCCCAACAAACAGCTATAAGCTGGAAAGATATCCATCACTTGAAAAGTAATATTGAAGAGTTGGGGTCCGATAAGTACTGGAAGATCAATCTCCCCTACCGCCATCCTGCGCGATCCATCGAAAGCCTTCACAATTAGAGAGCTAGGTTTCATAATTTCCCCTTCTACCTGCAGCTGACCCAATGTCGTCTTTGGGATTACATTCAGAGCTGAGCCTGTATCAACTAGAACTCTGGCAAGAGTCGTTCCACCACAGGTAACAGCAGAAATGTGAAGAGTCGTGTTATGATTACCTCCATTCTGAGGGAGATCAGCATCGGTGAACAATAAACAACTACCATCATTTAAGTTCGAAATTGCAACATCTAATTGATTGATTGTGATATCTTCAGCCACGTATGAGTTGTCGAGAAACTTCAACAGGGCCATCTTGTGGGCTTCTGAACTTTTCAACAGGGACAAGATTGAGATTTTTGCTGGAGTCTGACTAAGTTGGTCAACTACTTTGTAGTCACTCCTCTTAATGATCTTTAAAGTCTCATCACTTGGCTTAAAGATATCCCTTAGTTCTTCCGCACTCAAGTCAACAACTCCATCTTTCCTTGGAGGAACATCTGGCACCTTTTCTGCGGCTCGGTTCTTCATCGGATCTTGGTGATAAATTCGACCACTACGGGTCATACCACTCGTACCGGTGATGTTCTCAATAGTAGTCTCTTCCAAAACTATTGGCTTACCACCCACAATTACCTCAGGTTCATAATTCCAGGGTACTGCTTTTGTATTTTCATACGGGATTCGGATGGGCGGGTAAACCATCATTGGTTCTACCGCCGTAACAGGCTCTTCTTCTTGGATAAGAGATACATGAAGTCTCCTATTATTGATGAGAGGGACCACCACATCCACTTCCACTTCAGCGGGAACTCGACTAAACTGGATCAAATGTTGATACATCAATCCTTGCAGGTAATTCTTGAACTTTCCACAGTGTTCTGGATTGTCTTAGAAAATCAAACAGCCATCATGACCTTCTTTCAATAAACCAGCATTCTTCAATTCCTCAAACACCTTCTTTAAAGACATCTTCAATTGCCCCACCTCCATAACTAGACCTCCTTCTTCAATCAAAGCATTCACTGATGATGACCCATGCCTCGGTAATGGATTATTAGTAATGTTGGGGACATCAGCGAAAGTTAACAGCTTCCGGTCAATTAATTCCTGGACTTTGCACTTAAAAGCGAAACAGTCTTCTGTGGTATGCCCGGGAGAATTAGCATGGAAAGCGCATCTGGAATTCTCATTAAACCACGGTTTGGGAGGCCCTGGAACAGGATTCAATTCTCTTGGCACCACTCTTCCATCTTGGATTAAATACGGCAGTAAACTGGTGTAGGTCATTGGAATAGGCTGGATCTCCTCCTTGGTATACTTGTGATAGTGCGGGCTCTTCTGTTGAACTAAACCCTTATTCTGATTCTTGATTTGTTGTTGTTGTTGTGGAACTTGATTCTGAGGAACCTGAGTTGAATACGACATTGGCATTTGCATGGGTTGCTGATACGACATACCGGGAAATTGCATGGCAGCCACATAGGGATATGACATATACGGAACCTGAACAGGAGCAGACCTAGTTGGTGGTCTTCCCCTTCCTCTACCTCTTGCTTCATACACAGCATTGGCTTCGGCCTCCTTCCTTTTGAAACCATTAAACGTCTTCTTCACTACAGACGGTCCTACATTCCCTCCGGAAATCTTTCCGGTCTTCAATCCTTCTTCAATCTTCTCGCCTACCATCACCAGATTGGAGAAATCAGAAAAAGTGCTTCCAATTAGTCTTTCATAATATTGCACCGGCAATGTTCCCATGAACAGATCATTCAACTCCCTTTCTGCTAAAGTTGGTTGAACCCTCGAGGCTACTTCCCTCCACCTCTGAGCATACTCTTTAAACGATTCCCTCTCCTTCTGAGACATGTTCTGAAGTTGTACACGATTGGGGGCCATAGTAGTATTGAAATGGTATTGCTTGAAGAAAGCATTAGACAGATCATCTCAAGAGCGGATATTTGTCTTTTCAAGTTGCATGTACCAATCCAAAGACGCCCCTGAGAGACTATCTTGAAAGCAGTGGATCATCAGCTTACTGTTCTTAACATGTGCCGCCATCTTGCGGTAATACATCCTCAGATGGGTATCTGGACAGCTCACCCCCTTGTACTTCTCAAAGTCGGGCACTTTAAACTTCGGCGGAATGACAACATCGGGTACAAGACACATGTCCACAGCGCTCGTACCAACAACATTCTTCCCTCTCAACTCCTTCATTTGCTCGGCAAGCTCCTTGCACATCTTCTGGGCGGCCACGTCCTGGAAAGGAGTTGGGTTACCCGCAGGTGCCACGTTCTAATAGAACTGCCTCATGTAGTCATCTTGCAGATCTTCCTCACCTTGAGGAGCTGTGGGCCACAGATGCTCTTGCTCATCCTCCTCTTGCTTTTGCTCGTCATTCCCCATAGTTTGGGTAGCGGCATGGGCGGCAGTAGCATTCCCTTGGTTATCCGCTCCGTCGAAGAAGTCAGCCGGCATCCCATAGAACGGAGGATTAGGTGCTTGTACTCCTGGAAATGGAACATTGCCTCGGGGAGTCCTCATGTTTCCCGGTGACGACGGGAGGAACGATAGCAGTTGCGTTGTTAGCTGTAGCTACAGCGGCGGCAACGGCGGTGGTGGCCCGCTCTTCCTCTCTTGCATGCTGAGCCGTGAGCATCTCCATCAATTGATCCATCTTGGTCTTCAGAGTGTCGATGTCATCTTGCATGGCCGTCTGTTTCGTCGCGTATTGATCCATTGCTCTTCTTACGTTAGTTCTGGTTTCGTACGGGCTTCGGGTAGTCAGCTTGAATCTGGAGAGAGAAAATGTAATGAGCTTGGTGTCCCCTTTTTAATAAAGAAATGCATGATTATGTATGATTAATGCAAAATGCTTATGACCGTGTTCCCATTCCCAAGGATCTTTATCGGACTCATTCACTTGCAAATAATTAGTGCACACAAATGGATAATCAGCTCCTTCATTCAAACATAACAATTGAAATACAAACATTAGTCTTTGTAGAGAAAATAAAGAGCAAGACTCGTAGGTCTGCTTTTAGTTCAACAGGAACAATGGAGCTGAAGAAAACATAAAAGCAACAAAAGATCAGAAGTGTTGTCCTCTTCGGGGCTTGAAATCTCTTATCTCTTGTTGGAATCGCTCCACCATGTCTCTGCAAAGATAAATGAAGTATTCCACCGCCGGGGGCACTCGGTTTTCTTCTAGATCCTCGACAGCTGACTGAAGCCTCCATGGGACCTCCACCATTAACTGCCTACAAAATTCCACCAAGCCTGAATAGTTGTCATACAAACTCTTGTTCTGCTCTTCCAATGTGAAAATGGTTTCTCCTCTGTTCACCCAAAGCTCATTCTAACGTCGGGCTTCTTCTTGCCATCCCTCACACTGGACTTCCAATTCTCCATACGATGCTTCCCACCGGGCCATAAGATCTCTTGCAGTATCCAAATCATGAATATTCTGAGCTAGTTCTTCAGAGTCTAAGTCACGTGCCAAACGAGCCTTTTCCTTGAGGCGAGTTTCGCGCGCCAAACTAGATTCAATGTTTCTCAGCGCAGCTTTCAATTCTAGGATCTGAGCAGTGAGAGTTTTTTTCAAATCTGACTTTGCTTGGATAGCCCTTTCTTCATCTGCGTAAGCTTTTCCTCTTTGTTGTTCAGCCCTGGCTAGCTTTCGATTGAACTCCCTTAACTCAAAGTTTGCAGCATCCAAATTGTCTTTCACACGGAACTTTGCTTTCTTTTCCTTTTCTACCTGCTCTTGACTCTTTAGCAGCTCATCATCCCTTTCTTTGAGGCTTTGCATCACATCATCCCTTTCTCGAGTAACACGAGTAAGGATGGCTTGTTGTCGACCCTCTTCAGCTTGCATCTCTGTGATAGTGAGCTTGAGTTTGTTGAACTCCTCAATAGGGATGTGAGTAACTTCAGGTTCTGGAACATCAAACGGAACTTCCACAGTGAATGGTAACTTTACTTCCATTACTCTCCTAAGTATCCAGGACTCGTAAGGTTCTCCATCACCATTTCCTCTTTTTCTGAGTTCTACTCCCTTCCTATGAACTTGGGTCCAAGCTTTCTGCATCTGTTTCAACAAACCAAGATCTTCCCTTCCGAAGTCTAGTAAGATAAATTCTCTCAGAAATTCTTCCCTTGGTGCGGTCTCCATATGACAACCCAATTGCTTGAGAACCAACCTAGGATTGTAGTTGATGCAACCTTGGGATCCAATCAGTGGAACGTTAGGAAATGCCCACGTGTGATGACCTCCCGTGTACCAATCTGGAGAGTACCAAAAACACCATTAGCGGTAAGAGAAGCCAACCGAGACCAACTCAAATTCTCTAAGATTCGACCCACGGTCCTCGGCGAGGATATGAGACTTCAACCATGAATAGAGCAAAGCAGACAACACATTACAACTCCTTTTTCTTCTCGTATCGAATATGTATGTTGAGGAGCATGTCGCAAGTAATGCGAGCACGGGTTGTCTGAGAGAAAAACACCAATGGCGGTGACTTATGTAATCATCATCATTCTTGGAAACAAAACCACCCCATAAATTAGTAAGGCTAAAGCAGTTGAGCGACATCAATTTTCTTGACCGCCAATTCTTGACTCTCTGTTCCAAAAATCTCCTTGAGATACCCTTTTCTACCAACTTTGGCCCTATTTCTCTGATAGGGAGGTGTAGAGCAGCTGCTACATCCTTTGCATCCAAGCATTCTCCTAACCCAGTAAAAGGAACATCATCTTTCAAGGGCCAATTCAACAACCTTTCCAACTCTTCAATCGTCGGGACTAACTAAAAATCCTGGAATGTGAAACACCGTAGAGGAGCATCATAAAACTTCACCAAGGCTTTCAGAGCATCATGGTCAACCGTAGTATCCAACAGTTCTAAGATCCACCCATATCGGCATGAAAGTTATTCAAGCAGTTCACCTTCCTTCTAAGCTTCAGTGCGAGTGTCGGGATCTTGAATTTGAGATGAGGTTATGCTTTTGATTAAATCCATGTGTGATCAATTGTTTCCAGAATGAGCCCTTTAAAGATACACGAAAATGGCAACACATATGATGAAAAATGAATGATTAATGCAAAATGCAATGTAAATGAATTATGATGATATCCAATGAAAGTGTAGTTGTAGATCATATAAAAGGTCCTTTGGATGGTCGGACATGGCTTGGCTTACCCAACAATTCCCAAACAAGGTTGGTTCTAGTGTTTTATGCTAAATGCTTCTTGAGTCTCGGATCCCTTTTAGAAATATTATCACTGCAGATCGGACTACGTGGGATAATACTTCAAAAGTATACTCAAGCGGCTCTTAAGGGATACTCAAAAATCCTTTGAGCGGTCGGTTTGTTTTGGACATCCTAATACTTAGAGTTATAGGCCTTTTGTCCAAGAATTATCATCCCACTATCGTGCGGTGCAATAACTCCTTAAAAGACCAACTCTAAGTTGTGGTCTTCACGTCGATCCAAAAGACACGGATGTCTAGTGGACCTAAGCTACTCAACCACTCTAAGCTTATGTTTCCTAGAAGCCTGGGTATTGGGCTTATCTATGAATCATAACCAATAAATGCCCCAAAATCAAAATACATCGCAGGATAGTAAATAAATATCAGAGCAGAAAATAAACACACAAGCGAAGAACTAAATTAGGGTTAACTCGCTTTAAAAATACTCCCCAGTGGAGTCGCCAACTGAAGCAACTCGATTTTCAAAAATCATTTAAATCTCGAAAACTAGTGAAATCGCCACCTAATTTTATTTGTTCTAAAAAGAACGGGAAAATATAGATAAAATCCCAAACAAGCGGATAAGGCGGTCTACGTGACCAAAAAGTGGGATCGGTCGGTTATGTAAGGGAAGGTATTAGCACCCACCCATCCATCGTACTCGATGGGACCCATTTAATTCTACGCGTTTGTGTGTGTTTATTACTAAGTTATAAATACCAAAAGAAAAAAGAATTGTTTATTATTATTTTGAGTTTGGCACGGTTTCAGAACCGTGTGCCTACGTATTCCCTTGTGCAATGGGAAAGTCAAAACTCCGTAGTTCCTCTCAAAAAGGTTTAAGTTTGTTGTATTGATTTTATAAGAAAAATCGTGCGTTTAGACATTTCAAATGTTTGAACTTGGACTTGTTTAGTTTGTTTGAAAAGCTTAAGTCCACGTTCGTGTTTGAAATGGCTATTGCACACTCTTTATCGGAAAAGAGTTTGATGACCGCATATTGTTCGCGTTAAAAAGTGACGTGCTAGGGAATCGAATGTGAATTCAGATTCTCTAACTCGAAACGATTTACTCTTTTGATTTGTTTATAAAGATGTCGCGAGCATCAAGCTTTATTATTTTCAACACAAGAAAAGATGATTTAATGATTATGAAAAGGGAAAACATTAATACCCTCAATTGATTTTGATATGCGTGTGACTAGCGCAAACTAGGCATAGCGGGGAGATACGAGTAAGGGGTTTGTTATATAAAGGAATAGATGGAGCACCCTAAATATATATAGTTATCTATAGCTTTATATATGAATATGTTTGATATGTTTGTGTGTTTTAATTGCTATTTCTATGATCGGAAAGTTTCTCCTTTGGGATTTTAAGAAGGATAGATTATGTGGGATCCTAGTGTTTGTTATTATTGTGCTCATAAAGATCGTGGATCTTACGCATACATATCCCTAATGGGAATCGAGCATTTGTAGCTCGGATCTACAGGATCTATGGTTTGTTTGGTGCGAGAGAAAGAAATTTGCTCGGCAAGGATGAGACCTTGTGCCTACGTATTCTCAAAAGGATGTTGAGAAAGTCAGAGCAATCGTAGTTCCCACTTATGCTAGTGGAAAGCAACGGGATGTTAGTAAGAGACACAGACAAATGTCATCTTAATGAAAAATGTATCTAATCTATTTCATCACATACATTTTGAAAAGTTTGATTGATAAAGATCTTTCATCGTAAGTTATAGGTGTTTTGCTTGAGTGTACAAGCGTTACCACTTACATGTTTAAGAAAGATGTTTGAAAAAGGTGATTGAATCTTTTAACTGTAATTATTGGGTGTTTTGCTTGAGTGTACAAGCGTTACCACTTACAATTAAGAGATGTCTTTGTTTGAAAAGAGTTTGAAAAGTTTTTGAAAAGAGTTTAATTGTATGTGATGTGATAGATGAGATACATCTTCCATAGAGATGATAAACGTCTAAATCTCGAGGAGAAATTGATTGGATTAAGGGATGCTTTAAAGAAGCCCATGGGTCCTTGTATTGTTAGCCCAAGAGGAGGCATTCCGAGGGTCATCGAGGGTCATCGAGGGTCCTTGTACGAAGCTCAAGAGGAAGCTATAGGGTATGGCTGGCTTTGTCTTAAAAGGGATTTCACCGGGAAACCATCCTTTTGGAATTAAGAGCAATTTCACCGGGAAATTATACTCTCTGGGTTCTATCCTAACGCGGGTGATTCTTTGTATTGGAAGCCCAATAGGAGGCTGTTAAGAGATTTCTTGGTCTCTTTCATTGTATGATGCCCAAGAGAAGGCTAAACTCAATGAGGAGTTCTTTTGAACGAAGCCCAAGAGGAGGCCTGACTCAACATGGGAGTGTTGTCTTATATGAAGCCTAAGCGGAGGCTAAACTCAGATGAATGAGTTTTCTTATATGAAGCCTAAGAGGAGGCTGAACTCTGTGGGGAGAGTTATCTTGTATAAAGCGCAAGAGGAGGCTAACTGTGGGGAACCTATTGGTTAGACTAGTTGTTATGTTATAACTAGACAGTTGTATAAATAAGTGTGTGTGTGATATGTATTCACAGGAGTTTATGAAGGAAATATAAACAGATGCATGTAAAGTTTATTTACAAAAGTTTTGTGAAACGAACGTTTAAAACGAGCGCAACTTGATTATTTACAAGTTTGAATGTGTACAAGGAAGCGAATATGTACACGGATGAGTATTTATGTACAAGGAAATATGTATGTACATAGGAGGGTTGGGACTTACACCATAAGGATGGCCCATTGGTTTAAAAGCAGTTTCACCGGGAATAATGCTCCTTTTAATACTAATGGTATTCAGTGTATACACAAGTGAAGTGAAAACAAACGATCAAAGTTTGTCTGTACTTGAGTATTTAAAAAGTATTTGTATTATGTACAGGTAAAAATTTGTATGTATATGAAAAGAATTTGATATGTACAAGGGAAATATGTATGTACATAAAGAATGTTGGTTTGGGACTTACACCGTGAGGGAGGCCCATTGGTTTAAAAGCAGTTTCACAGGGAATAATGCTCCTTTTAATACCAATGGTTTTCAGTGTAAAGTGAAAACAAACGGAAAAAGTTTGTCTGTATTATGTACAGGTAAAAAGATGTGTACATAAAAGAAATGGGTATGTACAAAGAAATATATGTACATAAAAAAGAATGTTTTGGGACTTACACCGTGAGGGAGGCCCATGATCGATTAAGAAATTCGAGAGAAAACGAATCGGTTTTATCGTTTAAATCGGATCGATCATGGTAAAAAGATGTAAGTTTGATGAAAAAAAAGTTTTGAAGAAATGGTTTTGAAAGTGTTTTTGAAATGTAAAATTCATTTATGAAAAGTTTTGAAAAGAATCGGAACTCGAAAGTTTGAAAAAATCACCTTTTAAAGTGGTTTTGAAAAGTGCTCAAAGTACCGTTTTCGGCTCGATTAAAATATAATCAGATGAAAGTTTTTTCTGAAAATTTTTGCACTATCATAAAATAGATGTATTTATTGACAAGTGTACAAAAAATTACCTCAAAATGAGGAGTTTTGATTGGTTAAGAAAATTGTTAAAATTTGTAAAAAAAGTGAAGAAAAAATGAAAAGTTTGAAAAAAATTGGTCCATGGGAGGCTTGAACCCAGGACCTGATGGGTGGATACGTGGCACAAAGACTTAAGAGTGAGCTAGCAACCGCTGGGGCGGCAATACATCCGTGTATTGTGTTTAAACTATAAAATTATATTTTAAACATGGATATTTGAATTCAAAAAAAACGCGCGTAGCTCATCTTCTTCCCCAATCCTTCAATCAGCCATAGATTTCGTGTTTCTTGATGAAATTGAATGAAATAAACATGAAACTTGACTGAATTTTAACAAGGAACATGATGATGCTCATTAATTTCATTTATTTTCAGTTAATCATGATTAAATTTCTGGAAAACATGAAGAACCCTAGAACTGAAAATCTTAATTGAAATGATGTATGATGGATGATTTTGTCAATTGGTTGAGGGTTAATGATCGTGAGGGGTGCAGAAAACAAATGGCCAAGATTTTTTTCAAAATGAATCAAAGAATCATGGAGTTGAAGTTCGAGCTCTTACCTGTTGAAGCTGGAATCGAATTCTGGGTTTAAGTGTTTCCAGTTGAGTTCTAATGATTGTTTGAGCATCAACGGCCTATGTGGAAGGTGTATGAATGGTCTGCTCACTTCAAATCACCCTGGATTAATCCAACCAAGTCCACCTGCATAAAGCTCAAATGAAAACTGGAAATCGTGGTTAGGAGTATTACAGATTGTTGCTTATGATCTGCATCATCTCTATGATGTTTGTGGATGGTGTTTGGATTATCAGAACATCAATTGCTCGAGCCAACCTATGAATTCGACTCTTAAGGCAGTTTTGGCAAGCATAATGACATGAGATGTGAAAACTGTTTTTCAGCTTTGCTTATGTTGATCTTATGTTTCAAACATGTTAGATATTGATTATAGGATATGTTAGACACCAATTTGATCAGAGTTTTTCATTAGTTTTCAAAATGCAAGTTTTCATCACTTTGAACTATAATTCATGAAATTTGATAAAGTGGAAGGAAAGCATGTACTTGCATGGCTTTGGTGTATTTGAATTTGAAAATGATGCCTCTATTTATAGGCCAAGGTTTCTGAAATGTTAGGCAAAGAGAATGGCTTTTGGTAAATCAAACTTGCCTTAGAGGGCAAGAAAGTCTTTTGCCTTAAAAGGAAACTTCCTTTTTTAACCATGTGTGAAAATGTTCAACTTGATCCAAACTTGTCATAATTACTTCTCACTGATTTTTATCAGTTCTTATCCCAATTTGGCAAGGTGGCATGTGTTCTAGAAGAAGAAATCCAAAAATGACCTATAATTGTGAAGTTTTGAACTTGAAATCCATGGTTATGGAGCCTTATGTTTCAATTTCAAACGTGTAGCTATACTCCATGGATTTGAGAGTTCTTGGACATTTTGGAAAGCTTGTTTCAAGGGCTAAAACTTTCATGTTTTGAGTTTTTCCAATTCAAAGTGGAACTATGTGAAAAAATGCCATGAAGTTTGGAAAAAGTACAAAATTTCAACACTTGAAAATTTTTCTAAGTGTTGGAAATTTTGCCTTTTTGTTGACTTTTCCAAATTCTTTGATTTTTTATGATCAAGATGGATCATTTGAAGTATTTTGATGATGGAAAAAGTTTTGTTTTGAAAAAATTGACCAAAAGTCAAAGTTTGACTTTTCTGTGCAGATGAAATTTCATCAGATGTTTCAGAAATTGACTGATGAAGTCTGTGAACTTTTGTGATGTTTTGAATCCAGAAATTAGGTCAACATGTTGTATCTAAGATATAATGATCAATCTCTAACCAAAAAAGTCATTCCTTGCTCAAAAAATCATAGAATACTCATGCTCGACCAAAACCCTAATTGGTCGATCCTCGATTGATCAATGAGAAAAGTTGGATATCTGAGGATCAAAGGTTGATGTTTTGATCAAGATAGATCAAATGAAGTGAGTAAAACTCAAACCCTAGTTGGTTGCCTCTTGAATCAGATGAAAATTTGATGAAACCCTAATTTTGACCTGTGAGTGCTACACCCGATTAATTCTGTTCTGAACTGTTAGTTATGCAATGATGCAAATGTAAGGTGGTATATTAGGTCAAAATTTGGGGTATGACACATATGAGCGATAAAAGAATTTGAATGAGTTGAATTGTTTTTTATGTGGATGAAAAAGTACCGAACAATGAGGCTAACGTCTCACGATTCAAATACTAGAAACAGGAACTAATGCTGCACAGTCGCCTATCACCCAAAAGTTTTCTTGAGAAAAGTGAAGTGAAACGAGTTTCACGTTATTTAGAATCTTTAAGCAAGGTCTAGCGTCCAATGACTTCGGTGAAAGTTTATTTGGTGACAAGTTTTTTAGCAATTGGTCTAGCGTCCAACGACTAAAAAACTTGTACTAATATGAAAAGGTTTCAAAAATGCACTCGACGTTGGATCGAGGTTTGAAACTTTAATTATGAAAGCATTCTGATACGCGTGCTGAGATGGAATGGAAGCGGGTTATGATTAATCAAGTATATGGACTTAATTAACCTCGTGAGGATAGGTGCTCTTATCCCCAACCATGAGACCCTGGTGCATGGAGAATTGGTATATAGACCAATATCATTTTCGGGTTATGATTGATTAAAGCAACAAGGGCTTTAACCAATCTCGTGAGGATGGCCATGCCCATCCCCAACTATGAGACCCTTTAAGAAATCGGCATATGAGCCAATCAGGATGAAATCGAATTGATTTTAATTTTAATTGTGTGCAAAGTGTACATTGGTGAATAAATCTGAATGAGTAAATAAGAGACAAAAATACCATACAATACAATCGAAATTTAAATAATTATTAGAGATGATTTTTTGTTTGATGAAAAATCGGCTAATAGTTTAATCGATAAATCATCAAACAAAAACTATCAGATCCAATAATTATTTAGTACATCGCAACGAAATATTATTTGCTCAAAATAAATTAATTGAAATAGATAAAAATTCGAAAATAGCACGTATTGCGTGATTACGGGCGGTGTGAAAAGAAATCCATCGAACTTGATTATTTCGCAAAATTAAATCGTATCTTTGGCGATCTGGTGCGTCGGATCTTTCTTCTTCGAAAAATACTCCAATGGCCCAAGTGACATGTTATTGTATTTTTTACCAACTTTCTATTTAACATTTTTTATAAATTAAACAAACAAAAAAAGAAAATAAATAAAGTAAAGAAAAGAAATTTTATATTATTTTTTAAAACAAAGGTGGTGACACTTGTCACCACCGAACCACATTATAAAATAAAAAACAAATAAATTAAAACATTTTATTTTGAAAAGAAAAAGAAAAAGAAAAAAAAAAAACAGATTAATTTACTTGTCTTTCTCTCTTCACGCATTCCCTCTCATCTCTCTCATCGTAAATCCTCACCGGTCTCTCTCACTGTTACGCTCGCGATTCCTCACCGTTCTCTCATCGCCGCCGCTCATCGCGTCTCTCTCGCTCGCGATATTTCACCGTTCTCTCATGGTGGCTCGCGATTCCTTACCGAAACGGCTCATCTCTCTCTCGATCTCTGTTTGCATGTTTTGATTTCTGGAAATGTTTTGATTTCTGTTTTCTGTTTACAGATTCGTTGGAAGTGAAAAAAAGGGAAAATGGAACCCTAAGCCTGAGGAGATTCCGGCTAAGGTGGGAGTACCTGAGCCTTGGAGACGCGTCAGTGTGAAGGTCGGCTTCCTGAACTCGTTCCGGGTGAGACAGTTTCGATTCACTCTTCTTCTTTCTCGATACAGAATTAAGATTTCTGAGAAAAACTGACTCTGAAGGCTGTTTGGTTGGAAAATGATGAATATTGCCTTCTTGTTTGTCTTTGTGTTTGTTTACGTTTTTGTTTGTGTTTCGTTTCTGGGCTTGGTTGCTGTGTTAGCTTTCTTTTGAAGAACAGATACTGCACTTTGGTTTTTTTCTGGTTTGGAAACAAAGTTCTTCTTTCTTTTTTGTGTTTAGAATGAACTGTCTCCACTTTGTTTTTTTTGCTTCTATCATATATCCTCAACAGATATTACACTTGTGTCTATTTTGTCTCTGTTGCTTGAGTTGGTTGCCTATCACCATGCTGTCTGCTCTGAATTCTGAATTTGGCCATGCTGTCTGCTCTGCTCTTGACTTTGTTGCTTGCATTAGTTGCTAAACCATGCTGTAATGATGCTTCTTTTCTGAACTTTCAACTGCTCTCTGCTGCTGATAACCCATACTGCTGTTGTTGCCTTTTGTTATACTTGCTGGCTGTTGGAATATTAAACTGTGATGATTTATACTTGCTGCCTTTGGGATATTAAACTGTGAACTGATTTATACTGCCTGTTGGGATTAAAACCGTTGCCTCGACTTATGCTTGTTTGTGAACCGAGTTATCTCGCGATTTGTAAACAAGTCGTTTTTCGCCGATGATTAATCTTTAAGCAAGATTCTGAGGTTTAGCATTTAAAACCTGATTCCCGCCAAGCACCTAATGATGAGTCTCTCGATAGTTTTCTTGTAATTCGTTTATGTTTATGCTTGCTAACCAAATTTCTCTTTCTTGTTTCATGTAACATGTGGAGGTTGAACATGGATAGTGCAAAAATAGGAGAGCTTGAAGATCGAATGGCGATGTTGGAAGATGGCAATGGCTCCAAGATGGAAGATCTGCAAATGAAGCATAGGAATCGGAAACCTTGCGAGAAGTATCGAAGAACCGCTAGCACTCTTAAGCATAGATTATGAATCATTTACATTGTAAAAATCCCCGAATTTAGCTTCTTTGCAAATTGTAGGAAACTTGTAACAAACTTGTAACTTCCAATAGAATTTAAACTTCAAGACTTGAATATCTCTTGTAAAAGTGTTCTGATTCTTTGAATAAATTGGTATTGGGCTTGGAATTATTTGGATGAAATTCACTATATGGAATGGTTGGGATAAATTGGTATAAATTTGATTGAACCATGGATCCTCAACATTGAAACAAAATTCTGATATTTGCAATTAAAATAATGACATGAAACTTGAGTTAAAAAAAATAACGTTCTGAACTTCCTTTTCGAACTTGAGTTAGAAATGCCCACCATTCTAAACAAAACGACAAAGCCAACAACTTCCCTTCCGTAGCCACTTTTGAAATCCAAATCTTGCCAATGATGCCTTTGAGGAAGCAATATTCATCCTGATTCTCAACCAAACTCCCATTGGTAGATAAAACATCAACAAAAAATGCGCACATATGAGAAACTTTTAATCATAAACCAATTGATGATCTTGCTCAAAACTTTAATCTGATGCAAACGAACACACGAGGATGCATCCGAGAATTACCAGGTCATTCACATCCCTGAATCCGTGCATTTTCAAAGAAATCCAAAAAGTGATGATGACAAGCACATGATGAACGCCTGAGTGTACAATCTTATAGCTCAATAGAGAATATCACAGTGATCAAGAATCCCAACCTTGAGTGAATATGAGAGCCCCTTATACCAATTGTCAACATAACTAAACTCCATATTTTTGAAAAGCTTGACAACCGAAATAATTCAATTTAGTAAATGAAACGTAATCATGTGACATGAGCCACACAAATTATTAAAATAAACGGAGGGTAAATTTTGGGATGCGACATAGACGAATCAGTTCAACAAAACTACACTTAACCACTGCACAAAAACTCTGTAGAGATATCTTTTGTATAATTTTGTAAATAAGTAAGGAGTTGTTGCTCGTATCTTGCTATCAACACTTTTGTGTTGCTGTACTTACACATTGTGTAAGATTCTTATGTAGAAGCATCTCTGTTAAAATAATTAAAATTATTAAAATTAACTAATACTCCCTCTATTCCTTTTTAAGTGTCATTTTAGAATAATTTTTTGTTTCCATTTAAGTATCATTTTATAGTTTAATGTTGTAATTTTTCAATTATACTTTTACTTTTTCGATAACTCCACTTCATATTTTCCACAAAATTAATTATTTTTTCAATTAGTATTTGGAAAAAGAGAGAGAGTGTGTGTATGCTTGTATTTATTTGTAAAGAAAAAATAAATGAGGGTATAATAGAAAAAATAATGCTAACAATTCACTATCTTGGTGAAGAGCTTTATATTAAAATGAAACTTCAAAAGGAACCGAGGGAGTATTAATTAAGTACACTTCTACTACCCCTCAATCTCTACATTTTTACTGAAACACCCAGACACCTCAAATCCTACATTTCTAAGGCTACCATCTACCCCTAAGGGTCCCCCTAACACGTCAAAACATCAAACAACACATATTCTCACACAATTTATTTACGGAAATTAATTTAAATAAATCGGGACGTTATAACTCTCTCCCACTTAAAATATTTTCGTCCTCGATTTACTTGGTGCGGACAACTCCAAATACGTCTCTCACATCCGACTTTCAAACTCACACATCATGTTCACTTCTGGAAAGTTACACATTGTTGGTAACTTATCAATTATTGTTTGACTTTTATAGATAAATATGCGAACAATGCAAACATCTGAGCTTCACTCTACAACACTTCTCTCATCTGCCTAGCAGATAAGAAACAAATTTCATATTTTTCAACAGGAGCAAGAAACCATATTGATTTTTAATAATAATTTATATGAACATGCTTGGAATCTGACTAATTCATTCCCAGCATAACATCAAGATCCCTCAACATGAAGCGAATAAGATCAATACCAAAATTTGTATATAAAATCGACAAAGAATAGTTCAAACAAACCAAAGAAGTAGTCACGGATCCCTTAGAAGGAGTATCGATAACCATATCTCCATTCATGGAGGACCTTTCAAGGCCCAACATTTTCACACAGTCAACAATAATAAACAAGTGTGGAGCACCAATTTCAATAGTAATAATTAAAAGAGCAATATTAATGTAACATATACCTCTAATCAACTTACTGAGTCCCCGACATAGAAAACGCCTTCCCTCCAGATTGAGCTTGCTTTGGCTTCTGGAAATTTGTATTACGTATCCTGGTTCACTACTGTTGTAACAAGTCATTACATTATCTTTGTATTCATCAATAAAATGCATTGCCTTCCCACATCAGAAACACTCCTTCACATCACTATTACATTCATTGGCGCAATGACCTGACTCACCACACCTAAAGCATTTAAGAGGAGCGGGATAACCTCCCCCACTTGGACTCTTACCATCAACAATCTTGTGTTTACTCTTATCAACTGGGGCACTATAAGGCTTCCCACAGTTTAGATGTTGCCTCCCTCAATTCTCGATCAAACTCTTATAGTGAGTTGATTTAGCCTTACTATCTATCTCGAAGATTCTACAGCTATTCACCAACTCTAGAAACCTGCAGATATGTTGATATCCAATAGCTTGATTAATATCAAGACGTAACCCATTCACAAACTTAATACATTTCAAGAATTCAATAGTTGTCTCACTGTAATATGGATAGAACTTCGCAGCATACTTAGTAATAGATAAACTTCATTGCTTAAGCTCCAGGAATTCAATCTTCTTCTTCCCGCGAATGTCTTCCGGAAAATACTTCCTCATAAACTCTTTGTTGAACAAAACCCAAGTGACAACTTCAGCTGCAACTTCCAGCACCTAACGAGTGTTGACCCACCAATCATCAGCCTCCTCAACTTATATATGTGTACCATATTATACGTTTTGTGCTTCTGAGCAGTCCATCATATAAAATATCTTCTGAGCCAAGCCTGCACTCCTTTAGAATCATGCATACCCTTAAAAGTAAGCGGATTGTTCCTCTAAAACTTCCCCAGATTATGAAACTCAACGTTCCCGCCAACATTAGGTTGATTTTGTACAGCCTGAGCCACAACCCGCAAAGCAACAACAATTACGACATCGTTTCTTCCGTCCATTTTCTGTTTCCCACCAATAACAACAAAAAATGGTTACCAGAAACTATCTCGACAATATTCAATTGTCACACTCTACAGACTCGACAATTTGGCCGGACAGACCGACATGCTCTGATACAACTATGTAACACCCTAAATCCCTGACGTAATTTATAAATACAAATCATAGTAAATTAAAGAAATTTAAGTAATCAGGGTGTTACATTCAACTTCAACCCACCCATACAGTAGAATATGTAACACATATGGTATTAAAGACATAAGAGATCATAATATAAGTCTGGACTTCAACATTTTATTAGCAGCGGAGAAACATCAATAATTGACTAGTTTAGCCTCTCAAACATAATTATAACAAAAGATATTTATAAGAAATCATCAAACATAGGAGATTTAGTTAATAATCTCCAACCATTATAAAATAGAGAAACAAGTGGTCTCCTTCTCAATGTTACATATCAGAGCAGACGCCGACTCAACAAAAGCATAAAGAAAAGTAATCTCTTTCACTCACTTTTAGGCCTTTATTGAGGATTATATGCATGGGGCCCGTATAAAGGCAACATTCAAAAAGAAGGGGTGAAAATTCACAATCATATAAAGAAATTTCATAATAATATTTAACCGTATAAATACCACATATATATTCATGTATCCAACAATTCTCACTCCACACAATCCAAACATCATAAATACAACATATATGCAATACAATGAGACTCAACTCAATGACTCAATGCATCTGGTACCAATTATGAAATCTCAGGTTCATCTCGCTCCCGATCACCACCATAGGATAAAAGCACACCAAAAATTGTCATCATTACCATATGCAACACTTCATTAATTTCCATATGGAATCATCTACTCGCACCCAATCCCCACCATATGATTGAGGCTCACCACAAGCGGGACACCATCCAAACATTGTGAGGCATGATTCATAAATGAAATGCTACAACAAACAAGAAAAATGACATTCACCTTAACCAATGTACTACACCAACACCAACCACCAAACAACATATATATATATATATATATATATATATATATATATATATATTACAACTAATTAATATTAACATTGTAGCAACACCTCAAGAAACAACATAATGTCCATACACATTCAACACACCACAACATACAAACCACATACCATACAACACCATTTTTCCATAGTTAGTCATTTCCAGGCTCCAAAACTATTTTAAAATCAAATTACATTGTGTCAGCTTCCCAATGCTTTGAACGACGCCCCAATCGGACACCCGAAACTCAAGTTATGAATTTATTTATTTATTTTTAGAATACAGTAGTGGTAACCGGTTAGGCCAATCCAGGTAACTGATTATGACAAGTCTATAAGCAAAGAGTATATGATTTTCCAATGGTAACCAATTACACCAGAATTGGTAAACAGTTAAGCCTTCAAAAATACCCAGTTTTACGAATTTTAAACAGTGTAACCGGTTACAGCAAAACTGGTAATCAATTACACCCACGAAAAGTGATTTTTTAGAAAAACATTTCAGGTGTAACTGGTTACACCAAAAATCGTAACCGAACCAATAGAAGTTTTTTGCAAGTTTCATGTTCTGAAAATCAGTTCCAAAACATTCCTAAAGCCCCAATTTTTATGGACAATCATGTACTTAAGTTCTACACTTTGATCCCCAACAACACACAACATTCAAATTATCAACAAACACATAAACCATTCAAACACACAACACAATAACAACATTATACATCAAATTTCTCAGAACATAGAGAAGAGAAAAACAATCATAGAGAAATTAGAACACCCACCCACATGTTATCATACAATCCATAATACATGAGGAAGTCTCACCCTTACCTTGGATTGATGAGTTCAAAACTTCTCTAATTGAGGCTCTTCTTCTCCCGTGCCCTAGATTTCTTCCTCTTTTCTTCTCTTTTTCACGCTCTGACAGTTATGTGTCTCTATTCCCTTTTTTCTTACTTTATTATAATTTCTAATTAAACTTATTTCGACCAAATAAAATAAATATTATTTCTACTAAATATTTATTTAAATAATATTTATTTAAATAATATTTCTATAATAATATTTAAATAATTAAAATCATTATAATTAACTAATATTAATTAATTCCACTTTTACCACCCCTCAATCTCTATATTTTAACTCAAACACCCCAGGTACCTCTAATCCTACATTGTTAAGGCTACCGTCATACCCCTAAGGGCCCCATAACACATCAAAACATCAACCAACACGTATTATCACACAATTTATTTACAAAAATTAATTTAAATAAATCGGGGCGTTATAGTCAAGGCAATCCAAACCACATGTATCTATGGCAAAAAAAATTCTCTTTGCCTCCTCAATATCATGCTACAACAAGTTGATTTTATGAGTCCAATTCAGGATATCATTGTAAAGAGAAGCTAGTGTATTTTTGTCATTAACTTTGGCCTTCCAGTAATCCGCGTGTAAATCTAGTCGAGAAACATTGAGATACCGTGTATATGTTATGCTCATTTATCTTTAATTTCGTTTGGATTTGATGAGAGGATTCCATACCGGTTTCGATGAAGGTTTCACATCGATGTCGCATTTATTCGCGTACGATTTAACCGAGAAACCGTTATATTATCTTATTTTCATTTTTATTTCAATTATAGTTTGTATTTGAATAATATTCAAGAATAGTTTCAATGACGGCTTAATGATTATACCGCGTTACTCGCGTAAAATCTAACCGAGAAACATGTTGGGACACCTCAAGTTGTGTTATTATCATTTTAATTCATTCTGATTCTATACCTTGCCTACTAACCATGATTTTTTTATTTGCAATTCTGTTTCATTTCATTTTATCTCACACTCATGCTACTAATATGTTTGCTATTTGTGTAGACATTCGAGGATTGTTCAAAAAAGCATTCATTTTCTTTTAATATTGACATTTCTGTTTTTCATCTAACATTTAATATTTAGTAATGTACATACAATATACTTAGCATTTTTTATTTTTTAATATTTAATACTGTAAATATAATTATACATGTTTTTTTTATTTCTTATATTTATTATTGTAAATATACATATTATATTTATTTCTTATATTTAGTATTATATATACTATATACATATTATTTTTATGTTTTATTTATTCATCGGTAAATAAATTCAAATTATACTGTAATATAGTGGTTGCTTTTCTTAGAATTAGTTCATATAATCTATTCTAATTAATGAAATAAAATACACTAATCGATATTTAAATTTTTCCGCATTTAGTTTTTGTTTGTATTTACTGTTTTTCTCTTTAATTCAATTTATCCCCATTCGAAAAATTGTACCCCAATCCCCTTGTTGCATTGTAATTAATTTACCGCTTTCTATTTTATTTTACCGTTTAATCCCCATTTATAATTCATGTATCCCTCTCCCAAAAAACAATTCTTGTAATAATTTAGTGCACATTTATTTTATTTAATTTAACTGTCACTTACACAAAACCAAAAAAAAATTTTTAAACTAATATTTGTAAATCATTTTTGAACCCGTAAGTCGACAAAGCTACGAAGCGTCGCGATGACCACACATGCACACATACGCTTGATCCGGGCCTTCTTACGGTGAGCCTATTTCGATTAATTGTTCCAATTAGTCGTTATAGTAGACTAGCCCACTTTGCTAGTACACATGTAATTTAATTGTTTTATACTTAGGTTGGCCACCTTGTATGGGCTTTGTCGATTTTATTTGTGATTTACAATTATCTCGATCCTATTCTTTCTCCATTCACCAAGCATTTAAAACACTTTCAATAAAAATCGACCCAGTCGAGTCTTCTTCTCAAACCTCGATCCAACGTCGAGTTATTTTCCAAAAATCAATTTTCTACAAAACAAAATGGTGCTATGGTATTTAAGTAAATCGTTAGAGGATAGCCCGACGATTTAATTAAAATGTAAAGTATTTGGGCCATTAGAGGTAACCCAATGACTTAAATACTTTATTCCATACACTAATAAAAGTGAACTTTGTTTCACCTCACTCTTTTCATAATAAAGATTTTGGATGAGAGATGATCGGTTGACCTCAATCACCAATCTCGAGTATTGAATCATTAGAGGATAGCCCAACGTTTTGGTACTTGTCATCCACAATTTAAAATCAATTCCAACACATTCAATATCTTTTGTGCGTCCAAGCACCCTTTACCTTTAAACCTTTTCAAGATTAGACATGATTCATTTATAATTGAGATGCTTCTTCCTCTATTCCCAAGGTTTTCGACTTCTCCACTTGAGTACTAGAGGTGTTCTCAAACCCTCCCTCATGTTGGTGCGTAGTCTTTTATTCTTTATCAAACCTTGTGGACGTTAGACGAGTCTTCTCCTTTAAAAAATGACGACTTGTCTTTTCATTTAAAATCAATCAACAAACAATTATTTTCTAGCCGAACTACGGCGCTCTGACTTTCCCATTGCATGAGGGAGTACGTAGGCACTAAGTCTTACGACCAAAGGCGAGCAAAATAATAAAAACATTTCTTCTCCCTTTCTTTCTCATTTCTATCTTAGAAGATCGTAAAATTTTCACACTAACACACAACCACACTTTGAACTAAATGGGTACCATCGAGTACGATGGATGTGAGGGGTGCTAATACCTTCCCCTTGCATAACCAACTCCCGAACCTACAACTCTTAATTTCGTAGACCGTCTTATTCTTTTTATTCGTGGGTTTTATCTATATTTCCCCGTTCTTTTTAGAACAAATAAAATTAGGTGGCGATTTCACTATTTTTTTGAAATTTAAATAATTTTTGAAAAACGAGTTGCTTCAATTATCACACAATTTATTTACAAAAATTAATTTAAATAAATCGGGGCGTTATAGTCAAGGCAATCCAAACCACATGTATCTATGGCAAAAAAAATTCTCTTTGCCTCCTCAATATCATGCTACAACAAGTTGATTTTATGAGTCCATTCGGGATATCATTGTAAAGAGAAGCTAGTGTATTTTGTCATTAACTTTGGCCTTCGATGGCTAGCCTTTGCTTAGATTGGGACATTACGACATGTTGTCGATCGAGGAGGCAAGTCTTCTCTTCGACAAGACTAACATATTCCTTTTTGAGCTTAGCAACTAAGACAGTCTGACTTAGAAGGATTTCCAAATCTAAGGCAAAAGCGAGAAATCAAAGGCGGGGCCCCGATCGACTTAGTTTTGATGCCAAGTCTCAAAGTTCATCAAAACATGTAGGTTGTCATCAAGTCCTAAAGGTCCATACCAAACATATTCAAGTTCATATGCTCAAACATTTCATCAAAGTTGGAATCTAAAGGGGTTCGGAGAACTATGAGAAACATCGTCCAAATCATCATATAGATTAACTAGGCGTGCAAAAATCTCTAGCAACATTCCTTGTTGTTTCCCTTTCGACGTGGTGGATAGGTGGTCGAATCGAAACAAGCAAATTTGATCATCTATCCGGACTCTCCAAGACCTTACATTATGAACTGGGTTGGGTGATGAATGAATGCACTCTTTCATGTCTTTGGGGACCAGAGACCCATGAGGCCTTGGGAGAATGGTTTCTTGTTGGGTAGGAGGAACATATGAGACAATGATGTCTTGGACTAGCCCTAAGCGCAGCGATGGCTCGATCAATAGTGGGGGCCTTTATGACAAAATAAAAGGGTTATGACTAAGAGCCAAGATACACAAGAAGAAAAGTAAAGATGTCTAGTTACATATCTAGAATCGAATGATGGATCGGAGGATCTTGATTGAGGATCAAGTGGGGATGTCCATGTTCTTTTTCTCTTCCGCAAGAGTTTCACCCTTCACCTCATCTTCTTCGTGGAAGGTAAGAAAATGCCCAGGCCTAACTCTCTTCTAACTCTCTATATCTCCAGAACACTCAACATCCGCAGTGTCAGGTTTTGTTGTGCCTTGTTCCACGTCAAAGAAAGCATTATTTATCTCCCTAGAATTCCTGTATTTATGAGGGAATGATTAAGGAGAATCAAGAAACTCGTCTTATCTTAATATCTCAGATCCCTCCTGGATGGAGTAACCTAAAGCAGACAAAGATACCAAAATTAGGAACATACTAATATATAAAAATGATGTCAATAAAATATATCATAGCTCTTTGTACCTTTTTCCAACTGAAAGGCGAAGGTGTCTGAGATGTGTTGTAACTTAAAGTTGTTACCTCATAACCATCTTCGTCAAATAACTTCAACCAAACATGTTCATCCTCTTCAGATGTCATTCTTCATGAGATTCCTCATATAAATCTTGATAATTGTTATTCGGGATGTTGTTGAAGAAATTATGGCACGAGTCTTCATCTTCTTCTCTCGATGAAGCTCTTCCATCATTTCTTCTTTCAAAGATTCTACTGATCGAAGCTTCTTTGTCATATCTAGTGTTTGAAGCAGATATTCTCCTAGATGAGCTTCTTCATTATCAGATGATGATTATTTGGAATATTGTCCATCTACTGAGACTGTACTTTCAAACGAAATCATTGTTTTACTTCTTCTAATGTTCTTGAATTCAAAGTATTACATATTTTTGCTAATAAAACATTTTTTTATGTGAAATTATAACAAAATTAAAAAAATGTGAATATGATTTATTTTATTTTATTTTAGATAGTTTTATTTTTCACCAATAAAAACATTTTAATTAAAATAAAATAAATTCAAGGATTCAATGTTGGTAAAGTGATAACCTTGAATTTAGTTATCATCTTTCAATTAAAAAATATTATTCAATATCATATCATTTTTTAAAATTATTTTATTTAAAAATAAATTAAAATTGAAATTAATTTTATTAAAGATATCGATGGAAAAAATTAATGTTATTATTATTTTATATATTCTAATTTTGTAACTATTTTACATTGATTATCTATCTATATAATTGATATTACTTCTATGTATTTTATTTTAATGTGATATGTTAGTAATGTTTTTTATTGATAAAAAAGTAATAATATTGAGGATATGTAATTGGGTCTCCGTTGATAAAGAAAGTGTTTAACTAGTGTATACAAGAATATAACGTGAGGTTAATATATAAAGTATTCAGTTTTTTTTCAGGATAAAAGATTATTTGCGTTTGCCGGGAGTCGAACCCGGGTCTATTGCTTGGAAGGCAATTATCCTAACCGTTGGACTACAAACGCACAGATGTGTTTGTTTCATTCTGAAATTTTACTCTTATTGCACCTATATTCTATTTACTTTTTATAAATTAACAAGAAAGAAATATAAGGTCATGTCACTCAAAATTACTTTTTAATACCTCACTATTATTTCTAACGTATTCAACCATTCTCATTTTTTTCTTTCTTTTCACATGCGTGCATTGTGTTTTTATTACACACTATACATTATTAACACTATTTATTTTGAGTAATTCAAATTCTTCTATTTTCTTGTCATTTACACTTCCATACAAATAATCTTATAAAATATCAAAGTAGAGTACTACTGTCGACATATTTGATAAATTATTATTGTTTTTTAATTTAAATAATTAATAAAAGTCTCATAAATACAAGCTATAACAATTTTTATTTTTGTTTTCAATCATATTCAAACAAGAATTTAAATTTTATCAAATAATTGTTCACATAACAATGTCTTAACTTCAAACATTCGATTATTCCTTTCCTTCTAAACACTCGAATTGCACACCAACCAAATTACATGTAAATATTTTTTAATCTTTTTGCAAACTAAATAAAATCTACAAAATTGATGTGAATGAGTTGAAACTTCCTTCAACAAAAAATACAAGTTATTCCTAACTATTTAATAGTTGTTGTCCAAACACCTCTAAATAATTCACAATCAAAGAAACTCATAGACATGTCAAAGAATTATGATCTAAAATACCACGTCATAGTTAAATAGTCCTTCGTCAAAACCCTATTATTAAACAATCTTCAAGCAAAGAGATAATTTTTTAGAGGCACAGCCAAATAATCTCCTTAGGTCTTAAATGATCTTATTCGTCAATGAGAGATAACATTCAATACACTCATTTGATTGAATAATCTTTGACAAGATTGAAACTCCACTTCAAATTATCAAGAATATTAACCTACATCAAAATATTATCCAACATCGAATAACACTTCTAGTTTTTTCCACTCCCCACACAAAATAGTAAGCCACCTCCAACTCCATCGTCAACTCCATATGCAATTTGCTCATCTCACCAACATAAATATTTCTATATAACATTAAGTCAAAAAATTCTAAACATGTCATTAAGAGTACTATAAAAAAGCCAATTATCCTTCCAAGACAACGCATTTCCCCCCATTACCAATTACTATTGTAACATTATCTTCAAACTAACCTCTAAGATACAAAACCTCTTATGTTTAACTCTAACCAAATCCTTCCACCATATTGATGGCTTCATCCCCCCACTTGAAATTATACCATCATTAAACTCATATTTTGAACCTAAGACTCTTAATCCACTAGTACCCTCCATTATTAATTCCATAACAAATAGCAATTAAAACATTTTACCCTTTGAAAACTCAAGCTACCATTAACTCAATCAATACAAATATTATCTTATTTTATTTAATGAATTTTCCTATCAACCTCTCTCTCACCCTATAAAAATGATTTAAATGAGGATTCAATAGAAAGAAACAATACACGAAGGAGTTAGAAAGATAAGGAGTTAGAAAGATAAAATGTACAATTTGAACCTTTAACTAATTTCGCATTAAAATAGATTTTCAAGCTAAATGTCATAAAATTGCATTTAATTGCCACCCAAAAGTATTATAAGAAACCAAAGTTAATCCCGTCACGACCCTGACTTTTAAAACTATCACAGTCCCAAACAACTTGTTTCATCTCCTCTTTACTAAAAGGTCTACCTAGCACATATGGCCTCATTTAAGATAAGAGATAGGAAACAAAGATTCTCAATAACCAGACTAACAAAATTGATATACTTAAATTGATTCTTCAAATGATTGAAATTAGCTTCATGAATAATTATAACTCGCTTCCCCTGGATGGTATTATTGTTTAAGCTCATAATAGTTTTGAATCGGTATGGATGTAGAATGGGCTAGAAAGGGGAGTTAAATAGACCTTTCTCTTCTTATAAATTTTATTTTGAATAAAAAAATAGTGAGCGAAAGTTTGAGGAACATTTTCAAAGAGATTATGCAATTGGATCAATGTTCATAAGAATTTAAATAAATGCAAAATAATAGTGAATTGACTAAACTACAGTGTGAGAGTTAATCTAATTAGATTCAAACTAATATATTTGAATGTAACTTAATTAAATAAATGAACAATATATATAATAATACAATTTTTAAGTATAATCAACAGAAGAGTTATTCTCGGACGGTATGGATGTTTGTACTCCCGCCCTTGCTGCTTGTGGGGGAATTTTCAGAAATTCGAAATGTGAGCATGTTGGTAGATTTTCTAATTATATTGGTAGAAGCAATGCTATAGAAGCATAATTTTTAGGTGCAATGATGGCGGTCGATATGGCGGTCAAGAACAACTGGACACTTTTTTTGGTCGAATCCGACAGTTCGCTTGTTGTGCAAGCTTTTTCTAACCATTCTCTTGTCCCTGCTTCTCTTAGAATTAGATGTATAAAGTGCATAAATATCACACATTCTATGAATTTTATTGTTTCTCATATCTATAGGGAAGAAAATGCTTGTCTTGTAAGCTTGCGGGTATTGGATTCACTTTTAGAAAATTTATTTGGTTTGATCATATACATGCTAACATTAGGGAAGATTTTTTGAGGAATTTAAAAGGAATTCCTTGTTGTAGATATCTTCCTTTGTAGGAGTTTTGGTGATGTCCCCCTATTTTTGTGTAAGTTTCTTCTCTTTTAATATATTTCTTGGCCAAGGGCCTTGACCTTTTTTTAAAAAAAAAACAAAAGAGTTATTCCAAAAGACCAGATCTAATGCATACTAACGCTTAATCAATAAACTGCTAAGAAAAAGACAACTAACAACATTAAAACTAAGAAAGGAGAATTGACCTAAAGCATGCAAAATCTAAACAAAAGAAGATTGAGTTAGAGATATTGTAAGTTGAAATTTATAAAGTTTGGTGCATCGTCCATGCTTCCTCTTAATCCAGGTTTTGACAGTAAACTATAATAAGTTGTTGTTGTGTTCCACTATTGATAATTATTACAATGTCCTTTTGTACATATGATAATCATAGATCAAAGTTGGAATACTTAGAACTGTCTCTTAAGCTATACATTTGTATTTCTTCATTATCCTTCAATTGCATGTAGTTTGCAAAAGGCAAAATTCGATTCATAATCTTGAGCATACACCTTGACATTTAATCTGCTGTCGCGCACGGATCAAAACAAGTGATTTTAAAACTGTAGCACAGCTGATGCCCTTGTAACAGAATAAGGGTTTCAATTCTAATACTGAATCAGGTCGGAAACGTAACTTAGGCCCAACAAATGACCGAAACAACTTAATTCCTAAAGTCATAAACTTCAACGAGTTACTGGGAATTATGTACTCCGAAACAACTTCCGACTCCAACATGAAAATTGTAGATCTTTCTCTCAGCTTCCCAAATATTATTAGAATGCGTCGGTCCGATTCCCGTAGCTCCAGCTGTAATTTTTTATTTAAAACTATAAATGCTGAAAATAAAATACGAAAATTAATTAAGTGCCTAAGTACAAACATAGAAGAATATGCATCAAAATATACTGATCAAATTCCCCCACACTTGAACTTTTGCACTCCGAGCAAAATAAAATCAAAACTCATGAAACAACACAATATTCAGATACTCATTTAAGACTTCAAACTCTTCTTCAATTAAGATTGCATCACTATGTACTAATCTTGCACACTAAGGATATCGTAAGAACACTAATCCACAATTGTGCAGTCATAAGCCTCCTTCATATACAAATCAATCTGAATCATATTATTATGCCTAAGACTAACTTAATCATCCTCCACATTCTCACAGTAAGGCGACCAGTTAGTGACTCTGGTCCATTTTTCATAGGGTTCGGGTGACTAAGTGGCATAACTCATGGCTTGCCCAATTATAGTTGGGGGGGATCTAACCGTAATTCCCCCTACCAAGTTCAGCACCAGAAACCTCTGAACCAATCAACAACGGGTCTTATTATCAAGTTTTTGTAGGTTCCACACCTGTTGGATTAAGTGGGTGAGGGTCACTCAACTTAGAAGGTGCATTCCCTATTTTTTTCAAATAAAACTTGGATCACTCACTTATTTTCACCGACTTCCTTATGTAGAGCGTGTGTGAGATGGTGTCGACTGCAAAGATAAACTGCTTAAGATCTATAAGAGAATGAGAATTCAAGGCTATGTCATAACAAGTATTCAAAATGATTTTCATACTCAGGAGACTTACGGTGTTAAGACGATATCGATCTTGTGATTTTTTTTCAAGTCTCCACAAACTAACCTCAAATTAATACATATCCTAAAACTTTCAAAAAAAATGCATAGTGTTTCAAAAATAAAACAAAACAACTTTTTTTAATAAAACAAACAAAAAAATAAAGAAAACATGAGAGGGAGGAAAGAATACACCCGAGTAGTCAAGACGAATAGATGACCATATAAGTAGTCTTTCCCAACGAGAACTCTTCAATAATTTTCTCTTCTAATATGAGGCTCTCATGAAATAGCTTGAGGAGGTGACCGTTGACTTTGAATTTTTTACCAGTGCCTTCGCATTTTATTCCAGGATCAAAGAATGTTCTTCTAAAAGTAAAAGTGTCGAATGGGCACATGAAAGTGATATCATATATCAAAACATCAAATGGTTATGGGGCTGCCTCACTATTTTTGCTTCATCTTCAAGTGAGACCTTATGCATACACATGGACTTCCAATTATCGGAAATTTCATTCAAGGTCCATCTAATTTCCTTGTGATGTCCACGCAATATCTGTAACAACTTTTGTTCTTGTTAAGATTCAAGTTCAGATGAAATTATTTCAAACAAATTTTCATTAAATTCAAAGAACAGATGCAGTTGCTTTGGCTCTAAAGCATGCAGTTTCTCAATGAAGTGGAAAATTTTAACAACAAGAGCTACATTTACATCTACAACATCAACTTTGTCAGTAGAAATCTCATAAGAAATATCACCTTGTAAAGAAGCTTCAATTTCAGTCCAAACTGAACATAAGTGAGTATCAGTACACACATCACAAGTATATGTGTCATCAAATTCAAATAATTAAGGCAAATCAGCAAAAAGTGAATCAGATGCAACAAGATCTTTAAGACTTTATTTTGATCATCCATGATATATTTATCAAAGTCAAAATCAAATAAAACCTATATCACTAACGAGAATCAAATCAACAATCAAATCAAAATCAAAATAGAATCAACACAAAATCCAATAAAATCAGAAAGCATTGCAATGTTAGCAATTATGAAACTGGCAACAATGTCCATGTTGAAAATAAAAAAACAAATGAAAAAAAATAGAAAAGCAATTAAAATAAAATCTAAAAAATATGACAATATGATTAAAAATCAAATAAAATAAAATCACGAACCTACAATTTTTTTCATAGATTTTAAAAAAATGAAAATAGAAATTAAATTAATTAAAATATAAAAAAGAGGCATTTGTGATTTTGAGGGTCAACATCTTTTAGAATTTAATTCTATAGGAGTACTATTCAACGTTTTTTTTTTACAAAAAAAAATCGGATCAATTTGAAAATGTAGCTTTCAAACTTACCCAGTAGGCTAGAATATTTACCACTGTAGTGCAATCAATATTGCAACGCTAAAAACCAACAAACACAACAAAAAAATAAGAAAAAGACTAGCAAGAATACTTTACATATGACTCTAATATCATTTAATAACAACAAGAATCCCCGACAATGACACCAATTTAATTCTCTATCGTGCACGGATAAAAACGTGTGATTTTAAAACTGTACCACGACTGATACCCTTTTCACAGAATACGGGTTTCAATTCTATTACAAATACGGATGAAAAACTTAACCCAGGCCCAATAGATGACCCAAAACAACTTAATTCCTAAAGTAAGAAACTTCAACGAATTACTGGGAATTATGTACTTCGAATCAGCTTCCGATTCCAACATGAAAATTGTAGATCTTTCTTTCAGCTTTCCAACAATTATTAGAACGCGTCGATCCTATTCCCTTAGCTCTAGTTATGATTTTTATTGAAAATTGTAAATGCTGAAAACAAAATACGAAAATTAATTGAGTGCAAAAATAAACTAAATTATATAAACATCATAAAATAGAAAAATAAACAAAACAAACCATGGAAATGCCTAAGTACAAACATAGAAGAATATGCATCAAAATGCACTGATCAACATTCTTCAAGCACACCAAAATCTAGTTCTATAACAATTTTCACTTAATTCTACTGGTAATCCCTTGTATAAGTCTTGAATTGTTGACATATCCTATAAACTCTAAAACTCTTGGAGAAGACTTCTTCTTTTTCTTTAGTGGAGTTTAATCGCTAGAAATCCACAAACTTGAAACTTCTTTCTAAAAAATCTTCAAAATAAATATCATGATAACTAATGAATCACCTCACAACAAATATTTCCACTCTCTCTTATAGTTGTGCAATACTCATAGTCAGCAATAATATTTAGAGTTTGAGGTAGAAGATAAAGTTATAGAAAATCTCGTACAGAACAAATTTTTTCGCTCAACAAATTAACACTCAAAAACATTTTTCTTCAAGGTTTATCTAAGAGAAAGTTTTGCATGAATAATACCCCATGAGGTTTAGTTCCAGCCTCATATGCCACAACAACACACATCATATTTTCACACTAGATAAATTTATTAAATGGAACATTCTACAACATATTATTCTACTATCTTTAAATCCTTGTTTTATATATCTGATTTTATTATCTATAAACACATGATACACATGATTATTTTGTTACTATTTCTCATGACCTAAGTAAATAAAAGGAATCTAATCAACTTTAAAATTAAGAGAGAGTGATACATCCATAAACTAAGATTGTGCCACATTGACACAAACCAGTAAACTTTTGTGGAAAATAATTTCATGTCCAAAATAAGTTCAAAAATGATCAATTTCTCATTCATAATTATAATAATAATTCAAATCTAATCCCTAATTAACCACGCATAATTTTGAAGTTACATATGATAAACTTGAACCAAAGAGTCCACACCATCTCCTACATAATAACCTTGAAGCTCTCCTTCAATCGATTCTTTCAACATAACATTCAAATCTTCAATTACAGTGAAAAACATAAATGAAAATAAAGGGTATTTTTAAGGAATACACATCCCAATAGAAAATCCATATGTATGACTCTCATTGAATAAAACTGACGTTGCAATACTTGTTAGGAGGAAATTCCGAAGAGGGAGCATTTACTTCGGGACACACCTTTGTGAGAGGCACACCACATTTCCACCTAAAACCTTAAGATTATAGGTGTGTGGATTCTCTCACTTATATAGTGTTCAATCTTTCCTTTTCTAACCAATGTGGGACTCCTTCCTCACACCTGATTCTCAACACCCCCTCAAGTGTGAGTCATAATTCTCCCCCTCAAGTGAAAGCTCTCTCTTACACATACACTTGTATCACCGTTGGCACTCTCCAACGAAACACCTTCTACCCACCGTCTGCGGGAATTGTTTCGATACAAGTTAGTCGGTCCCTATCTCGAAACCATAGGCTCATGATACCACTGTTAGAGGATAATTTATAGGAAAAAGCGTTTATTTGGGACACACCTTTGTGAGAGGCACACCACATATCCACCTAAAATCTTAAGGTTATAGTGTGTGGATTCTCTCACTTATATAGTGTTTAATCTTTCATTTTCTACACAATGTGGGACTTCTTCCTCACACTTAATTCTCAACAATACTTATATATTTCATAATCCAATTTCCCCATTTAACCGAGAACCTCATCTCTGCCATCACATAATTCAAGTATTCTAATTCAACTAAGTCACACGCCTTTTCAAATTCCATATTGAACATTATCACACCATTTTATGTTGTATTCATATTTTGAAAGTGTATTCCTATTAATTCTATATGGTAATCACTTTTTACTAATTGGCTAGAAAAATATAAAAGGTCGTATAACTTCAAACTAGGGTGCACGACTATAGATTAAAATTTGGCAATATTATGATGTCAACCAAATATTTTTTTCTAAAACAATTATATATGGATAAGAGAAGAGGTATAGAAACCATGGTGGTGTGTCATCTCCTAGCCATTGATTCCACAATAAAGCTGGTTTCTCAGAGGACACACAAGGTGGGTGTTTATCAGTGATTTTGGTAAACAATCACTTAGTTTTAAAACAGTTATTTGTAGGATCAAACAAGAAAATCCTAGAGAATTTTGTGCATAATTTTTCAGAAAAGTGTTTGGTCATTGTTGTTAGTATAGAAATTGACTCCAAATTTATAACGGAGGAAGTGTAAAAGTTGCAAGGAAAAGAAGTGGTTTCGAATGTGTAGAAATATTTATAAAATATGTGAAAAGAGAAAAGTAAATTGCTGGAAAAGATAGGTAAAAAGTAAATGAAAAAAATACTTTGGTTAAATGTATAAAGATTGATGTACAAAATTATATATATTTTCTCATAGACTCGTTTCTCACTACGACTTGGGTACATTAATTTTTAGAGTTTTTACAATGATATTGCCACCTTGAATTCTAACACAAAATCAATATATATATATATATATATATATATATATATATATATATATATATATATATATATATATATATATATATATATATATATATATATATATATATATATATAACAACTATGTTTCTATCAATTGATATGTATCGTATTGCATGGTTTCCAACCTTCTAACTTGCTTCCACATGCCTTCAATACATGGATAAGGCCAAAAAAATGGTTATTCAATCTAACCTCTTTATTCTATTTCAACTATTATTGTCGACCATCAATCTTGTCAAACTCATGAAAACAATATTTTCACAACTCTAAAAAATATACTAAGCCTATGGGCTTAGGGTTAATATGGACAATTCGACAAAAATGGTTGAAAATAACTTTTGTCGAACATATGACTGACTGTTATCATTTTTTGCTAAGTATTATCTTCGCACCCTTCTCCTGTGTCGAGTTCATCATGTCCGAAATTCCATGCTAATAATGGGCGAAAAGAAGAAGGAGACCATTGGTGAAAAGGTTTAAAAGATGAGAAGTGTTGGATTTAAAACTGAGATTAATTACCCTTTAGATAACATAGTCTTTATGAGGAAGTCGTAAAATAAATGGCGCATGTGCGACGACTTCGTGACCTAAATGTCATGTGTCCTAAACATCCAAACCATCTACATAATATAGAGTTCTTGATCGATGGTTTCTTATGTTACAAAATATAGGTTTTATAGATGCATATTTAGGCTACAATTAGATTAATATGGATCCTATAGAAGTTCCCAAGACAATATTCATGTTCAATCATGGAAACTACTACTAGAATGCCACACATTTTGGACTGAAAAACACAGGTGCCATTTATCAAAGGCTCATGAATGCTTTATTCTCATATAAGATTAGGAGAAACTTGGAGGTTCACATTGATGATATGACCAAGAAGACATCAGAGGGGAAATCCATGATTTATATCCTAAAGACATCTTAGAATCACTCAAGATGTATAATATGCGAATAAATATGCCAACTGCCCTTTTCACACACATGTAGGAAAGTTCTTGGGATTTATGCTAACCAGGAGAGGTATATAGGAGAATCCAGATAAGTTTCAGACCGCCATCAACATAGAAAGCTCGTCCAACATTAAAGAGGTTCATCAACTAACAAGACAAAATCATCTTGGTCCTCACAGAGATCCACCAGGGTAAATGTGGCCATCACACTGGAGGGTGAGCACTATGCCTCAAATTTATAAGGGAATAATATTATCAGCCCACTCTGCCAAGAAATTTGATAAACTTCATAAGCACGCCAATCTACATCATGTGCCAACTGAGATCCTTAATTTTGTCACGTCGCCTTGGTCATTCTACCAATGGTGTGAACATCTTAGGCCCTTTTTTGTTGGTGCTTGGCAAATTTAAGTTCTTGATCATTGGAGTATACTATTTCACAAATGAATAAAATTTGAAGCCATATCCAAAATCACAACAGAAAGAGTTTGTCGTTTTTATTTGCATATGATCATGTGTAGGTTTAGTTTTCCAGTAATTATCATTCAAGATAATGGTACTCAATTTTCCAATGCCACTATGGTCAATTTTAGTCGCGAACTTGAAGTTTAGAGAAATTTTATTTATGTTCACCATCCACAGGCGAACATGAGATTAGAGTCGACAAATAAAGTGATATTAGATGAGATAAAGATAAATTTGGACAAAGCCAAAGGGCTCTAGGATAAACAATTCCATGATGTATTACGTTTGTATCACCCACCCTTAATTTGACCCTCAAATAGACTCTATTTGCAATGGTATACGACACTGATGTCATATTTTCTGTCACGCCATCTTGGAGACGTTATTAATTCAGTAAAGAAGAAAATGAGGAAGGACTTAGATGTGAAACTGACCTGAATTACGAGATTCAAGATGTCGCCCAATCAAGGAATTATCTACTAAAATATGCCAACCAAAAGGTATAACTCAAAAGTGATCCCCAAGAGAAATGTAAAAGGGAAATCTCATACTCAGACATGTCGTCGTGCCATCTCAATTGGGGAAACTCCAACCTAATTGTGAAGACCCATATCACACATGTCACAAAATACCCCATAAATTCTACAAGCACGAAGAGGTGAATAGACCGTTTATCTCAAGAACGTGGGAACTTTGTTAACCAGAGATACTATTACATAGTTATTCATTTTTTTGTTATCTATTTTGAATAAGGTGAAAGGCGCTCAACCCTTTAATGTACAAATTATCTTATAAAATGTTTATTATCATATTCACATAAAGTTGATCCGTTTCTAATGTTGAACTTTCACTAGAAGATCATTGTCGTCCTCAGAGGCAATCTAAATGATGGAATTCTACTAGAATATCTTTTCTACCCTTAAGGGAAATATAAATGTTGGACTTCCTCTAGAAGAACTTTGTCAGCCTTAGAGACAATATAAAATGTTTGACTTCCACTAGAATATCTTTTCCTCCCTCAGGGGAATTATAATGTTGGATTTCCACTAGAAGATCACCATCCCCCAAAGAACAATAGGAAAATAAGGTCAATTTCCAATATTCATTTTACTCACGATTAGCCCTCTTGTTGGACCATTAAACATATTGTATATTGGATTTGTTAGTAATAAGTAAAACAAGTAACTCAACATAAGAGTTTCACACAAGGAACTCAACTTAAATGTATAACATGAGGAACTCAACTTATAAGTCTTATGTAAGAGACTCAACTTAAAAGTCTCACTTGAGGGCTCAACTTAAAAGTCTTACCTAAGGGACTCGACTTAGAGTCTTGCAAAGGACCATAAGACTAAATTTACTTTTCCCTTTACAAAGTCTCATGCTTGAGGAATTGTGTACTGGTATATTTTTAAAATAACCACAAAACATGACACAAGATTCACTAAGGGCGTGTAGATAACACCCATCACCTAAATTAGGGCTCATATTCGACCATTCATCATAATGCGTTTCCATTTATTATAATATGCGCCCATTATATGGTACTCACGCCTGCTGGGTATATCACTCACCCACTTATGAAAATGTTAGTGGTGATGTGTCCTTAACTTCCAATGGTATGGGAGAGGCAGTCAAAGAGGGAAGTCGTGTTCTCCAGAATAAGAGGGGATATAATAACTCCCCTTTCTAAGTGAAAAATACGATAACCTATCTATTGGATCCTAAGATCCAGGCCCAAGGGACTTATATAAATACCTCATCCATAAGGTTGAAGGGGCATTTAGTTCACTGAAAAATAACCTATACACATAGCTTCTAACCATCCTTGTGTGAGCTTGACCTAACACCACAATAACCCTAAAACCATCAAACAATCCTACACAAATAAGGGTTGTCACTCATTTTACTTTTAGCAAGAACATTTGACATTCATATTGTTTTTAGGATTTGATATTAAATCCTAAAAATAATACGAATAGACCGCCACATGAAAATATTTTAGGTTTATTCGAGAAAGACCATATCAATGCAAATAGAAATTCTCAAGTGATCTTGTCCCTGAACTAGACCATGAAAATATGGGATTTTATGATTTATGATACAATTGTATGCTTTGAAAGAAGATGAGGCCTGTAAATCTCTGATATTTGTTTGAAAACTAAAATTTGTCAAAATAGAGTGAATGGGAATTGTTGTACTTGGTCTATCTAAAAGACATAAATATTGATTATAGGCCTAATCTTTTATTTAGTTTCTAAAAACAAAAATTACAAACTCATATAAAATTTGACTTTTAGATAATCACCATTAAACAAAAACTTGATATTCAATTAGTCTCAGTGGAAAAATACTCTTTTTATTTCTCTAATATATACGATATGTTTGCGACATATCATGTTTTTGGCAATGTTTTCAGGAATTGTTCAAAATTTGTGTTTCTATTTTAAATATGTAGACTAAAATTTATTTTTCCGTGGCTAAAATTTACCCATTTTTTTTCATTTTGGCTTAATGTGAATACCTTAAAGCTTTGGGAACCTTTATGCACCAATCTAATAAATAGAAAGGTATTTTCATTTTAGGCGTAGACAACAAGTGATGGTAGGTAGTCACATTCTAAAGAACCACACATCCCTTACTAATGCAAAACCTCATTCCAGCATTACGTATCCTGCAATGGACACAAATAATTTTGAAATTAAATTGTCTATGTTGTAAATGGTATGACATAATCACTTTTTTGGGATCACCAACAAATGACCTAAACCTTCACTTATCAGTATTCCTTGAGTTTTGTGACATTCTCAAACTAAATAAAGTTACTAGTGACATTATCTGACTCAAGATCTTTCCTTTTAATTAAGGGACATGGCCACGTATAGTTATGTTGTGTACAAGTGTGATTTGTTAGTCCCATATTGCTTGGAATAATGGAGGTTGTGCACTTTATAAGTGAGATGACTTATACACTTATCTCCTTAAGGTTTTGGGTGAATATGTGTTGTCTCTCTCACTTATGTGTTGTTCCCCGTGATGACCCAACAATGGTATTAGAGCTAATAATTCAATTAAGGGACCGACTCCTTGTACAGAAAGTCTTTCTAACAATGAGGTGGTCAGGCGGCGTGTCCCGTTGTAGTGCCTCCAACTATGGTACAAGTGTATAAGGATGAAATATTTTTTTGCTTGAGGGGGAACATAGTGGATAGACTCACACTTGAGAGGGATATTATCGTGTATAAGTGTGAACTATTAGTCCCATATTTCTTGGAACAATGGAGGTTGATTACTTTATAAGTGAGATGACTCATACATCTATCACCTTAAGGTTTTGGGTGAATATGTGGTGTCTCTCTCACTTGTGTGTTGTTCTTGGCCTAATATGGATGCTCACCATGATGACCAAACATGTTACTCTCCCTACCATATTTTTCCATTAGGAAATGAGAGTAGCATAAAATTGTCTTCTTGGTAATATACTGATGGAAAAAGGAGTGTCACAACAAGGGAGGTTGGATTGTGACCCTTTTAAAATTCTCGTTTATTCTTGTTTATAAATCAGTTTTAAGTTAAGGACAAGAATACTTTGATATAGTGAATAGTAATCAAACTAATATTGAAAATAATAAATGGTGTGTGATAGAGGATTGTTAATAAAGTGAGAAGTATAAAGTAATGAAGTGATAAATAATGAGAACACAAGAAAATTATCCGGGTTCACCAACTTGGTTAGTACAGTCCTCACCCTTGGTGAGTTTATCCTCTATTGAAAGTTATCCTCTTTTCTCTATAGTATTATTTAGCCTCACCAGGCTTACAAATTCTGAATAATAAAGCTCTTCAGAAAGCTTACAAATGATTTAGTATTTGAGTGTATGATTGATTCTTTTCTGATACTTTCAAGTATGCCACTTTTTGGCAGTGAAAGGAAAAGAACTTCTACTAGCTATTACAAGTAGTTCGCTACGGTTTATATTATATATGTAATCACAATATATCAGTGATTATAATGGAGTAGAATAGTACAAGGTTATTTGCTTAGCTTTTGTTGTTTGTGATGAATGATGTGTTTTCTCAAGGAGACAGGTATGTCGATTTATACAAGAGAGAAAAGACACTTTTTAAGTAAAAAGACGTTTAAGTCCTTTAAGTTCTTTTTAATTTGGCAAAAATACTTTTGAGGATGAGGACTGAAAAACATGCTTTTAGAAGTCCTCGTGGAGAAGTAACCTTTAGAAGTTGAGGAGTAGAACTTGTCTTCTTATCCTTGATGATAAATAATACTTGATTCTTCTTTTGATTTGAGTTATGTTGCTGAAGGTTTTATGTCATAATAGTTTGTAATATTTGAAACAAAATTGTGCTTCAACAAATACTTCCCTAATTCTAAAACAGTTAATTGAGAAATCAAATTACTAGTTATATGCAAAAGGATTGGGAATCACTTTACGAAGTATGGGAGTGATATAATGAACTGCTTATGATATATCCTCATCTTGGACTTGAGAAGTGACATCTTGTGCATATGTTTTGTACAGCCTTATGTACACCTCTAGGATGACAGTAGACGTTGCAACGGGTGAGACTCTTATGAATAAGAATATAGAAGACACATATGCTCTTATAGTAGATATGGTGCATAACCATTACCAATGAAAAACGAACATAATATCATGAACAATCACCCAAAAGGAAGATGTATATGAGTTTGACTCTTTTGACCACCTTATATCATCAATGTAATATCATATGGATGACAAACATCACACATTTTCTCATAACAATATCAAATTTCAACACTAATTTTTTTTTTTTTATAAAAAAACTAGAGAATTCAAATGATTCCAGTTAATAGTGTAGGGGAGAAATGTGGAAGGGTTTTCAGTGAAGAATATTTATAGGAGGATTTCGGCTTTGAAAAATCCCCCAGTGGAGTTGTTAGATGATAGAAAATTATTTGAAATTCAAAGAGTATGGAAATCTTGTGTGCCTTGTAAGGTTAAATTGTTTGGTTGGAGGTTGTTGTCTAATACTTTATCAATTAGACTTGAATTGAGTCATATAGGTATTCAATTACTGTTGCGTGGTATTTTTTGTCCGTTTTATAAATTGGAGGTGGAATCGTTGGATCATCTTTTTGCCGGGTGCGCTAAGGTGGCTAGTTTGTGGAAGGATGTTTTCCTTTGGTTGAATGTGGATTTTTCTTCTAGTTTAAATTTTTTGGAACGTGTGTTGACTTCTCTGTATGCTCTTATATATCCATCCCTTGTATTTTTAATGCAAATGATTATAAAAAATAGAATCTTAATTAATAGGGTATTTACTCATACACATTTAAGATGTATGTCAAAACTCTCATTTGTTATGCGAAATTGGATTTTTAACGTAACACCTATTGGATAAGTTAGTATTTACCATACATGAACATGAATATGATGCCTTTAACACTACGGAAATTAATATTTTAGAGGAGAATAACATTATAGATAAAATTATTCCACTTCACGTCACCAAACTCTCTCTGACTTGATCCTAACAAAAGTATATAGGTCTCAAATGAAGCAATTTATTATCTCCTAACTAAAGTATATTTATTAACTTACTTTGAATATTCTTGCATAATATTTATATATAAATGTATAAATATAACGCCTCAATACTAATATGTATTTTATCCATCTTCTTTTCAATTCATATGTTGACTCCCTTGATCAAATGATATGAAACTTGAATGATAATACTCAACAAATGATCCATTATTAATACTCTTTTCACCATTCATTACCTCAATATTATTTCCACTTTGACCCTTCAAACTTTTTCCAACAAGAGAGTCTTTCATCATCAATGAGTTGCCACCACATTGTCTTGGTTGAGTTTGATAGAAAACTTTGGACACAACTAACTCTCCTTCTTTCTCTTCTTCATCATTACCAAGATGATACTGATGCATTACCCAACTTGTTTTCTCGGGTTTTCTTTGCTTTCCATAGTTAGTGTAAAGTACGAGGATTTTTTTGTATCCTTTTAACTTGGAATTGTTGTAGATTGGTCTTGTTTTGCCTGTTTTGTGCCATCGGGTTTCACTACCATCTTCGTGATCTGAATGTACTTTTCTTCTTTTTCTTGTTCCAGTTGTGTATGCCTTGGATGGTCGGTGGAAGAAATGGCGGAGTTGGCCATCTTTGCTTACACCTGAAATTCAATGCAATTTTAGATGCTTATCATAATTAAAGAGTCTAGTTATTCATGACCACAAAATACAACATCTCTCCTATATAGCACTTGCCTTATCATGTAGTTTGAGATTAAAAAAATGTATAAAATTTGACGTGAGGGTCATTTATGTGTTTACTTAATATTTCTCATTATTAAATAAATATAAATATTTAAAAATTGCAAAGGGTAAATATAATATTTTAGGTGTTTTTTTTGTTTTTTTTATAAACAACGTGTATCAATGGGCACAAGAAGTGCAAAATCAATTTAAGAAGAACAAATAATACCACACAAGGACACACAAAACCAACCACCAAAAGGAAAAAAAAACAAACCAAACAAAACACACCTACATCCCAACATACACCAAATAATTGGAAAACCAAACCTCCTTAACAAAGGTCATCTTATATTTGTCTAAAATAAATGATCAATCTCGTCCAAGATGTTGAATGAAAGACAACAATTCATCACACTTCCAAACTTTAACATTAAACACCACTCGTCGGATGTCAGTTTCATTTAAGTCCATTTTGTTAAAATCCGTCAAAAAACAGGGCGGAGTGGGGTGACGGTTCTTACTATCTCTAAAGCCTAAAAGTAAAAAACAAAATGTCTACATCTGCCAAAAATAATTTCTCTATACTTTTTACCATATATAATTATCTGGAAGGGACGCTGAGAAGTTAGGTCAGCCGTTTAGTAAGACTATCATTTGAGATTTTATGTAAAAGAAACCTATCGTTAAACATGAGCAACTTGTGGTGGACAACTTCTATGTTGTCCTACAAGATTTGACTCTAGGTATTAATGGAGTTAAAAATATATTATAAATGACATTTTCTTAGCTGCTTCTATTTATCAAGTTCATGTCGATTTTATTAATTCTTCTGCGCTACTTCATCAAGCTGAAAACTTGGCGTTGCCACTTATTTGGGTTATTTGAGCCCATTTAAGGTGGTAATGCTTTTAGCTTTTGTATGATATGTCTCTTTCTCTATAGATAACTTATTTAAGTGAAGGGTGATTGTTGACTAAAATGAAGTTTTTGGTCCTATGTGTGGGGGTTTGATTTATTCGATTTCTCATTTTTTTGACACTTGTAATTTTGTGTCAGTTGTGTGGTATAGGATCTTTCAATGGTGGGATGACTAGTGGTTCTTTCTAGTAAACCTAGAAGTCTTTTAGAATTTATTTTATCCTTAAGTGACAAGACTATGAGTATGGGTGAGTATATTATGATTTGACATATAATTGTTTGGTCAATTTGGATTACTTAGAATGGTACTATTTTTTTCATCAAACATGAAAAAAGGGCGGGAAAAAGTATTTTTCTAGCAGGAAAAAGGATTTTAGGTTGATCTTTTGTGAAATTACGTAATTACTTCGATTTGGTTCAAACTTCTGTCATCTATTTTAACCAATAGCAAATCAAAAGTATTGTATTGGTCTTGGAATTAGATAATGGTAGTGGTATTTCTCTTTGAAAAAATTCTATCACTCTCGCTATCTCAAAATAAATGTATTTCTAGACACAAAAAATTGTCTCAAAATAATAGTCTTTTTATTTTCCAAAATGATATTAATTAACTTTTATCAATTTTTATCATTTGTCTATACAATTTCCAAATATGATAATGTATTATAACTAATAATAATAGTGGATTTCTTAACTCATCCCATAAGGGTGGGGCGTACCCCATGAAAACCCTAAAATACCCTTCACAAAATCGAAAATTTATTTCCGGTACGTACCACTTTCTAAAATATTTGAGTGAAATCGGAAATATACTTCCGGTATGTACCATATTTTAAATTATTTTGGGTGAAAACCGAAAATATATTTCCGGTTCCATACTAAATAATTTAATATTAAGAATTTATTCTAAATTTAGTCTCACATACACGCTTTATTTAAAAATTACATATTGTTTAAAACCGAAAATATACTTCTGATTTACACCCAACCTTTTTCAACGTAATTTACATGATATAGGGTGCTATCTGGAAGTATATTTCCAGTTTTCAGGGACAGTTTAAAAATTTCGCACGGGTGGATAAGAAGGTCATTAGATGAATTAAGAAATTCACTAATAATAAAGGATAATATTGTAAAGATATTAATTTTATTGATTCAATCATTAGTTTTCTTAATCTTCATGTAATAATCTTAAACAATTTTTATTTTGAGATGTGTATAGTAAATTGAAGGTGATTTTGGTGACATGAGATCTAGCAACTTTTTGGTTGAGCTGAAATTTTTAGTTATTTGAATTTTTCTTTGATTTGTTCCGCCGTGTATTTTTTTTATTTTAAAAAATCATGTTTTTGTTGTTTAATGTATTTCTTTGTTTTTAGTGTGTGTTCAGCTTTGTACATTTTGTACTTTCTGATTTTATTATTTAGATATTGTATTGGAACTTTATTTCCATTTTTTATATATTATTTTACTATTAAAAAAAGGAAATATCTATTTTTTGTTTTGATTAACATTTTTTACATTAACTTACTCTTTAAACGTTATTGTAATTTTTATCGAATTATAAATTTTTAATTAAAAATAAAAAATGTTACATATGATATGATTATCGCCACATTTTATTATTATTATTATTATTATTATTATTATTATTATTATTATTATTATTATTATTATTATTATTATTATTATTATTATTATTATTGTTTCAACAAAACTACCACTTTATTTCAAAAATATTGCTTCAACAAAACTACTACTTTCTTCTTTTTTTCACGTTGCTGAAGCCTAAAGTCTTAAAAGGTAAACCATTCTGATCATATTATTAAATAAAAATAAATGTAACTTATCAAAGTTATAAAACTCATCAGAAATTCAGAGACATTAAATAATTAACAAAGAAATTTAGTTGAGAGGATCGTATTATAATTAATAATAAACCTGGCAATTTCTCAGGATGAGTATAGCAAATTCCATTCTCTCCTTCAAGAGTAGGTATGAACTCATCAATTAGAGGATGAAGTTTATGAATATCAGACCTCACTTTTGCTTCCAAATGTTCAAGAATCTCTTGATCTGTTGGATCAAACTTCACTCCAGCAGGTAATCCAGGTAAGTCATTAATTCCACCACCCTAATTATTATTCATTCATGCCAAAAAATATATTATTCATACCATTTATAGGAACTAAAAAATATATTTAATTAAAAAATAATAATAAATATTTATAGACAAAATATATTTATAAGAACCTGATCTTGGCATTTGATATGATGACCACACGTGAGACAAGTTCTAATTAAGCTATCCTTTCTCCCATCAATTGTGATGCTATGATTATTTTGAACCTCATTGCAATGAGTCATATTTATTTCTTTTTCTTCCTCAATCATACCATATATGGAAATTTTCCTTTTTTTCTTGGTTCCTCTTCTTTTGCTATATATAACAAAAAAATAATGGAACAAGAACTAAAAGAGAGAGAACGGTTTAAACTAAAGTAGTAATAATTAATAAAAAGGGATATAGAAATGGAAAACTTGTCTCTTCTATAAAGATGAATGCTCCTCTCATGCAACTACTTGTTGAGGTGTAGGAAGGAATTAAATTCTCCCTCACTTTTGCACCTCTCTTTTGCACTTAACAAGAAAAAGAAAAGAGAGGTACCAACTATAAAAATCTAAATAGAGAATGAGATTAACAACGAGAGATGTTGGGTTGGTTGTATAGTGAATAAATGAGAATAAAAAAATGATATTGCTTTGATCTCAAGTTTAGTTTTGCTTTGTATACTTGTATGAAAAACTTGTGGAAGAATAAATGCATGTTTTTGTTCTTTTTTGTTGAAAATTTTGATTTTGTCTCTTTTACTCTTACTAAAGGTAGCTCTAAGTAATGAATTTTTAAATAATATAGAATTGAAATTTGAAATTAAGAAATTAAAATATTATGGATAGTTGAGTGGGATTGGGGCAACTTAGTAAGAGTAAGAATTTAGGTCCAATGTCACATTGGAGTGTAGATAAAGAAATAATAATAATAAATACTAGAAAACTATATATAAGAAATAATAATAATAAAATTGAAGTGAATATTTTTGAGCCAACCATAATTCCATTTCTTCACGTAGACTTTTATTTTTTTATCTCTTTTCTCTAAATCTATCTCAAGTCTTATGGTGACTTAGACAATCTTAAGTCTCAATGTTGTCAATGGTTGTAAATATGTTATATGTAGCCATGTGTCAAAAGATTATATAACATGATAGAATAGAAATTAATAGAAATTAAATGGTTTATAGTAAGTTTTTCAACTTTCATGCACTTGATTAATTAGTTTAGATCAGCTTGAAAGTACTGTCCCTAAGTTTTCTTTGTGCTTGCAGTTGGTGGGTTATACTTTGTTGTTGTTGGATTTACTTACGTTTTTGAATTAGTCTCTGAGTATAAATATTTAAAAAAGCTTTTTATTCTAAAATAAATATTAAGTACTTGGCTCGTGTATTTAACCACTTACTATCAATTAATTCTTATGTTAAAGCATATTATAATCAAGAATTATTATCTATTTACTCAATAATATTAATATCAAGAATTATTATGTAAATTTAAAAGAGTGAACAATGTTTAAAAAATATTTTATAAAACGAGTTACTCGAGTGTCATAAAATTATTGACTAATTTGACCATTTACTCAACCAATTGTGGACTTTTAATAAAACAAAGTTTTGTCGTATAAAAATAGCAGTTAACTAATAAGTTAGTTGATAGCTTGATAGTTTATAGGTGATAGTCAATAATCGATAGTTTATAGTTTATAGCTGATAGTTGAGACTGATAGTTAATATATTAATTGAAAAGTTTGATAAAATTAGCGGTTCAACTAACTTATAAATGTAAAATGATTTAAAAGATATTTAATATATAATTATTTTATTTTAAATTAAAATAAATTATAGAGGATACAAGTGGATTTTTGTTAAAATAATAAGGATAAAAAAGGAAGAAAAAATATTAAGCTATAAAGTATAAGCTAAAACGTTATTTAAAATAGCATCTGAAAAATACGTTATATACTAGCAAAATAAGCTATAAGTTCGTGGTCAAGAGACTGTAGCCAAACAGATCCAAAATATTATATGAGCTTATATGCTATAAATTATAAAAATATAAGCTCATAGATGGATCTTCCTAAAGAGACTCTAAAGATAATAAAATATGAAAAGAAGAAAAATCTGGAGTTTGAATAAGTGAATAACATGACTTATGAAAATAGTAATTAGAAAGAAAATATATGAAATAAAACATAAACAGATTAAAGACAAAAATGTCATTAACTCAATTTTAATAAAACATTCGTTATATATTATCCATGCCATATTATATTGTTAAGAAATATTGTAAATAGAGGTTAGAAAAAAAATAGTAAGTGGAGTAGACAAAATCAAGTAATTAAATAGACTTACGGTGGAGAGAGAGAGAGAGAGAGAGAGAGAGAGAGAGAGAGAGAGAGAGAGAGAGAGAGAGACCAGAGGGATGTTAGTAAAAATAATATCAGCCTTGCAGTTTTAGAAATTACAATCACTATAAACATCATCATTATAAGACAAAGATGATCAATATGAATGAGCTCCAAACTTAGACTAGTATGATAATCAAATGAAAGAGACTAAAAAGAATTGGGTTTAAAAAGTACAACATTATGTGAAAGATAAAGTTTTCTTACTCTAGGATCATAACAAAGATAGCCCTTTTAGTTATCCCCATAACCTAGCAAACCACATATGACAAAACGAGAAGACAACTTAATACATTTTATTTGTGGGCGGAGATCAAAGCAAGTATAACTAAAGACTTTAAAAGAAGAATAATCAGGGATATACAATTTTTTCGAAAGGAGATCAATCTTATGTAATGGACGTGGTATTTTGTTAATAGCATGGACATTGGTAAGAACTACTTCACACTAAAATTGTCTGAGAGTCAGAGCAGATAATAAAAGGGAACGAGTAGTCTCAACAATGTGACAATGTTTTCTTTTAAAAAATCTATTATGTTGATGAGTATCAACACAAAATATTAGGTAAATAATACCATCATATGCAAGTAAATCATAGAATTTATTTGATGTATATTCACCACCTAAATTACAACATAAGCACTTTATAACAATATTATGTTAAGTTTGTCAAAAAAACAACATTATGTTGAGTCTAAAGCATCACATGAAACATATGATAAATGTTAAAAAATTCAGAATGTTTTTCATAAGGTAAACCCAATAATAACGAGTATAATAATTGATAAACGAAATATAGTATCTAGAACCACCTTTGGTAGGAACTAGTGATGGATCTCATACATAAGAGTGATCTAAGTCAAAGGATGTCTATGAAATAGTAACACTTTTAATAAAAGTTGAGAAGTTATCAAGTTTACAACCAAAATAATCTAAGATATCGATGGTTTATAACATTCCTAAAGCTCTAGTAGAACTCAAGTACTTTAATCTATAAGAAGATACATGTATTATATATGAATGTCATTAATAAAACCTAGAAGATGAAGAATTCAAACGAAAAGAACCTAAGATATTGGTATTGGAAGTAGAAGTTGAGGCTACAATATCTATGACTCTCAACTCATCCAAAACATGAAGTCCTCCTTGTGTACGACATATCCCAATCGTGCTCACAAAATATGGATCATGCACACAATGTGAACAAGAATAAAATGTAACAGAATAACCAAAATCACAATTAACTAACAAAATCAAGATTCAAGGTAAGGTTTGGAATATAATAAACTTTAGAAAAGGACATTTCAGTTATGGTGACATAATCAATGCATGTTGATGGCATAATAATGTAATAATAAATCATAACTTGAATATGTGAAATAGGATTTAGAGACGCAGATGATTTATCATCATATGACATATGGTATGATGCTTTAGATTCAATTATCCATATGGAATGAGACATACTTGATAGACTATAAGAGTTCAAACCATTAATAGATGAGGCAAACATGGCACGTGGAAAAATGAAAAAATAATATTTTAGAGTTTCTCTGTAATATGAGATATTTGAGAAGTAGTCTTAGATGAATATACATGACCATAACCAAAACCTGTGGTAGTAGGAGTCACAACAACAACACTACATGATGGACTATTAAAAGTATTCTTATTTTCTCTTAAATGTTTGGGACACTGGGAGTTCCAATGAGATTTTTACTTGCAATAATGACATTATTCAATACGTTGTTCTCCCTTGATATTTTTCTTTGTGAATAAGAGAAGAAAAAAAGATGGAAGAGTGTAGAGATTTCCTTTATTTGAAATCATATTAGAGTGAGACTTGATTCTCATTTATTTTACCTATAACTCGTTAACAATTGAATCAAAATTGAGAAGATAAGTAATATGTAGAATACTCCCAAGAGGAAACTCAAAATCATCTTGAAGGACCATACGAATTGAACGAGGCAATGCTCTTCTCTTTGGTATGCATGTAATTTGTCACCTTTTAAAGTTGCTTCCATAAGAGAAAATTGATCCCATAAATTAGTAATGGCCTGATATAATTATTTAATTGTTATAATACTTTGTCTAATATCCCTAATGTCACTCTTCATTTGATACCATTTTTCAAAATTGTACCTATTATACAAATATTTCAAATGATCCTAAACATTCTTAGCAGTATCATATTTTTCTAGTTTCCAAACCATTGACCTAGAAACAAAATTATTAATCCAAGTAAGGATCTTCAAATTACTAACATCTTATGTTTCCAACTTTTGTGCAAATTATTCTTCATCTTTTTTATATGTTGTTTTAACATAAGTTCTATCATCATAACTACACATCCTCTTTTGTTTCAAAAATACTTTTCATTACATGAGTATCATAATCATCATTTTTCCAATGAAATGAACACTAATAGATTTAAGAGAATCATATTTTTCATTGGTCCTTACTAAGGATATATGTGATAACATATATTGTCAATATGATCCAAAATGGTGAAGTTTGTTGACATAGTTATAGTATATTTTTGGTAAATAAAAATGAAAAGAATTAGGCTAATGCAATGATCCATTATATGATCGGGAGCAAAAAATAAAAATATGACTTTACCATATAGTGGAATAATTACAAAGATTCTGGAGCATGTTGTCTTCGACTTAGAGGAGGAAGAATCAGATAATAAGTACACAAGAATAGAAAGTGACACCTTAAGTTTCATGAGT